>VXAK01025545.1:66612-188275 GCA_013399435.1 Arenaria interpres | reverse complement strand
AGGAAAAATGGGTGGAAACAATTGCTTCACAGGTCTGTGCCTGTGAAGTTACACTGCAAACAGGCTGATGCTCTCTTTTTAGGCAAGGAGACTCTTTCACCCCTAAAGATGCCACCAATGTCTTTCAATTATGTAACAAAGTATCCTGAAAATATATCAAATTAATAATGCCTGGTATTTGATTTTTATATGCCTTGCTGTTGAAAGTGAAGGTCTCCAGGGAAATTTGTTTTATTTAATTTATATATTGCATTCCATGATCAACTTTTAGATGAATTTAAAATAAATTACAATAAATATTTGAGTGACATGCCAGCTCTATCAATGTTGGCTTGGACAATAGCACCAAGTCCCTCGTCAATAAATAAAGCCAGTCTGGGTCTTTTATGTTATTTTGCTCCTTGCAGAAGTCTGATCCAACACACACCTCCTCTGATAGCTAGTAGTCATTTTTCTGTTATGGTAGCCTTTTTGAGGCTATGTGCATTCACAATTATGTTCTACTTGTTGTCATGTCAATATTGTCCCTAACTTTAAAAATTAATCTTGACTGTAGCTGTCTCTCCTCCTAATATATTTAGAATGAGCAGTTACATCACCTCCTCTGCCTTTATTTTGCCAGGCTAAAAAAAAAAAAAATCATGCTTTTTCACTCAGGTTTGATCACTCTTAGTGCAGCCCATTCTCTAGAGGCCCTTCTTCACACCCGTTCCAAATTGGATCGCTCCTGCTTAAAAATGAAATCTTAGGAGAGGCTGCAGAGCATCAGATGTGGTTTTTCTTATGGTACAACAGCACAGATTTTCTTTGTATAGGATGTCACTTTGGGGAATTAGTTGCCTGAGCGTCATTTCATCTGGTTTAAAAGTTCTTTTCTGATTATTCCATAATGAAGTTTCTTCCCCCCTCCCAGTCCTCATTTCCTAACAAACATATACACATTATTATTATTTGACAAGAATCAAGTCTAGGAGTTACTGTTTTCCAGACTTTCCCATTCTACCATGTGTGAACCACTTGCTTTCTAGCCACCGTCTACTTCCTACAAACTTAGAAGCAGCTGTAAACTTGATAAGGTTGTCTGATATTGTTTTGATTCCCAGATATTTCCTCTGCTGTTTGAATGTGTTACAGAGTCCCAGAAACTCATCTGCCCATGTTCCACTCTGAGGAAAATGTTTAAAGCCACCACAGTCAATGACACAGCAACGTCCTATTGAGCAATGCTGCAACCAAAATACTGAAGATGAAGCCAGCCTCTTACCCAAGATCAATGGTGTGAGTAGAGGTTTGAGAAGGTGAAAAAGTAAAATCAAGATTTTTTCATAGGCCTTTTCCTTTATATACAGAGAATTCTGATTGAAGGACTGTGCTCATGGGGATTTGGAGGGCAAAGTCCCACATGCTGCACTCAGGCAAACTGCTTGGGTCAATGGCACCTTGCTTGAGTAAACAGGGGGTTTCAGAGTATTTGGGATGTAGGCCTATTAATCATTCCACTCTGTACACATCTCGGTTTTAAATTGAAGGTTTTAAATTTTATTCTTACTAAGTCTTAAATGATACTCTGACTCCTCTTGCATCCAACACTCAGGGAGAGTTCTTTCATTGGAGTAAGAGCATTCCCATATGCGTTTATTTCAAGGAAATGCATCCATTTTTAGTTCTTCAGTTTCCCTGATTTCATTTCCTGAGATGTAAATCTGCTCTGGAGTTGCTGCCATAGCTTTTTTATTTCTTTCTTTTTTCCTTTTTCTAGCCTTCATTTATTGCTACAGTCCAGGCTCAGGTTCATCAATTTTCAGCCTGGGTGAATTTTAAAAAAACAAAACCACTATTAACTTCCTCCTGTTGTGTGCATCTAAATATGGTAGTGTCTTTTTCGTAGGAAAAGCTTTGCCAAGAGACTCTTAATCTAACCTTGTGTCATTATGTCTTTCATGGAAATCCATGATGTGGAGAGGTCTTTACCATCTGCTTCCATCAGGTGGGTTATCTCAGTGTCTAGACACTATAGTGATAGGCTTTTTAGGGTTGCTGATAGATAGACGGGGCTTTGGAGAGCTTGCATTTAATCCTCTTCAGATGTGGATGGATGTTTTCCTGCAGTCTGGGAAGAAGTTCAGGATTGTATTTCAAAGTAATTTGTCCTGGAGCGTAAATGGGGCAATTTTGGTTAACAGTAAACTTTAACAGGTCTGAGGGACTAAATGTGGGATTAAATAATAGGCGAATCAGAGAGCCTGCATTTTGATACAGGATGTTTCTCTCCTTTTGTTTTTTTTTGTAAACACAAATTAAAATTCTTCAAGCAGAGTAAAAAATTATTCATACATTTTTTAATGGTAATAGTTTTCACAGGAAAAACTTATAAAAAACATAAAAAACAAAATAGCAAGGGTGTGTGTGCCTAACATGCCACTTTTGTCACTGACACTTTAAAATATATAGATTATAAAAAAATTCTTGCTAGCTACTCATCATTTGTTTATTTTGGCACAATTCTGTTTTCAGAAAATGAGAATAAGGCAAACAAACATACTCTTTCAAAGCTTTCAAACCCTTTTCTCAGCCTAGTTCATCAGTGGGAGACAATTCTGTGCAGTGCTGGAGAAGGAATTTAAGATTGCTCTCTGGAGAGGAGTCCCATATATTGGCTGAGACATGTTTGTGAGTGTGTGCATCAGTGACTGCACAGCAGGAACCCCTACATGAAGGGCTGAAGGACAGTTTAATTTGCTGCCTCTTCAGTCATTTACCTGTCGAAAGAGGCTGTTACAATGCAATGTACATTTGACACAATAGGCTGGATTAAGCTCATCAACACACCTAATGCAAGCCGCTGACCAGCCATTGAGCCTATCAAGAGTGCTGTGTGCCACCTTGGCATGTACACACCCCAAAATGTTCATTGCCAGGCCTGTAAACCATCTGAGCCTTTTGCCAACACAAGGTAGACCTGTAACAATACTGCCTTTTGGCCACCTGAAGTCAAACTAGTAAATTGTCACTGGTAAACCAAGCATGGGTTCAGGTACACACTTCTGCACAGAGGAGCACAATTCAGTTCTTCCAATGGAAGTTTTACACGACCTTTCCTGAAATGGTTTTCTTGAAAGGTTCCTTGAGTGTTTTTCTCTAAAGCACAGCAAACTGAGCATTACTGTAAGTTGTCCTGGCAGCCAACGGTGTCAACATCCCCTATCTGCAGGTGAAGATACACAGTTGAGGGATTTATGGGATATGTTCCTTGATGGCAGTCCTGCATGGAGGAAGAGTGGGTACCCTGCCTTTGCAGCACCACAGAAAGCCGAAGCTAGAGTGAGCAGCTCTGGGACAGGCTGAGCTGTACATTTCCCTTCGGCTGGGATTTAGAAGCCAGAAAAATTGAAAGGATAAGGCTTTTTACTTGTGTTTTGCATCCAGCTAGAAGAATGTATGCTTTCTGCTTTGAGACGCTGTATGGCTGCCCATGTCTGATTTTCGTAACCATCGCTTGTTATTGTTACCTTGCAGAGAACAGCACACAAGATAAGTAAACATGTGGGTTTTCTTCTGTCTAAGAAGTTCTAATTTGACAAGCAAAAATTTAAAAATCAGATAAATGCGAGAACAATCTGCTTTGGAATGAAAGTACTTAGTTGTAGCTTGGAAAAAACACAAAAATTGGTGGCCTGCCGTATGATCAGAAATAAAGGAAAGCAAATATAGAGTAGGAATACAGGTATCCATCCTATCTAATCTGCAAAAGAAAAGCTTATATTCCTGCTCCTCTGTGGGTTATAGATTTGAAAGCTCCGACTGCAAAAAATGTAAGAATCTGTTAAAAACACAACTGCTTTTGACCAGCAGGCATATCATAACTCCTCAGACTGTAATTTATCAGCTATTTAAATAGAAAGAGATTGATCATGCCTCACAAATCCTACCCTGCTGTCAATATTCAATAGTGTTTTAACATACTGAAGAGTTTGTGTTGCCCAAAACACTGGGGTGCTATGAT
Source organism: Arenaria interpres (assembly GCA_013399435.1). Lineage (NCBI taxonomy): Eukaryota > Metazoa > Chordata > Aves > Charadriiformes > Scolopacidae > Arenaria > Arenaria interpres. Next base: position 184,272 of record VXAK01025545.1, on the reverse strand, counting down.
TTACTGGCTAGGATTGATTATGTTTCTGGGAGCACAGATGGCTGAAATTTTGGTTGGGGGGATTTCTCAATATGATGGAATTAATTCTCAGCTGCTACATCAGGGCAGGAGGGTCCTTCTCACCGGGGAGAAGACGGCACGCCTCCCTCGTGACATGCTTACAGGTGCATGTCTGTCATATTTGTGACCATACATATCGTTCTTCCTCTTTTCTCTAAATACTTTCAGACTATATTCTCCTAAAGAAAGCTTCCAGGTATCAGTTAAAAACAACCAATGCAATCACAGTTCCCACTGAAATGGCAAGCACAGGCAACCAGTTAACTGGTGAAAGGAAGAAGATGGTTTGATCCAGCCACTACTTGGCAGATCTTGTTAAAAGTTAAATTGTGACCAGTCCAGCATAGAAGCATTAAGATGAGAGAGGAAAGCATATACACTTGCTTCTCTGTCACATCAGTGTAGAGTTCAGGGACACACTTGCATTCCTTTGCGTATAAAAGGGGTAGATAAAGAACACAAGAAGAACCAAGAACAATTGCAAATTCCACTTGTCATCTGTGCTTCAGTGAGGTCCAACCTTTAAGGAGCGAATGACAGGTAAGTAATGTTGGTCATTTCTGAAGCAAAATGTGCTCACATACTTTTCCCAAACTTTTTTGTAATGAACAGACTTATGCAATATTTTATATAACAGCATGTATGCTATTATCCTAGACTAAATGCAGATTTTACTTCCTTATTTTTTTGGGTGATGATTCAGACCCAACTCCAATTCTTCCAAATAGAATAGGGAACATATAGAAAAATGTTTCCTTTGCTGTTAAATACTTATCAGCAGGGTTAAAGAGTTGAGCACATTTTGCTCAAAAGACATCATTCATTGACAGCAGAGAATACGCAAGACTAACAAAAGCAAAATCATCCATCTTTTCTCTGACCTCAGCCTGCTACAGACCTTCACTACTGTGAGGATGTTTTCTTACAAATGTATTTATTTTACAGCCAGAATATAGTGTTTCTGACCACTGCTGGAAATGGAGAAGCTCCTGCTGGCTTGGAGCAGAGACTCTTTCTCTCAGGAAAGCAGAACTTTCCCCTGATCCCTCACTGGATGTAGAACAGCTCATAAAGCTGAGACATCTCACAAACAGCACCTTCCCGTTACCTCTGTTCACGAGACAGGAATTCTCATGCGATGACAGTTAAATGAGTGAGAAGTCTCACCGAATCACACTGTGAAATTTGCTCCTAGCTGGAGTGAGATAGTGTGCTGCTGTAAAAAGCTGTTTGAAAATGAACAAGTCTCAGCTGAAACAGGTGAGAGCTGACAGGTTTGGTCCTGCACATTACATTCTTTTGTAAGCCGGAGCGATGCTTTCTGTGAAGATTTTCGATGCTGCATTAAAAAAGAATAATCTTTTGTCTTGCATATATACTGTAGAAAGAGACCACTTAACTGTAACGGTGGATGGGATATGGGATTTATAAGGAAAGCTACATTCGTAAAGCAACAGAAAAAAAAAAAGGCTTCATACATTTAGAGGATTATATTTCAGACTATAGAAGCTTAAGAAAAAAAGTTTCACTAGGCACTACTAACAAGACAGAAAGCCACCATGAGAATCTCAAGCATGTACTAGGTACAACTTCTTGGGCTTCAAGGTTCTCCTGCTCTCCATGAAGCTCAGTCTATGAATAAGAGGAAACATTCAGCCTAATATTTGGCAAACCTACCTCTGTATTCCACTTTATCATCTTCCATATCAACTTATGACTTGCACACTGGAGGGGAAGGAGTCACCAGGGGGGAGGAGGAAGAAGGCATGAAGTTGCAGAAGTAATGAACCTAAGATGCAGTGGGAGATTTCGGTTAGGCTTTCGGGAAAATCCAACCTCAAGCCTCAAATTCTGTGTTGCAGAAGCCAGTTTTCTACCACAAGAATGAAAATCAGTCTTTCAAATTTCAAATCTAATAAGTCTGAGGCATTTTGCCTGTTTACTATAGACAAAGATTATTTTTAATGCTGGGGAAAAATAAAAGCTAACAATGAAAAATAAAAGCCGTAACTAGAACACACAATCTCTTACTAAAAAAATGTAAACAACTATATATATGGGGAACATACTAGCTGATATTTTATCTTTTGCCTCTGTTTATTGCTAATTTGAGGACAGATACTGATGCCTTTACTCGTGAGTCAACTCTTACTCTTCAAGCAACTCTATCATTGACTGAAACAGACTTGCAAGAGGAGTGAAGTTCTGATTGAGTACTCCTTAGAGGTGTCAGCACCTGCCCCGGAAGCCACATTAATAATTCATATACTTATGAAAACAGAACAATGTTTAAGCATTGCCACTTTTGATTGCTAAACTGCTATGACAAACTTTGCCAACTGGCCCCCACACGCACAAAACAGACTAGAAACGTTTGCATCCAGCACAGAGTGGTTACAGAATAAGTTTTATATGCTTGGGAATACACACACACATAATTCAGCTCTTTGAAGTAGAACCAACTTGAGCAAAAGACAGTCCAGAAGCTTTTACCATTGATCGGAAACAAAGGCTTAGGTAATGCGGTTCTGCTCAGTGCTCTCTACAAAACAGCACATCCTAACTAGAAGCATGGCTGTGTGACTCCTTTGAGAGTGAGGAAGCATCCAGCTGCTCTTCTTGTAAATAGGTTACCAGTAAGAAAGCTGGCAAGCCAATGCGAAAGGTGTTCAGCAGCAACCAGTCTTTTGAGGGATCAGGTAGTTGATAGAAAAAGGAATCCAGAACTTGCAACAAGTGAAATTATTTCCTTGTTAACCCATCTCTAGTATTTGACCTGCAAATGCATTCTCTGGCTTCATTTGCTACCTGATGCCCCCACTGAAATCAATAGCACATACAGCAAATCATAATGATAGCAGACAGGACACAGAAAAGGGCCCTCTCAGCTCCTCTAGACCCCCATCTCTGTGTCAATAAACACAGAGTTGCATCTGTTAGGGTATATCTAATGGTTCTACTTTACTTCAGCTATGGTTTCGGCTGAATCAGCCAATGAATGAGACGATAGATGCTCTTCCCCACCTCTTGCTCCTAAGAGAGTAAAGGAGGGATAAAGAGATTCATGAGTTTAGAAGGAACTAATCTACTTTAATGAAATATTAATAATAAAATAAAAAGGAAATAGATACGATATATACAAGACTTTATCAAGCTCCCAGGATGACCTCACCGGCAGGCACTGGGGAAGTCCCAGATTGGACTTAGCAATGGAGTCAGGAACACACAGATTGGGATCAAAGGCAGACAAACAGAGCCCTGTTTGGACATTGGCCATTGAAGAAAGAGGGTTGACCCTTGATCCCTCAGCTTTTATACTGAGCACGGGGCAGATGGGATGGAATACCCTGTTGGTCAAGTCTGGGTCACCTCTCCTGTCTGTTTCTCCCTGCAGGTGTGACCTCTCTANACAGAACCCAAGATGAAAAACAACAGCTTTGGGCTGAGAAACGCTTTTATTAGCAAAGACTTTGCACCTTTGGGTGATAAGTATCATTCACCCACATTACAGATGAGGTAACTGAGAAACAGAACTGTAGGCTCTTGCGTGCCAGGACCAGCTCCTACTCATTTTGAAGCCCAGTAGAAAAGTATTTCTTCATTAATGTGCATTAGTTCTTAGCCACAAGGCCCCATGAAAAAGGATCCTGGTTCTGCCACCTCTCTTGCCCCACAAACCTGAGCTCCAGTGTCAGGATGTGTTCAGGTTGACAGGACAGAATCTGGTTTGCAAATTAGTTACTTGAACCAGATTCTGCTCTATCTGCTACAGACCTGTGCTTATAAATCTGTACTTGCATTCACAAGGGGTTAGCAGTTAGATTGCCTGCAAAACTCTGAGGGGAAGAGTAGAAGAGTTATTTGCATAGCTACAACAGGCTTAGAACTGTTGAGTGATTGAATAAAGAATAAATATACTCACCATGAAACAAGACAATTTGAACCCAGAGTACTTTTTCAACCATCTATGGAATATTTAATTGGTATTAAATTGCAGCTTGTATAGTGTAAGCAGAACCCTTCATTTCTAACATGGCAATCTAACCACAGAAAAAGGAAAAACACCAATGTCCTTATAAAGTTGAAGCCTGTGGGTTTGGATTAACGNTTGGTTCTGTTCTACCTCAAACCACGACAACTTCCTATACCTTTTCACCAACAGAACAGCAGGAAATAAAAACACTGAAGGTACTAGAAATTCGGGCAGGAAGACAGATGATCTGTTCTGCTTCTGAGGAAACCTAAGACCACCAAAGACCAAGAACATCCAAGCAGACATGGGGACTTATCAAGACACTGGAGCCAAATTAAACATTTCTTTTTAAAAATAATATCATGAGTATCATTAACATTTGTGTATGGGGAAACAACAGTGCTTTTCTGACTAATTCACTAGAAGAAAGTCAGTGCCAGCAGTGAAGAGTTATCACTCGGGAGAGGTGCACTAAACTGATCAGAAACCTTTGTTTGCTTCTCTATCATATTTGTCTATATGTCCTGGTTTTATGTTCAAGAGTCAAGATCACAGACCTGTTTAGGCTGGGACCTCAGGTGTCTCTAACCCAACTTTCTGCCCAAAGCGGAATCAGCTGCAGGATCAGACCAGGTTGCTCAGGACTTTATCCAAGCAGATCTTGGAAACCACCAAGGATGGAGACTGCACAGTCTTCCTGAGCTTTTGCTCCACTGCTTGGCTATCTTCATGGGAAAGCAGTTTCTCCTACTATACAATCTGAACCTCTCTCATTTTAACTTATGCCCATTGCTTCCTCTTCCCACCACACACTACTGTTAAGAGTCTGGCTCCATCTTCTCGAGCCCTGCTGAGGAAGGCAAATATACCAACAGGTATATTCCCCAAACTAATATGATGGTAACTTTTACAATCAGATTTAGCATGAGCATATTACCAGCTTTATGAGAGTAGACATTTTCTGAAGGTAGAGTGTTACATGTAAAGTAATACAACCGTAGCAAAATTGACTGATTCTGGCAGAATATAGAGACACAATCCTTCAAGAGATTAAACATTTACCAAAAATAGACCAATCTGACTAGTAGTATGCAAGATTCTAATTCAAAGAATTATTTTCTATGGGGGTCCTCAGAGATAAATAAGTACACAGAAACTCTCCAAGGATTTGAGACTCGCATGGCTGCCACCACCACACCTCCCCTATCAACCTCCCCCCTAGTGGTAGCTCCGTGTTACAGATATTTTTTAATGGTGCTTTATAAGAAAGAGTACAACAATAGTCTCTTCAACATCTTTTGAAAACAGGCATGAACTAGGTAGGAGCACAGCAGGTGGAAAAATCTTCATACACGTAAAAAAGAAATGTGGTAAAGCAGATGGTGATCAGTTCTTCAAGTCAACTAAAAGGAGGCATTGGTTTTCTTTGCATGAAAGATACTAGCAAAAAAACTCCAGTTATGAGGGCAGTGAGTGGTGGGCCACGTGGGGATTCTGTGAGAGTAGAGTAGGTTCAGTAGAGCCTGATATGAACAGGTTAACATCTGTTGGAGGTGAAAAGTCTGTCTTGGGAGACTTCTGCTTCAAGGCAAGAGTTAGATAGAGTTTGATTTCTGTCCATATTCTGGATTCATGGTACCCACCCTGCTCTCATGGACCCAGCTTTTCTTTGTCACCTTGAAGGCTTAGCTCCCAGGCTTTTAATGTCACCCATGAATCCACAATTCAGGAGTAATTAAAAAAAGAAAAAAAAACACCGAAAGATAACTGAATGCTGGAAATAAAGAATAGAAAAAGTCATATGGGTGGTACAATGACAAAAAGGAGAGCAAAGGAGTAAGGAAGTCAAAGATCTGAAGGACAACAGAGAGATGAATGCCAAGAGAGGGCTGAGGCCATTTTTGAATTTGCTGAGAAAAGTGGTANATTTTTTTTTTTTTAGATCAAAAGTTCAGTCTGGTTTCTTTTGCAGATTCCCCGTACCTCTGCCCTGCCAGGCTTTGACTGAAAGGGACAGCAGTAGTATCAAAATACCTCATATATTCCTGCTCTTGCACTATTTCTGGCCCAACTAAAACCAGGATACTTCTGCTTCCCCTGACCACTGGCTGACTAAATTTTGTTCTTCCAGGATGGTTATTTAAGAGGTGTGACTGTCAGACAGGGCCAAGCAGCGTTTACTTCCTATGCTGATCCTCCTTCCCAGAGATGGCTGTTATTTTCCCGGGGGCACACGTGCTCAGAGCAGGGCAGTGCCTTAACAGCCTCCCCGAACTGTATGCAAGGCGGCTATTTTATTGCAGTGCTGCGCAAAGGGTTTTCTCCTACTTCTTTTCTTGGGCAGCCACACATGTTATACACCCCCGAATGTGGGGAAGAGCTGCAGACATGGATCAAAGCCGCTAATAGAATCATGGAATAAACGAGGCTTAATAGGCTAACTACTTCAAATGTGATTAAAGTTACAAGAAACCAATCCTTCTCCTTAACCAGGCCTGGCAGTTCCAGGTTAAAAACTGATTTTGTGAGGTTAGATGCTCTTCTTCAACGTTAGTCTCATTTCTGTATTTTTCCCTGGTTGCCACAAGCTGCAATTTGCACATTTCCTGACAGAACCCTGCCAAGCCATCAAACAGACAAGCTGGCAACTTTAGGGACTGAGCAACAGTTTTAAGCAGAAAAGGAGCCAGCCAAGTACTCAGCTCCCTTCCCCTTCCCAGCAAATCTCCACAATAATTTTTTAGGTCCTGATATTTTTGTTCACCTTCTATAACCAGTAATTTAACATGTTTGCCTCTCCCTATTGCTTGCAGGCCTGCATATCATATTGATTTAAAATATGAAAGACACATTAAAATTAAGAATGTTCCCTTGCAGCCGATACTGCATGCAATTGCAGCTTTATTCATGTTCACCTTTGAAGGTGTTCCACATATTAAAAATACAAAACAAGATTATTCTTTCATGCTAATTATTACAACCAAGAGTGACCTGAATGTAAAAGAAATCAGCTGCAGTAGTGACAGATGAGATGTATGTTCATATTTTTTAATGTCTGTAAATATATCATGTTATTGTTATCATTTGTATTTGTATAGTGTATTTGTAATCAGCCAGCAGTAAGTCCAGGACAGGAGAAAACTTGCAACATGCTGCTACCTAGAATACGATGAGATTAAATTGATAAAGAAAGAGAAAAGACAGTATTTATTATTATGTGTTGCAGCACATGTTGGATTTTTAAAGCATCCCTCATTTTCTGCGTCACTGAGGCTAAGACCATTTGCGAGGCCCATACCACCTGGTAAGGGACAGCTTTTCTAAAAGGAAGAGTTAATAGTCAGAAGGGACCTACTCTGTGTAATCAAGAACACCATAGAGAAGGTGCACAGGGATTGAGCATTCACTGCCTGTCACAATATGAGAGCTAGGGGACCTCAAATGAAATTAACAGGTGGCAGGTTTAAAACAAACAAAAGGAAGGACCTTCTTTTAACCCATTACACTATGGAAATTCCTTACCACAGGATGCTGTGGATGCCAAAAGCCTGCACAGCTCCAAGAAGTGATTAGACAAGATAAGGCGAGAAAAGTTAAACGAAGGCTACCGAGCACAAGGGCATCGTGGCTGTTGCAGGACACCCCCGAGCCACAGGCGGTGGGGGAAGCATCGCTATACCCTTGCCTGTTCTTGTAGCCTTCCTGACACGGCTGTCCTCGGCTACTGCCAGAGACAGGGGACTGCTCCACAGGGCCCTGTGGTCTGAGCCAGAAAGCCATTCTTAGACTTCTGAATTAACTGGCAGACAACGTGTCAGATCTGGCCAATAAAGCACTCCTGCCTGGCCTGCTCTCTTTTCCCAGAGGAGTCCAAGAATAGCTGTTCAAGAAGCAAATGCCCCCCAGATGGCTCAGCTACACTCACTCCTAACCCAGCAGAGAGACGAAACGCGGCTGCTAGGGGTGCAGTCTCTGCCAGAGCCACAGCCCCCCACTCCTTCACAGCGGCAGCCGTCGGGCAGGCAGGCTGCCGTCCCATCCCCAGCTCCCCCAGGGAAGCAGGGATCACCTCGAGGGGTTTGCTGAAGACAGGGCCAGGAGGAACATTTATCTTGGGTGGGAAAGGAGAAAGACTGTGGCCAGAACAGTACGAGCGGTTACCCTGTGAGAGAAGGTGATGCATCCTGCCTGCAGCATGGAGAACATGTGCACCTACAGCCTAGGCTTAGTTATGGTGAACACTGAAGCATTTTCAGCCTCACCTGTCCATTGACACATGGCATGTCATAAAATACAGACATAAAATCTTCTTCATCTTGTTTCTACTCCCATAGTATCCATCCACTGGCGGCAATGGGAGCTCTGCTGGGGCATAGGATCAGCCAAAAAATGCAAGCCTGGTGATATAAGGTTTTCCCCCCCTATGTAGCATATCTTTTTTTTTTTCCTCCTTATGTTCCAGGGCAGAATTACATGGCAAATACAAAACCCGGTGGTTTAATCGAAATAAATCTCTACTCTAGCTCTCGGATGTAGCCACCTGATCTCCTTATTCAGCACAGATTATACGATTCTGAGGTCTTTGAAAAGCGGAAGCCAGAAATACCCCATAAAACATAAGGTACCTCTGAATACATTTGATTTTGTAAGATGGTGTTAATATTCAAGGAACATAAGAAGCACAAGTTCATCATCAAGTATTCCAAAGACTGATCAATGTTCATTTATGAATGCATGTATAATGTATATCTCTCAGTCATAAGTTCATGGGTTACGCGCCTGTAAAGAAATCTGTGAAAACTTGAACAAGAAGCTGTCATCCCATCAGCCTTGAAAAGCTGAGACAGCAGAGAAAGGTACTTTGTTAATGGAGCTCTGGTTCTATTTTTGCTTTTACCTAATGATTTTCCTTCTGCCTTTTAGTTATTTCAGCTACTTTGCAATTTAAAAATACCCATAACACAGCAGAATAAAATACTTTGTGTTTCTAGAGATCCTTTAAGAAAACTGAGAAGGTTCCTTTAAGAACCTTCCTTATAGCCACCCTCTAGACAGAATTGCCTTTTTTAAAAACTTATTTCTCTCCCCTCCCATCTCCCCTGCCCCCCGGCTCTGGCTTCACAGAGTCAAGTATCTTTATTTGTGCAGCAGGAATTAAGTAATTATGAATAACTTCACGGTGGACAAAATATATTTTAGTCACATACACATAACCAAAGTATCATCTTTTCAGCAAACATCACACTACCTCCTCCAGAAAAATGAAAAAGACTCATGAAAAAAAGGTACACGCGCCCCTCTTTCTTGAGCAAAAATCCCTCACCTTTCTAAAGCATTAAACTCGTCAGTTCTTTAAAATACAGCCTGCTGTATAAATCACTGAACAATGGAAGGGCTCTTAAAGAACCAGAAATGCATCGTGATTTACTGCCATGGATGTATAGCCTTTCAAGACTCCTCCAACCACTTTTTCCCCCTCCCCCCTTTCCATTTTTCCTTTTTCTTTTCCAGTATCTGACAAATAAGTTTCCTTATTCTTGTCCCTGCAGAGGGCAACAAAGAGCTTTGCTGCCGGTCAAACGATTTGATTTGCACCCTGATGAAATACTGTAGCCAATTATACCATCCTCTGGCTACCAGGCACTCGGGAGGCCCCGACGGCCAGCCCGGAGCTCTGAGCTGACCCATGGCCTCCCTGAACCTGGCGCTGTCGCCTGGCTGCAGGTCCACGCCACCGGCCGGGTAGCCGGCCTCCACATCAAAGGCTTGATTGTTCTGACTTATTGGCCCATGTGTCTCTCAGGGAAACATCTAAACCCCGCAGAAAAAAAGAAGAAGCAAAAAAAAAAAAAAAAAGGAATGCAGGCAGGAAAGCTAGAGCTGTAATCGTTCAAAACATCATATAATGTTTTGAAGGGTGGTTGGTTTTGTTGATTTTTTTTCCCCCTCCTCTAATGCAGTCGTTGAAGTACTGGGCTTTCAAAAGTCTTGAATCAATAAATCAGTTTTTCTTTGGAAGAGTAGAAACATTGACTTAGCAAAAGTGTAGGATAATATATTAAATAAAGTTACACGTAGAAACCATTTTCAGATTCTACACTTTGCTTTTTTGCAGGAGATGTTACTAGAAAGCCTGGGCTTAAGCACACACTAGTTCAAGCTGCATTCTGCTACATACATGTTTATTCTTAGCCATATCTCTTGTCCCCTATCTATAGGGCTAACACTTCAGCTAAATGTCTGTGTGTGTATTTGTGTGGTGCGTGTGTTAGAGTGGGGGAGAGCAGCGCTCCCTCTGCTAGCGTGGAAGCTTCCAGCGTGCCATATGCATGATGGCTTGCAGCACAGCTCATGCCTGCAGGCTGACAGGTTCCTGTCCTCTATCTCTTCATTATCATGAACCCCTGACAGCACGGCGCAACGCTCAGACAGCAGGAGGAGTTGCACGGGTCCACATCTCGGCTGCATGAATCAGGGCTATTGGTCATCAGGTAAAGGATTATACTGGCAACTTTGAGAGACATTGAGGAAAATACGGTAGAGCCTTAAATAGCAGGTGAAGAAAAACCTAAGAGAATTTTCTGTTGGGTGAGTGAGCTGTGCTCTCTGGCTATGTACAGCTAGATACAGTAATGAATGCATGCACGAGCGTCTACCAGTATGCACCCCTACGTTCCCCAAATACCTAACAGTCCTACTAAATTTCTGGAGGTTTGGCAGGGGCGTGTGTGTGTGTTCATTTGTTTAGCTTGAGGTTCTTTTTGTTGCTTTTGTTTTCAAACTAGAGGTAAGAGTAGGGAGTTGAACAGCAACACAAGGCAGTGGAAGCCAGCCCCACCAATGGCTTCTTCTAGAAGGGCAAGCCAAACCCCTCTTGCTGAACAACTCTCAGTTGCATCTGCCACAAAGCTGTGCTCAGATCTTATAGCTGAGATTTTCCAAGGAAATTAGGTAGGATGGAGCAACATCCGTCAACAAAACAACTGACAGAATTGGGTGGGGAAATCCAGGAAGGCTTTTGGCCACACCAGTCTGTTTTCCAGATCTGAAAGAATCCGGGATAGCTCCATCCCACATTCACACAGGAAGGAAGGGTTTGCTTCCCACAGGCTTAACACATCATGGGTACAACCCCTCCCCCAGGTGACTCAGACTTTCACATGTCATACAACCTACACATCTGCAAGTTTAGGGCCTAAAACATGTTTAGAAACTTCAGGGCCTGGGAAAAAAAAACCTGGAAACTTATACAGAAAAAGTTAGCAATGGAAGGCTGTTTTTTCCTTGAGTCTGGTAAAAAAAAAACAACACAATGGAGGCTTTCATGTGAAATACGCTGTGTCAGAATGAACAGTGAAAGAATGTTTAAAGTAGTGTTTACAATGATACTGGAATTTTGCCCTAAACGGACAGTTCTCCTGAACATCTCCTTCCATCCCTTCCCCCTCCACAGTTTCCAAGGAAAATATTTGCTTTCCAAACTTGCAACATTTCCAACATTTTTAATCTGTAGCAAGGTTAGGGCTGAGGCAAAGATCTGGACCAGTGAGGTAGGATAAAATAAGGCAGACATGTAAAACATAAACCTTAAGCTAAGTTTCTGGCTGGTACAGACATGTGATCCTGACCAGGTTTGAGGACTGGTGTTTATTCCCGGGGCTGACAGCTTTTCCAAGTGTGGACAACCTGACTAGGTTTAATCCTGAGGCTCACAAGCATCTTTCTGTAACATAGAGGTCTAGCCTAGTGGTTCCTGCCATTCAGAGCAAGGGGATAAAATAGCCTACAGTTTTAAAATTAAGCCCAAGCATGCTGGGTCCCTGAACCCAGCCAGGGACCAGCAGTGGCAGGGCCTGAACAGGCAGATGTTAAGCCTGTCTAGGGAAAGGATGCTCATGTTCATCTTCATCATTCTTTCTGGAAACAAGATGTCCTATCTGCATTATAGACCTACAACTCCACTCACTGTCTAGGTATCTCTTTGAAAGCTGCAAACACCTGGGTTCTTGTTTTGTGCCTGGTGTCGGCACCACTCTTGCTTTCTATTTTCAAGATTTAATTTCTACTTCGTGTCTTAACGATATGTTAACAGGTAGCAAATACTCCCAGGAACACTGATGTGTAGGGAAGTGCCTTCTTCAGCATTTGGTACAACCATTAGCATTCAAAAGTACCTGCACACTTTTATTTTATATACTAATGTTTTCTAAATTACTGAGTATACTTAGCTAGTTAACTCAGCAGACTTTTTTTGCTCTCAAATGAAGTTTGATTTTCATAAGCATATAACAAAGTCAAGTAGTTTAAATTTTCCCAAATTTTCTGTTTTTTCCTGTCCTCTAAGAAAAAAAGTGTCCTCTGACACTTCTCTTTTCCTCAAAAAGAACTGTAGATGTTCACAGTCACATAGCTCAGATTGACCTGCCATAGCTGTCTGTGTGCTTACAGAAAATATAAGGTAACTTGCACTCACCGTAGTCTCAAACTGCCAGAGGAAGGTACTTCAGCCCAGAAGATCCCACATCCAGCTTCCTTCAGCCACAGAGACAAACTTGTTGTGGACCTGCTTCCCCTCCCTAAATAATGAGAAGTCTAATTACAATTCATAACGAGGTGTGATTCAAAGAAGCTGTGCCTAATGTGATTCCTTCTAAAGACCCAGCTGACTTCAAGAAAGTGCTTTTGGAAACTCAATTAGGAGCATGTCTCATCTGCTTTAATAGTGAGGCTAAACTCCAGAAAAAATTCTATCTCAATTCTTGCTTTTTTTACACCATCTTTATATATTATTTGTATATAAATTTTTTATATAGTGTAACAGTGGTGTTGCTTGTTAGGTTTGTATAGATGATAACCCAGTTGAAAGCAAGCAGAAAAGGTTGACACAGAATATATGCACGGAGGGCAGGAATTAATCAGTAGCAGTGCTCATTGCAGAGGCATTTATCTGTAGTTTCTTTCATATATCTTCCTCCAGAAACAAGCTTATACAGCGTCCCTCCTGTATTACAGTGCTGCACGAGTCTCTTTTCACTCTATACCCTGCATTTTTAATGAATATTGACTTCTCATACCATCTCACACCTACAGGTCTGTGGCCCCATAGTAGTTAGAAAGATTTGACAGCAGCAAATTAAACTCTGTTAGCATGTGTGCATCCTCAGAAATTCACTCTGGGGAGCCACACCTTGACATCAAGCTGAGCAGCATCTCAGTTACTCCCTCAAGTAACTCGGGGTCAAGGCTAAGAATAGCTCCTTGGTACACACCCAGTACTCACCAATTTCACCATTATTTGTGTAGGTACCACAACGGTGCTGTGAGCTATCCGCTCTTAATGCCCATGCAAACACATCTCAGCCTTCAACAGATCTTCTCCACTCCCCGTTACAGCTCAGGAAATAGCTGGGTGAGGAAAATTTGTTTCACATATTTGTACTAAGACAAAGTTAATTTCTCGGTGAAGGTTTCAACAAACCTTTCAAACGAATCCTTCTAAACTCCAGTTCCCCAATGTGAAAATCCACAGAATAAAATCCTTCTACCTTACTCACCCTTAGCAAATTTCAACTGAGTTGTAGCCTGACTGTGGACATTAACAATTCAAACAGCGAATTTCATTTCTGTGTTTATAACTCACAGTTCTCAGTGGGAATAGTTACATAAATCACACTGTTTTGCTTTTGTTGCTGATTGCACAATACAACAGTGTGACCATACCAGAGTGAAATTTTCGTGTTACACCCAGATATGGATTTCAAAATTTCTTCTCTGTTGGCTTATTACTTTGGTCACTGAAAGAGGGAAGGAAACAATACTATATAATTAACAAACACGGCGTACATATTTAGCTGAAAAAAAACCTTTTAAAATGGAATATCTTAAATTGGTAAGTTATGCAACAAATACACTATTTCTTTAAACTATTCTGACTGGGTGCTTTAAAACACATACTGTAGACAAGACATCGATTATTCAGTATAACTGCATCAGTAGAAGGAGAGAGATCCAAATGAGGCCAGGGAAACACGCATAGATCCCTCCATCTCTAAAGAGCTTGCCAGCAAGCTATAGCTGAGTCTCCGTCCAAATACCCTTTTGTCAAACACCTCTTATGTATTTCTACCTAATCCGCAGTCTTTTTGAGCTCTCACTAAACTAAATCAACCTCACAAACACACTATGCGAAACGGCTCTGAAATATTACAGAAGCCATCGGGAATGGCATCCTGATGGGTTTTAGGCAGGATTCATTTTGGCAAAAGATTTCTAGCAGCATGCTGCAGGTTTAAATTCCCCTGGATATCTGCCCTGGTCTTCTTGGAGTCGTGCCTAAATATCTAACTACATCCAGGTACAGAGAAGAGTGAATTTGCTTTCTCTGGCCCAGAAGGCTCGCACGGGGGAGGGGAGCAGCAGGGAGCTGGCAAACCCCCGGGGGGAAGTTTCAGAAGCGCAGCCCTTTCCAGGGCTCACCCCGCCAGCCTCCGGCACTGAAATATTTTTGGGATGTGGGTTTAATTTTTCTGTTCGTTCATAGGAGAGGTATAAGATGCACAGCTGTTTTGTTGGCCTGCCAATCTCTTCCCGTCCCTCGCACTGCCTTGCTCTGCGTGCAGCCGTTTAAACCATGGAAAGAGCAAGTACATCACTTGGCTTCAGCCAGAAGCTGTAGTTTACCGACAATTTACATCCGTATCAATTACTAGACTGGGGGAAGCAGTGGAAAATCAGGCCGTTTGCTGAAATAGTTAGGTGGTATGGGTAACGCACGTGAAGCGTTTTGAAACTGCTTCCGTCTCACTGCTTGCAGAAGGATGCACAAGCCCACAACCTCATTCCAGTACTCGGCAGTGAACTTCACGTGGCACTGACTGAGATTTATGGACGGTATTTATTTTAATAATGCTGGGTGAAACCAATCCATGTTTTCTCAGAGGGAGCACATGCATCTGAGTGAAAAATAAAAAACACACTATTTGCCTTGGAGAAAAAAAAAAAATCTTAGGAAAGGGTCAATGTAAATAAAGTGAATACTATTTAAGAATGAAATGTTGAGGGACATTGGAGTTGTCTGTAAAACTAGCACCTTAGATGCCTTGTACTTGAGCACCTCTTCAGCATGGACCCTCATCCTGACAGGCCATGCTGCTATTCTTCTCAACAAGTATTAAAATCAAAGGAAGGGGCTACTCCAGCTATGCTCATGGAAAATTAATCTTCTGTGGTACTTCACTGTACCACAGCCCATTCTAACTTTCCCTATTAGCAAATACAGTCCTGTGCTAATGACAAGCCAGACCTGCACCATGAACAGGAGCCGCTTATTTTCTGAGGGAGAATAACACTTTTTTTTCCCCCTTTTTCTTCCCCCTCACCTCTCACCCCTTGTGTGCTCTACTTTAACGAAAGGTCAGAGGTTAGGACTTTATTTTCCTCCAGACCATGAATGCTAAATAGCGCCAGCACGAACAGTTCAATGACCCCTGTGTGTTCTGAAGCCACTGAAAAATGAAAACAAATGTTAATCTGGGGTCCGACTCGGATTCTCTCTGCCGATCTATACTTATGGAGGACATTAGGGCCACTTACGAAATCAGGCTGAGCGGTGATCCCTGACCTCGCTCCGTTTTCAGATGGCCTTGCTCCATTTGCCGGACGCCTGGCGCGGCCGTGGGCCTCGCAGCGCCGGGGCTCGCCGCTCCTTCTCCCGCGGTGCCCACTGCCGCTCACGTGCAACTTACATAAGCCAGAGCCACCGCCAGCACACATCAATGGCAATGCTCCAATTTAAAAAGTAGATGGCTGGAGTAGGTGTTATTAGTACCCCGTGTCAAACTCTTGATTGCTCACATATGGCCGCGGGCTGAATAGCACTTTTGATTCAGGGCAGAGAAAGAAAAAGTTGGTGGTAAGGGAAAAAAGAAGATGGAGCAGGCTTGATCTTGCCATGTTCTGATTTGAAATGGTTAGATTAGAAGTAACTACAGCCAAGAAGAAATCAAGTCGGGTATCATCGAGTTACCTATATGTATCATTCCCTGGATTCCCAGGTGGCTCTGATCTTAAACCCAAAGTCCTGGACCAGTGATATTAAAACCACACATTCAACAGCAAACCAGTTGTTTGCAAAAGGCTTCTGATGAAGAATACATTCTTCTTGGTAGCATGACAAAAGAAGCAAGAAAAATATTTTCTCTATGAAGTTAATATTAAACAACAGTAGTGTTCTTGCATTTAATCTCGTCTTTCTGAGACAGACACTTTTAATTTCTTTCTTTTTTTTTTTTTTTTCTATTACCTCAAGCTTTTTCCTGTTCAATGTCTCTAATGCAAATAAAAACCAGAGGTTTAAGTCTGCACTGTTGAGATCTGAAGATTACTATGGGTCTACAAATGTGAGCTGTGTGAAGACTGCTACAGAATTTGCCTTTTTTTTTTTTCCCTGGAAAAATCTGCAGTAAAAATCATTTATGTCACATTAGTTTCTATTTGAATATTTCTTACTGCAGGACTGCCTAAAAGCCATATATTGTACATATACAGTATTATGCAAAGGGGAAAAAAAGAAGACATGAGACATGATAGACACTATCCAAGTTTGGAAAGAGAAATGAACAATTAAATAAAACTCTCTTTTGAAACAGTCAAGTCTCAAAACAGAAGAAAACCCAACATGCACTTCATTCAGGATGGACTGAACCCATTTCTAAGCTTACAGGTACATAAAACCCTGAGGTACTAATGTATTGTAATTCTCTGCTTGTGCACTTAAAAGCAGCGTGTAATTTTCTCTGCTTCAACAGGGCTCTTCAAGTGAAAAGGCTGAGCACTAGGGGTCAGAAATCACTAGAAATTCTCTTTTATAAAGCAGCAATTGTTCACAAATTTCCTGCATACTTTGAGTACAATTAGTTTCAACTGGTTTTAAAGAAAACGATTTGGCATTTGGTTTTGGGGACATCAGCTAGCATTGCAGTTGCAACAATAAAACTAACGTTGGCCTGCTTCTGTATATGCCTTTTTCTTTGTTTCAGGTTTCAAGGTAAATCTAAGTCAATTGATAACGTCAACATGTCGTAGTTAGCAATCTTATTCAGAATAACAAAAAAAATCATACATTGTTATTATCCATGATTTTTATGTCATTTAGATGTGTCTGGCCTATGCTGAGTTATTCAGATGGTCAGGTCTTTTATATTGTGATGGATACATATATTGGCTGGTATTACAAAGTCAGCATTTACTATAGGTTTCTAAAATATTTTCATCTGACACTTGAGAAAAAACACTACATGTTTCTTAATGGTGCAACCAGAAGTGGGTAGATCAACTGCAGATGTATATCCACCTTTAAGCTATAAAAATTGGTAAAATTGAGGAAGAAAATGATGATGTTGGGGGAAGGGAGGGGAGAAAGAAATCAATCTATAGGAACTGTAGATCACCAGCATTGCTGGAAGCAAAATCATTTCAATTTAAGGATGTAAAACTTAATTTAAACATATCTTCTCTTGATTTTCCCAACTCGCTGTCCTAACTCATGTTTTGAAATCCACCAATAATTTACATCAGGTATATCTTGACAGTGCCTCGTACGAACAACCTTACACCTGAAAACTCCCTTAGGCCACGAGATGAGCTAAGTGATTAATTTAGTGATGTAATTTTGAAAGGTGGGTGGGCTGTCAAGAGATATTTTGGAGAACTGTCCAGGAGAAGGAACCCTTATATTGAGTACCTCTCATCTACATTATTGGTGTCCTTTAAAACCTGTTTCATTTTTACTTAATTCTAATTTTGAGGGTGTTCTGCATGTCCCTTCTTTCTTTTTCCTTTGCTTTTCTTTCAGGTATCTATAAAGCAAGAAGCTTTACAATGACATGGCCTTTATCATGTTATCATGAGCCTGGGTACCAGGTATTCGTATAATCTGTATAAATTATCTGTATGATATCAATGTAACTTCCATAAGTGTTTCTGTAGTTATGCATGAGGATACATATCATTATAATATTTCAAAGCATCATTAGTGGTGCATAATAATATCAAACGATATAAAAATATAGTAACTTTTAAGAAGTGCTTTTTTCTTAAGTGATCTTACTGTTGTGATTTTGGGTGGAAGGACAGTGCAAGGGGAGCTGAATGTGACAGGAGGACTCTTCACCCCCGCAAAATCAGCTTTAATTACTATGATGGCTCTTGCCATATGTATTGGCAAAAAAAGCTTACGTACTTAAAATATCGCTCTTCTGTGAAATATTTTCTTCTGTTTGATCTAGTCTGAACAGATTTGGGTGTTCTTTCCTTGCACAGGGCTCTAGTAGTTCTCTCCTGAGCAGATATTATATAAATATTGTACTACCCAGTCTTGCTTTTTTGGGGGGCCAAATTTTTAATTTGGGTCTTGATAGCCTTTTCGTGGGGGCTACTATCTGAAGGGACTCATACACATATTGTCCTCCCCTGAATTCCCTGTAGAAGCAACATGCAGACACAGGAAATCCTCCAAAGCTGGTACTTACCAATTTGGGAGCCAAACCCAGAGAACACATTGCAGTGAAGCAAAAAGAAAGTGCTGGAAGCAAGGCCATGTTTCTTGTTGCCCACCTCCAGGTCCGTTGGCTGATTAATACAGACTAGCTCCTTTCCAAAACCACCTGACAAAACGGAGAAGAGAGTCCAACTTCCTAGGACTCATTGCATCTTTTGAGCAAGAGGGGCTAGGAGTATTGTCTCAGATGGTGGTCAAGATTTAGTTTTCACTGCTGAGTGAAATGCTTCACATGTTACCAAATTGCACCTCATTTTACATCTATCATAAGTAGTCTGTCTTTGCTCAGAATATGATAGAAAATGTAGGTCCAAGTTGAAGGGGTGAGTGGCTACGGAGAAAAGGACCTGGTTTAATGGCAACAGACCATCAGAAACAATTTTTAGAAAACAATGGAAAGACAAGTGAAAAAGACGAGAAGGAAGAAAATGTGCATTACCTTCCCTAGCTTTTAAAAATATACATCTTCCATACTGAGCATCAACTACTAGAAAATTATTGATCCTACACCAGCACCAGTATTTTTCTTCAGAAAGATTTCAAAAAGTTTGTTGAATGAGTTAGGTGTCTGAAATTTATGTAAGCTATTTGGAGCAGGAGCTATCTTTTATGTATTTGTACAATATCTAGCACAAGGTATTTGTAAATGTCTAGCCAGATAAATGGAGTTATTTGGCAGTGTCACCTAAAATGCAAACGACAATACCACCAACAACAATAAATCTCTCTCTACTGAATAGGAATTTAAGTCTGAATCACAAGTGGTTTAGCTTCATTTTTTGAAAAGTTAGTGCATGTGTATCCAGCCAGACAAATGAGATCTGCTGGATCTCATAGCTTTTTCTGTTTCTACAGCTTTAGAGAAGAAGTGCATGGCATGCTGGAAGACTAAAGAGTAAAATCAACAGGACCGATAGGTCACCTCTGGCATCATGAACCAAAACCTGCTGGCAGTCACACAGCCTTCTTGTGCAATGCACTGCTGCGACCTAGACACCTCGCTCAATGTCCTGCCATGCCTATACCTCTGCCTTTTCACAAACCACTGCCAGGACTTTACCAGGATAGAATAATGCTCCATTATTTTTTTTTTTTGTCCTGGGAATAAAGAATCCATGCATGTAAATAAATATAACAAAACAGTGTATGATAATGCCCTATTCAACTGCAGGATATATATGTGTCTATGCATGTATGTATACACATCCGTGAACGTATGTAGACATGCATATTTACAAATATACATCTATATATGTATACATATGTGTGTGTACACTCACTAAAGACTAAAACATAGGAGGTCATTTTATACAATGTACGGTAAAGAAGAAAGAGTAGAAATCCAAAATCACTACCACTGCAGGATCTGCATGCTAAGAAATCAGCTGTATAAATATCAGTACAGGTACTTTAAACAATCTTATGGACCTCTATCTCTTTTGGACTAACCTCCAGAATAAGAACCATACAGAACATTTTCTAATCTGATTTTCAGATCCTAAAGCATAATTAATTTATTACATCAACAGACACCTGGCTCAGTGGAGGAAGATAAGTTTCATATGCAAAACTCTTAGTCCAGATGAAGCTTATTCCTCCTTATATCTTTTTTGTCTTCTTCAGTTTACAAGCACAGAGTCTCTGAAAGAAAAAAGTGGAAAAAAAACCCCTCCATCTATATGCTTCCAATTTTTGTCATCACTGCCTGACATTGTCACAAATACTGTTTGATACAGACAGTTGTTGAGCTCCCAAGAAATTAAATGGACTACGGAAACAATGACACCAGCAGCTACAGATGAACGAAGGCCACAGTTAGCTATAATTTTTCCAAAATGAAAATACACTGAGAATTCACCCAAAAAGCAATCAGTGCCTCCAGGCTCTCTTTTCCTTGTCTTATCTCTGGGTCTTCACATTAACATTGATTTCTATTGATTTAATTCTTAGAGTGCCTCAGCTCAGATCACTGGCAGTATTACCATATTTCCTATAAAAAAAAAATAAAAAAAAAAGTCTTCATTTTGAAGACACCGCACTCTCAAGAAGTGGGAAAATAGGATTGGTTTTATAGGCCCAGTGAGTGGCACAGCTGGGTGTAAAACCTACATTTGCCAGCTCCTACCCCTGTGTCCTCAAACAGTTCTGTGCTGGCGTTCATCTGACTTGTCGCTCTACCTGGATGGTAAAAATCCTGCCTTAACCACACGCCGAAAGGAAGGATGACAAACGTCTGTGCTTGCTTTCCTGAATGCCCTCCCAAGGCAGCCATGTGCGTTGGCACAACGGGCACTGTATTTGCTCGTGTTGCCTAGTTAAATGGGTACTCAGGCAGCCCTACGGGATAACATCATGACCACAGAGCTGACAAAATCTCTGGGTCTGGAAAGATGGCCTCATGTTTTCCAGACTCTTGTCCCAGGAAACAGGAGCTGGGGACAACATCCCACGACTGTATGGTGGGTAAAAACCAGCGAGTTCTTCACAAACTGCAAATTTGCCCCAATAGGCAGTTGCATAGGTATGAATGGAAAGATAATTCCAGAGGAAAGAAGAAACCATAGAGAGCAGAGCTTGAAAAACCCCACACGCCCATTGTAAGAGGGTTCATTTCTAAAGGGTTCAGATGACATTTTATCACATAGTTCCCTCGGTGGCATTACGACAAAGCTTCTCCACCCTGCTTCTGTCTTGGCAGATGCTCAGCAGCTCTTCCTCTCTTCTTCTCTCCCTGTCAGCAGCATCTGGCTGCAGCGTTCCCACCTCTGCAGATGTTTCTCAGCTGTGCACGCAGACGGGTGGCACAGGAGTGACACACAGCCACCGGGAGACAAGGGGAGACAGGGAAATGCAGGCTGGAGAAGAGGTTGCGAGGGGAGTAGAAGTCATTCCCAGCCCTGCAGGTTGGAAGGGAAGGGCTAAGGGTCGGCACTGGCAGCTGGTGGAGCTTGCAAAGACAGACGTGTCCATGTGGTGAGAAGGCTAGAGGACCAGGAGAGGATACATGAGGAAGCGTGTTGTGTCCTCCTCAAAACTAAAGAAACCTCTAGACAGGCCTCAACGTACCAGCAGTCCGGTCACCAGCGTCAATGCCTAGAGGGTGTGGAGAGACTCCTCCAGCAGCTCTGGGCTAGGTGCCAGTGACAGGACAAAGAGTTCAGTGATGTGGTGGGCCAGCAAGGCAATGAGAATGTGGAGGGCAATCTCTCTCTCTACACAGTGTTTTCTCTCTTTCTGTGAAACAACTGTTCATGATCCCTTCAAAAAAATCCCGACTGTGGACCAGGAGCAGCTTTAAACTGAAACACCTGTGTGTCGCGCATGCATAGCCTTACCATTACGTGCAGGGGCACCGACTCCTCCGTGGAGCAGACCAGGTGTTGGACTCCAGGTAAAGCTGGATGGAGGGATCAGCTCGCTGGAGAAACGCCGGACTGTATGAGACTCTCCTCCTCCCGCCACTGGAAAGTCTTCCTCTGTCCCTGCTCACTCTTCTCTCCCTCCCTCCAGCCTCTTAACCCCATGCAATGATCATGGAGCTGTGTCCCAGTGAAACTGGCTGGTACTAATCTTAAAATTTACCACCTTAGGAGCTATGCCAGAGCCTGTTTGTTTACCTTTTAGAACAGGCTCATGACATAAAGATGTTATTAATTCAGAACATCATGAGAGTAGACGAGAGAGGCACATAGACTTCCCCCAATCAGAGGAAGTATGGGTATCGGAATAAGCAGCAGGAAAAAGCTGCTTTAAATATTCCTGAGTCCAGCAAGGCTCCTTCCCAAGTGCCTAGAACACAAGCACAGTCTCTTCCTTTCCCAGTCCTACATGCAGCTGCCTCTCCATCTCCAGGGTCCCCCTCAGTACCCACCATCTGCTGCCCTTGGAGGCAGAGCCGTGCCAAGAAAAAGGGGGAGGAACCGACTTCTCTGCCCCAGCAGTTCCCTTTGTGCTCCCACTGAAGAAGAGCACATGTCCTGCCCTCTCCGAGACTCCCACCAGGCAGGGTGACTTTGCAATGCCTCCTATTCGGGCTAGTGGCTAAATATTACTCTTTGGCCTTATGCCTGCTTTTAAGCTTTAGTTTTCTTCAGCTGTGGTGGGATTGCTGGGGTTGCAGTGGGATGCTGACCTGGAAAGAATGAAAATGGTAGAATATGCTTGCCAAGCATATTCCAAAGACGAACTTTGGAAAACCATGTTTTGTTTTTATGTCTATACATTAAATTAATCTCTCCAGTAAGCCAGGTTTGCTCAAGAATGTGAGTTTGAGAAGGAGTGGCAATTAAAATTCCTTATGTACTTTCCACCCTTAGAGCTGAGGCCAATGCATCTTAGAAAATAAAAGCAAACCACAAACACATGTGCACGCTGCGAACATCTGATCACCTGACTTCAATCAATGGATATTTATTTATCTGAACCCTCTTTTTCAAAAGTGTTGACTGTCACAAGCGATCCCTCTGATCTCTTTATGGGGATGCCAACCAGACAGACAGACAGAGGGAGGGGGGAAACCTGCTCCTGCTCCAGTGATTGCCATGCAGCTTCTCTTTTTCCAAGCAAGTCCTGTGGAACCTTTGTAAAAGCCTCCACCAGCTATTTGAAGCAGCATTGTTACTGGAGGGGAAGAGAAAAGAAAGAGACTTCCATTGCTTTCAACATAATGGTTAGAAAAACAAGTATGAAACTTTTCTCCAGCTCTTGTGTCCTGTCTATTCCTTTTATAGGCTTTTTACAGTCTTAGGCTGCCTATATTCAAAGTAACACTTTAAATAGGGCCCCCAGCGGTCCATGACTTTAATCTAGAACTTAAATCAGACTTCGCCTCCCAGGGATCTTCTTTTTTTTTTTTTTTTTTNTTTTTCCCTGAGAGCGAAAGATGGCCACATGATTTGAGGTTTAAAATGTGACTTTATTTTCTTTTCCAGGAGCTATCTGCTCAACCTCAGTGAGACTCAGCTACCTAACCCTCTTAGACTCCCTTGGAAATCCCACCCTCAGCCAGATAAAGCATGGTATTTGAGCTGAGGAATGAAGTTAGCATTCACATGGCTGTCTGATCCCAGGTTTTGTTATTAGAGGACAGACTTAAAGAACATGGGGACTGAACAGCAGAGTAAATAACTGGAACTTTCTCACTCCGTTAAACAAAATGATTGTGCCCAATTACAGAGGCAAGAAAGTGAGGTCAGGGCAGAGATGAGAAGCTAAAATCCAGCTGCTGGAATATGAACTGTTTCCTTCCCGCATTTAAAATGAAAGACCTGAATGTCCTCCTGGATCTCAGTGAGGAATGGAAGGAGAACCAAAATGGTGGGAAGTAGAGCCATGTGAAAAAGGAGGGCACAACTCTCTTCCTTTTTTTTTTTTTTAATTTTTTTACACATTTTAGAAGACATTCCAATTCTGCTTCAAGAAATATGATTTAGCTCTTATGGACTGGTTTGTTCAGCACAGTTTGAAGAGAGCAGCTACAAGGTGAAAAAGTAAGATGGGGAAAAAAGCAGTCAGGTCTAAAAATAATTCTAAATATAAAATAAATCTGCAGCTTCAGTTACAGTCTTCAGTTTTATTTAGAGAATTACAAACATGAGCTTAAGGAAACTTGTTTGTACGTAAGAAGTATAAATATGCTTATAAAATAAACATAACCTTTAATCTGCCAGGAATCCTACTGAAAGCTATATATGTATCTATAAATATATACACATGTGTGTGTGTGTGGTAGCAGGGATGATATTCAGACAGTAACGGAACAGTATCAGGACTTTTTTTCCCTTTTGTAAATGACTCCTCTCTGGGAGGGAAGGTGGCAGCTATTTAGGAGTGTGATGTTACTAATATGAGCACCTTACACATCTCGGGCACTTAGCATAAATCCAAATAGAGCAGTAAAGTGAACTTAAAGAACTAGATACAATTGCATCTGAAACTAGGTCCCCAGAAATGTGAAAATTACCTTAGAATGTGAAAAAGACAAATTGCACCTCAGTTTTCTCTTTTTCAGTTTGAACTCGATGCTGAAATGCTGGTTCAGTAGGGATCCAGAAACACCATCTTTTCTTGAAATATTAATAGGCTTTTCTTCAGCATCTAGACTGTTACTGTGTCTCAAGTACTAACCCAACCCAATTCTGCTTAAAGAGTAAGGTGTAATGAGCTGATTCTTCTGGTTTTTTTCTTTTTTTTTTTTTTTTTTAATTTGCCCTAGTAGAGTAAAACAAGTTAAAGAGCTTTGGCTTAGTTGAGACCTAAGATTATCAGGCTTTAGCTGCACGCAAGCAAATTTAGCAGTGAATAGTAACTTGGTCTAGTCTGGGTCAAGGCTGGGGAATTCATGGTTTGGGAAAGAGGCAATCCCCACTCTACAGACTCTGAAGATTGCAGCTCAAATTAGATGGTGACTGCTAGCCAGAGAAAGAAGACATTTTATCCCTGGTTTACCTGTTTTAAGGGAGATTTGGTAGTGTTGACTGTGATTTCTATAATGTCAGACATCAAAAAAAAAAAAGATCTTCTCATTCACCTGTGAACCAAAAGTTGGGAACTTGGTCACAGAGATTAATATGTTCTGGCCTGGAAGAATACTTTGGAAATAAGTTTCATATCATTATCCCCATTAATGCCAGATTAAGACAAATACATGGGCAAAGTTTTCAGTCTGAATTTCAGGTTTCAAAGGTGGGCTAAATTTCAAGTATAATTACTAGCCGCTCTACAAAAATCAGGCCCCTTTCCCCTTTCTCATCCTTCACATTAGGCCTCCAAGACCCCGCTCCTCTTCTGAAAACCTTAAGTTTTCAAAATCTATACCTACAGAAAGAGAGCCCAGAAATGTAGTCCTTGGTGCCCCAGGTAAATCTCTGTGGCCAAGTATGAAAGGCAAAAGGGCAATCAGAGTTCAGACCTGTTACCTTCAAGGGGCCAGAGCTCTGAGTCACCAAAACGGTGGCTGAAATAGCGTATTTGCACAGTTTCTCTGACGAGAAACCTGGATGTCAGATGGGGAAATTTTTGATTCTCATGGGAAAAAAATTTGGTAAACATGTTTCACATCGAGCACAGTCTGCCCACACAGACAAATCCAGTTTGCAGCCCTCTGTTAGTTTTTCTCCTTATTTAGTAAGAAAACATATATATAAATGTAATCTTTTTCATTTTCTTCTGGCTGAAGCCTCACTTATGGGCTTCCAAAATGACACCACAAAAGAGCAGAGTTTGACCTCAATGTTTGGTGAAAAAACACAGGAAAGGCAGCACCTCCCCTGAGGAAAAGAGAAGAAGCAGTGAGCAATATTTCCAAACAAGTGGACAAACAAAAATATACAAAGCAGCCACTACAAAGTCAGCGCACCTCTTCTTGTTTCTTCTGGATACTTAAGGTGAACCAAAGCCAAGCCAAAGGCTCATGCAACTACAGGGAAACAGTCCAGATGTTTAGGCCATTTTCCTGTGGCTTTTCATGATGAAAAACTGTGAAGCGCAACGGTTCCTGCTCTAAGCTCCTCAGTGTTTGTATATAGTTCCATATTAAATAGACACTGACAGCAAAGATCCAGCTGCTTTTTGTTTTACTGTTGCTATTTTGAGGAGAGGTAAGTCTCCATTTGGGGTGGGAGGAGAGGAATTTGTCTGAGGACAGGTAACAGTGCTGAGGCAGCAGGTTTTTTTTTTCCCCGCTCTTAATTCACTTTCTTTCTCAAAGGATCTGGGGATTGTTCCATGCTGGAAGCAACATGGTTGTCGAGCATTTAACAGTATTATCTAGTATGAGAGAGCCTCCTAGCATGCTCTCAAAGGCTGGCAACAAAGAATACTCATTATAACTTATCCTAAAGCTGAATAACTATTTTACAGAACTCCTGGGGAACGTACAAGAAATACCCATATGCAAAATGATAGGTGCCAGAGAAATCATATCCCTCTATCAAAGCCGTATTTATCTTACAATCCTCTTTTTTTGATAGAAAGGTCATTTTAATTAGTAAGCGGGGGCGGGGAGTTATTGTTGGTCGGCACAGCCCCATATTGATGGTTCCTCTATACGTCAGTGCACAAGCATTAACATCGCTCAGATAATCTTGCTGGCAAACTAAGAAACAACTATCATGTTACTTGAAAGAACTGAAGCTATATTGTACAGCGGTCATTAGTCTCCTTGAATCTGCTCATAATGATGAATGCATCATTCTGCCTGCCTGCAACTTGTGTAACAAACAGCACAGCCAAGTCTTTTCCAGTTCTGTTATTCTGTTTTAAAAAACACTGACATTTTCTTAAACAGACATAATTTACAATTTTAAGTAACACAACAGTGCCTTGGTGTGTAAGGGCCAGCAAGCAAACAAGACTCCTTTCACAAAGATTAAAAAAAAATACAGTCTCGTGCTCTCTGAGGTCACCATGGCTTAAAACTGGGGTGAGGGGGGGAGGCTATAGGACCTTTCTGTGACATATCTTTGGCTTTGAAACATGTATTATGCTCCACAGCAGAAACCTCAAGAGCAAGTAGAGTTAAAAGCAATATGTAATGCCCTCCGGGGACAAACGGCTGCCTATGTCTACACCATCCTATTAAAGCACCTCAGGCAGCAGTTTGGGGGCCTGAGCATTCATGCTGTTTTGACCTGGATTTATGTTCCCAGTTTGCCTGAGTTGCAACACCACATGGGAGACATCGGGGGCGCCCAGCTCTCACAGCACCCACCAAAGCATCCCACACACACCATCTGGCTGAACCACGTTTTCAGGCACCATTGCCTGGAGCATCTTCCATCTTCCACATGCCAATGTGAACCCCACCAGTCTGCATGGGATGCCCCTCACCACTCACATTTCCAGGCAGAAATCACTTCCCTTTATAGGATGACTCAGCCAAGAGGCATCCTCTGTGTACCCATCATCTGTGTGCCACCCATCTATACTGGAAAGCACAAGGTGGTGCTCATGAACCGATCAGTGAAGTCCTGACATATGGTAAAACTGCAATAAATAACATGAATTCCCTTCTGGTGGGTACTAAACAGAAAACACTGTCCTGCTTATTGCCCTGGCACAGCTGGGCTTCTCCACTGCTGCAGTGCTGTCTGGACAATTCAACTTGTCTCAGTCTAGCAGCTGAGGACAGATCACAAGCACATGACATTGCAGACCTTCGGGATAAAGATAATGGTGTACTTGTCAATGTTGAACTGCTGTGGCACAGGTCTAGAGGAGATCAGGATGGCAGCCAGGAAGTAGATGCACTTTCCTCTCCAGCCTTGTGTAGGAGCTGCTGCTGTGGACGTGGTTTTTCATGTCTGGCATTAGCTTCTTGATCTCTATTTTCTCAACTTTGGAGGACAACATGCTTCCCCCTGTGGGATACTGTAACATAAACCATAAGCTGAAGCTGTGTCCTGTCACGGGGTGTTTGCTGAGGGCATTAGTCTTGAATCACAGCCCCCGCGCTAATACAGCCCTTGGGAACCACCTTATTGCTGGCTGTCATGGCAGTGGGGTCATTTTCCCCTCAGGCAGAGCACCTGGCAGCTCACTGTTGACTCTATTGCCCTCCACCTTTGTGGGTTGCACTCTGGGCAAGGGGGTCGGCATGGCGCTGCAGGACACAAGTGATGAGAGGCAGCTGGGCGTCTATAGGATGTGTGTGAATTAAGCCTGGGGGTTGTGGCTGGAAGGGCTATGCCAGAGGGCTGGTGGGACACAGCTGCTTGAAGCAGCCCTTTGTAATTTAAACAAGCTTGCTTGGAGAGTCCTGAAAAGCTTACAGGGTGGATGGCACATACCCTACATTGCTCTATGAGGAAGCTCCTTAGGATTAGCCTAGCAGAGTTAGCAGATATGGCCAGAGATGTTTCATCTGAGCTTGATTCTTCTTCAGCTGAGGTCACTGATTTACCTTCCATTGATTTCAAGACACAGGCTCACACACTGAAACTCCGTTTTCCTTCTTTAAGAAGCCAGTGTGAAATTTTCTGGAGCCAATTCATTTTTATTATTGGTGCTCTCCTGTCTCCATTCTTCTGTCTTTAAAGCATTATCACTGGAGAATCTCAGAGCAGACCTAGGGCTCTTAGGTTACAACAATACTATGGCTTTACATGAACTACTGACTGATGTCACAGCTAAATAAACCATCCTATATATAGCTGCCTCTGACTAAATAAATAAATAAAAGTTTTCTTTCCCCAAGGTTTATCAACTCTGGGTTAGTGACACGAGGTCCAGAATCCAAAATCCTCACTAAAAATGTTGTTTCTCTATTCCGCCAGCCCCTGGGACTGCAGTGGGAAGGAACAGCATATTGTTGACTGTGGCAGCCTATGAAAAGTATGTGACTCCTATGTTAGGTTTGGGATGGACTGAAAAGAGAGGCGACACACAAACTGCAATGTCAGTATTGTCAGACAAATGAGTAGAACCACTCCGTGAGGGCAAATCTTCCTCACAGACTCCCAGAGCAGATAAAGCGAGACACACAACAGTAGCACAGCCTGGAGGGCAAGGAGATGTGCATTAAATACTGTCCCAAGCAACTGAGCTCTGCGTTCATGGCTCAGGCTCACTGCATCACAATTAAAATTTGCTAAAGTGCTGGGGCTTTTTTTTTTGTTACTGACCTTCAATGGATGTTGGGTCATAGAAATACTGAAAAAACAGCATTAATGGAGAGAAAAAACCCAATGCGTTTACATTCTAGGCTCCAAATGAGATCATGAATGTCCTAAGCAGCGTGACAAAGGCTGCCGTAGGAGATGTTTTATGACTGAGCAGAAACAGGAAGCATGGTGACTCACACATGACAACAGCCCATACCTGGACATTTCCAGAAAGTTTCACAAATGTGAGTAGTTCAAATAGCTTAGGTAAGGATTAGGTAAGAATGCAAATAGGGGGGCTTTATCTGAAAGAAATTCAAGCTGTGAATCTTTTCCAAAACATCTTGGTCTGGGGTGCACTCCCTGGGCACATTCAGCCTTTTGGTCATGCTTACATTTTGCTGAAGAAGCAAGTTTGGCAATATTTTCTTCACTCTCTCTTTCCCCATCTTCTGAAACTTCAACCCACATCAGTAAAATAACATGATCCACAGGGGAAATTGTCTTATTTTTCCTTTGTCTACAGGCTAGAGAAAATTTGAAATCAAATCTGAAATTAAAAAATTGGCAGAATATGAATTGAAGTCGGTATTAACTAGAAACTTCAGCACAAAATATATTCGCCTGATCAAAGCAATATTCTATATCCCGTGGAAGCTTTTGAAGAATATTTAGAAGTAAAACAAGTGGGAAAAATCTCTCTGTGCCAAATTTGGGGCTGTTTTTTAAACACACATCAAGGCAAAGCCATAAAGCAGCCAATTGCCTGTATCTTCTGCCAAGAGCAGCATTCCCTCTCTCTCTCCCCCTCACTTTTTCCCTCCTCCTCCCTCCAAATGAATGAGAGTGAGATCAAGAAAATTGTATCAGGCCCTTGAAGCACTTTTCAAGTTTGCAGGAATATCACACTCACATGAGTACAAACACACACACAGACACACACCCAAGTCCCTTCAGATGCTTCTGCTGCTGCCACCACCAAGGAGCAACAACAGGACTGTGGAGGTAGTTAGTGGTATAGAGAGGTGACTGAGAGAAGCAGAGAATTTGGTAGCCAGTGGAAAGCTGAAAAGCAGGAGTGGGGTCACAGAGGGAGGGGAGAGAGCGGGTAGCATTTGCTCTGGATGCCAAAAAATGTCTCCCTACAGCTGTGTGCTAATATTATGATTATTATTTTGGCAGAGGTCTTTTTGTTTTCTTTCCCAAGCTGATCCTGCTCCCCTCTTGTGCAGGTATTGAGCTTTTGCTGGGCCAAAAAAGCAAAAGAAACAAGGCCATCAGTTTTAGATTTGCTGTGGTCTTTCCAAGATATATAACACAGGGCAGCAGGGGAAAGAAGGAGAAGGGGAGAAAAGGATCACGGTAATGGTCACAACCTGAGTAAGGACCTTTGGCTTTTCTAATAGTTTTAGTTCAGGGTGAAAAGGTGACGGGGATGAAGAAAAAGGTTTTAATTCCAGATGGCCTCTGATGCAAATAACTGATACAAATAACTCAGTGTATCTGATTAGCCTCAAGGTTTCTGAAGACATTAAAAAAACTTTAGTATTAGAATATTTTATTGGAGGAGGTTACAGTCAGATCCTTCTACTCCTCTTTCTCACTGTTCCTTCTTCTATCAAACTACAGTATGTATATCATTAAAGACCTTTTATAGCTGTCACTAGCTTACATCAGCTCAAGCCCTCTGCACATCACATGCTGAATCAGCAGCCCTCCAAACAGTGCTGTCCGTGACAGGCACCGATGCCCAGCAGCAGCAAGGCAGTTTCTCAGTAGCCTGAAAAGTGACTTATATACAGTTATACTTGCGTTCTTGAACAAAATTATTCCTTAGATACCCCATTCTTTAGAATTATTCCCCCACCGAATTATTCCTTAGAAAATAAAGCTCTCCATTCTAAGATGATTCCACATCCCTCCTGCAACTGGGAGCCCCTGCAATGAGGCTTCCAAGTACATTTTCTCAGAACTTCCTAGCATAGGGAAGCATGACAAAATATGAGGCATTATGGGTGCCAATAAGACTAGAAGCTGAATTTGTGAGTATCAGTCAAGCACATTGTGATTTAGATTATTAACTTGAGGGGGCATTCATTCTGGAATTAACACTACAGTAGCCCCTATTTCCACTTTCTATTTCCTTTTTTTCCCCTCATTCTATTGTTCTGACGTTTATTTTCATATGTTGCTTCCCTTGTATGCCTGTTACTTTTATCACACATCTTTTTCCTTCTTCTACTTAAAAGTCCTTACAATATTTCACATCCTTTTTCCCCTTCATAGTGTCTCTTTTCTGCCAGCCTCTATTTTCTTGTGTCTGAAACAGCTACACTCATTTGTCCTCTTTAAGGCCTTGATCATGAAAACGATCTTAAATCAGAAAACACTTAAGCACATGTTTAGCACTTGGGTTAGTTTTTACATGAAGTGCAAGGTAAGCATTTACCTGAAGTTGATCAAAGTTCAACTGCTCTGCCAAACAGGTGTAGACTTTATATATATATATGTGTGTGTGTGTATATATGTATATACACACACACACATGCATATAAGATAAATGTTTTGGTTTGAAACTGAACAGCTTTCCAGAAGGAGAACCACTGGCTCATGAAAAGTATTTGGCAAATTGTAACCTTTGCCTTGGGTACCTAAGGCATATTACATTCATCACCATCACTCATCTCAGTGCCTATCAAATAAGACCCTACACAAAACACTTCCTCCCTTCATCTGTGACACAGGAGTGGGGTTTCTTCCCAAGCTGTTCATTCCCCTGCTGAACTGGACCTCTGCAGAGTGGAGCAGCCACTGCAGTGGAAGGACTCCTGGCAGAGGAGCAGCAGGACGGCAAGAGGAAGCAGGACATCCTGGAGTTGTCCTGGTATGGGGACACAAGTGTTGTGTCTAGAACGTGCCCTCCAGCTTGGATGATGCCTGCAAAGCGGCTGAGCTGACCCACCTTCCCATGGGCTCAACAGAGCATCTTATTGGGAACCTGCACGACCACAGCCCCACGGCACGCAGGTAGCCACCCAGAGAGCTCCTGCAAATTGCAGGCTGAGCACCTCTACAGCAGAAGGGAGCTCAGAAGAGCTTCCACAGGGTTCCCACCCCCTGCTACTCATTGTTTGCACTAAAATTTAGGTGTATCCTCAAATACCCATTTTTTCTTTCAACTCACATCGCAGCTTTCTCCGGAGTTGCACACACTTCTAAACAGGGCTTCGCTCCACCTTGACCCAGGCCCCTTCACTCTGTCAGCTGGACAGGCTGAAAAAAAAAAGACTATTAATTTTAGGCACAGGATAGATACGTTTCTCAAACCAAAGCTGTTTCTCATGCAAGATTCAAGAACGTGGGCAGAGGACCTTGCATCTGCTTCTGTTATCAGTCTCTACCAGAAGCAGGGCTTGACCAACACGCTCCTTCTGCCTTACTTCACTTTGTGCTCAGTTCATCGCTTTTGCTGAACCTGTTCTCAGGTGCTCTGTTTTCTCCTCATATTGTGTTGGAAGCTTGATCAGTGAATTCCGCTGGGAACAGATTGCCTAAAAAGCTGGGCATTTCAAAGCCTATATCCATTTGGGGATTCAGTCGTTAACTCCATTTAGAGGCGCCGAGAGTACCAAATGCGTTTAGGTACTTTGCTGAACAGAGGCTATATTAACATTAACAAGAACTACTTCCACAGGAAAGTAATTGTAAAACTGGGACCATTTTTTGTATTGTTTTAATTCTAATTTCAGAGCCCGCTCTCAGAGTAAGTCCTTGGGTGAGGAAGCGGAAAGGCAATTGCTTCCAGTGTACTGGACGAATTAGCCAGAGGAGAGAAACTGAACATTTGATGCATTCCCCAAGGCTAACGTTCCACAATTATAAAAATATACTGCCTCCCCCGTAACTCTCTGAATATAAAATGAAGCAACTTACCTACCATTAATTAGCTATATTTTGTAGTTTTATGGACATTGAACGTGGTGCGCTAATTTACATATATTAGCATGTAATTTACATGCTTACTTCAAGGTATTCAGTTTTATTGCCATTACCTTTTGTGGCCTATTTCTCTAATGACTGTAATGGAATACAAAAGAGATTTCTCATTGTGTTTACTCTGTTACCTTATACATGAGTTTCAGAATAACGGGTCATGCTGAGAAGTGGGAATTTTCATGCAAAAGGTTTTCCTTTCAAGTCTGAACCACTTCACGACCACCCACCCTGCTGAATTTTCTAATGCTGCCTATATTTCCTTGGCCACCGCTCTCTTTTCACCCACATAAGGACACACATTTCTGGAGTCAGGTACGAGCGTAGAAATTTGCTTCGTCGCCTGCGCTAAAAAAAGAAAGTCAGACGCAAGAATTAATGGGTCCTACTCTGTCTATCAGCACCTAAAGGCACAGAGAGAGAAAAATAATCTGCAGCTGGGGAAAAGCTGAGCAGGGTCAAAGGGCAGCGCCTGCATCTGTATTCACTGAGAGGCAGAGAGGAGAAATAAAAGGTCTCTTTTTGTTGCAGCTCAGCACTATTTGGGAAAGCGCAGATACTAACTTAATTACCACAGTTCCCTTTTGCACTAGAGCACTGCAGCAGCCTATAAATCAATACGTAAGGTCACATTGCTAAAAGCACTGAAAAAACAGTCTTTTCTCCCACCACAGTATGTTGTTTGCTGCCCCTGCATCAGCGGCATGCGGGTTCAGTGTCAGACAGGGAACTGGGCTAAAACAATGATTACAAAAGAAATCAGAATTGCAAAAAAGCAAGGTGCAAAGCGATCAAGTCCCATTCACGGCAGATAGGATTGCGTCAAACCTTCCGTCCTCTCCGAGCTGGGAGACACGACATGCATCAGCAGGTGCCCAGGAGTATGAAATATGTTTCACTCTGCTGAATTCTTGTTCTGGAGGCCAAGCTGATGGGAGAAGAGCAGTTCTGAAAAAATTACAGTTATTTCTGCTGAGTAGATCTTTGGCAACTTCACCATACATCTGAAATCAATGATACATGTGCATGCATGACATCTTATTTCAATAAATTGTTGGGAACGGAGCTCAGGAGTTGCAAAAATAGATATTTTTTTCCATTTGCTTTTCTATTATACCTGCTGACCCAGATATTTCACAACCCTTGGAAGAGAAAACAATTCATACGAGATTGGGAAGATATGGAAAAAGCCACTTCCAGCTGAGATACGTTTGGCACAGCATTGAACGGCTTAGCCAGAGGGAGGCTTCTTTTCATTTGGGTTCACACTGGCAGTATGCGGCCAACACTAATATTAGAAAGATAAAGGACTTGCATCCAGGTGCCCAGGGTACCACAAGAATGAGACACAAGATCCTGTAAATGCCCGATTTAGATGCCAGATCGTCTACAGCTTTGCTGTTTATAGTCTGATTTTTGGATCTTACAAAAATTTTAATTCCAATTGTTGGGGGGATTAAAAAGTTAGACACCTATCAAATACTAAAACACAAATTTCAAGGTATTTCTGATTTTTGAAGCATAAGCAGATCTTCACCTAAATTGAGCTACCACTTCTAGATTTCCTGGATTTCAGTCCAAACACAGGCCCTGGATGTCTATTGTACCAGTGGGAGAGCATGGACAGGAGACATCCAGGAGCACATCATCTCGTGCATGCATTGCACAGCTCATCAAGACATCCTTTAATTTAGAAGAGCCTTAGACAAAGCATTTTGAACTCCACAAATCATATTTTCTGGTGTAAATTTTTGGCAAAAATTTCTGAGAAGAAGAACAAGCGCATGATGTCATTTTGAGTTGATGGGGGATTATTTTTTTACCCTTTTGCACAAGCACAAATAGCTCCAGTAACCTGGGACATGTCTGTCCACAGCAAGAGTCCCCAAAATACTAAAACCAACTTCCTGAGACGTTGTTTGACAAGGAACTGGCTAGAGTATGGCACGCAGAGGACAAAATTGTCCACACGTGTCTTCATGTTTAGATGAAAAGACAAAGCTAATCGCTTCCTTTTCATTCTTTGTCAGCAAGACTCATGCATGGCTAGTGAACGTGTGCTGGCTAAGCAGCTGAAAAAGACATTTTTCTTTTTTAAAAATGCTGATATTTTGATGATGGGCATTACACTAGTTCCTAAAGTGTTACAGAGATGGGGCTTCCTTTGAAGGGATTCTCAGTTACTAATGCACTTTTGGATATATTTAGGCTGGAAAAATTTCGAAAGCTTACAGTCCCAATGAATAAGTATTTGTGGTAAAATCTGACCAAACTTCTTTATTATAGAAAAAACCAAGTAAAATCCCAATATTCAAAGCTATGCCCACAGTAAATTTGCTACTTCCTAATTCATTGTTGTACTGTTGATTTGAAATCATCAATTAAGCCCTCTAAGTCCTCTAAGAAAAAATATATCTGATTCAACTTTTTTGAAGCCGTAAGTAGTGCTGTAGGAGGAAAGAAACCTCAATATACTTTAAATCATAACAGACTAGACAATGCCTAAAGGTCTGACAGCACACTATTTATAACATTATTTACTAGAGTGACAGTTATGAGCAACCAATTACATATGCATTCAAAGTGTTACTATATTTATTTAAATTTGATCATGTGCCATAGCTCACCCCAGTCTTCAGGCAACTCCTAGGCTTTAAGAAACAGTTATGCCGCTATAAATGGGAAAGTGACTGGGGGTAAAACAGTGTGCCAAAACTTCAGAAAACAAAACACAGGTTTTCAGAAGAGACATGCAGAACCTTGAAAGTAAGATTTAAAGCATGATGTAGGAAAACCTTAAGTGAGTATTTTCTACATGATGTATAAAACTAAAATTTCTTTACAATGATTGCTGCTGTTGCATGATACAAGCAGCATAAAAGTAAAAAAACAGCCAGACTGCTCCTTGATTGTTGTTGTCATCTGCAATTTGCACCCTTGCATATGCTGCATTTCTGCCACTGAGGAAGCCTTTTTTTATGCAAAGAGGGGTTGTGCTGATCATTAATCACAAGCTTGCTCAAAGCACTGCCACCATAAATACTAAACATGCAAAATATTCACAATGGAACCTACGCTAACATTTTTTTTCCCCTTTCACAGACTGCCATATGCAGAAATGATGTAGAGAAAGCCAGCAACGTACACAAAATAAAAGCAAAAAGAGCACTTCCACCTATCAAGTAGATTTTGCTTGAGGGATGCATTAAGACAGTACTGTTCATCTTGAAATTCTTAAATACTGTAGTTTTCATCCTTAATACACATGGATAGTCTTCAGCTGTAGTGAGTATATGGTTTCAGATTTAAAAGAAAAAAAATCCTGCAATTATTTCCATAATACTTGCATACTTTTTCTAAATACAGCGTCATAAAAGTACATTTCCTTTACATTCACTATATCATATTTAGAACTACATACACTATCAGGCTAAAAGGAATGCAGACAGCTAAAAATTCCCTTAATTAATAATGTTGAACATACATAAATGTATATAGATACATATTTCTGTGACTGATACGTATAATACTGGTTTGTTTCAATAATGAATGAAGAAGGGAATAATTTTATTTCTAAATATCTCTCTCATCTATATTCCTTCCATGCCTTGATAATTGCACAGTATGAAATTAACAGTGCTTCTGCTTACAGGTGTTACAGATGAATATAAATATCTATGGATTTTGAGAACTAGAACAAGCAACAAAAATTCAAATAAATTTGCATCCACTCCTGGCTTTTTTATTTACACTGTAACCTTGATCAAGTCAAAGAAAATCTGCTCCTTAGGTGATCCATAAAGTGGGATGAGGTTTAAAATCTACATCATAGTGATGTTATAAGACTTAGTTACTACAATGAAGGCACTTGAGTGTTTTACATGTTTTTGCAGGAGGTATCTGCATGGGATACCCATTCCATCAGTGCATGATGGGATTGTTAAAACAGCACCAAATAAACTGCTCACAGGGAATTTGAATCACCAGAAGAGTTATTCATTCTAAAAAGTTCAGAATCTGTGCAACATATTCTTGAGCACCACCTACTGGTACTGCAAATGGTCAAAAACGTCCATAAAACCATCAACAAATATGTCGGCCTTCAACAAATTGAAATTGTACATAGAAGTAGATGTTCTCTATGGTGTTTTAAGTTACGTCATACTGTTCATTTGGTATTTTGTGATTTGCTTTGGTTTTCTTTTGGGGGTGGGAGACTCAGATGTCTAAAAAAATGGAAATATCTTGGCCAAAATGCAAAATATAATGATTTGAGATGTGCTGCCACAACATCTCCTGACATATGTAATTTGCTTACTTTGTAACTCAGGCTCACCAGCTGGTAGACCTCTTCGGCCAGCCTACATCTCCCTCACTCCACTCCTTCCTTTTCCTCCCTAGGTCAAATTGCAGGCGATGTACCCTATGCAAAAAGCCCCATGCTAAAAAGGAATGAGGCATCAAAAGCAATGTCATGTGTTAGTCTAGGAAGATAGATAGACAGGAAGACGTCTTTAATTTTTGCGGAAACACTGACAGTTTAGGGAGAGGATGCATGACCAGATACCACCACGATGTCACCCAGATCAGTCAGACTATGGCATCACCCGCATCTAAGAGCTGGGAAGCCCATACAGTTCAGGCAAACCTAAAGTCAGATCACACTCTGGCGCAGCAGCATTTATAGCTACAGATTAGCCTTTAACCAGAATAGCTTGTTTCACTCCAGTAGGCAATTTCACTGCGCAGCGTAAAGCAGAGCTTTGCTGGCATGGATGCATCCACAGTACGACTGTTTCAACTGTTTCACATACCTGTCAAATGTGGACAGTACCGACACAGCTGGAGGGGAGATGGAAGGCAGAGAGTCCTCACCACCCCTGGAAGCGGGATGTGTTTCTCAGCTCACCTGAGGCAGACAAGTTGTCACCAGACTAGGGAGAAACTTAAAAACATAGGATAAAATTGGGTGTTGCTGCAGAAATATTTCTTAAGATAAGTTATTCCTTTTCTTTTGTTAACTGACAAGACCAGTAAAAGGCAAAGCAGGATGATTTTTACTCAGTGATGCCTGCAAATATTCTGTTTTTAAGAAGGCGAAGACAACAGCCCTCTGCTGACCTTTCTCGGGTCACGCTGGGCGCTGGACTCTCATATTTTTACAATATGCCTTCAGAATACTTTGAGGATATAGATTAACTCCTTTCTGTGGAGATCACTGGATTTTCCAGTGGCAGACTTGAATCTATCCAATAAAGTGCCAGAGGGGAATAAAACAGAAAAGCCAAAAATTAGAACAGCACGACAAGCTGGAATAAGGCTAGGGAAGTGGTTAAAAAGTCTAGTTATTCAAGGCAAAGTTACTTGCAGTTCAAGTACTATGGAACTGAGGGCCTCAAAATATTCATGATATTATTATTGCTTTGTGTACCAAAAATGATAGATGACAAGCCTCTTCTCTATCACTCCAGGACAATGTATCCTGTTCATAGCTGAAAGTACAAAATGGGAAATTATTGGGACCATCCAGGTAAAAATCAGAAGTATTCCCAAATCAGTAAAGAATGACTGCTATGCTCCAAACTTCTTGCACCCTTTACATCAACATAACCACTCCTTACAGCTGTAACAGAACATAAATTCCACTCTTTTTCTACACAAAAATAAAAATACTGGGAAAGAAATTTGGTTTTCCTTCTATACAAATCATCTAAAAGACAAAGATACAAAGTATTGTGTATGTTCAAGAATCTACTAATAATATATATGTTTTTTCCTAAAAGATCTCAATCTCTGCCTGGAAGAAACATTTTGAACATCATGAAGCCATCTAAACATTTCCTGCAGTCGTATCAAGTTTAGGCAGGATTACTGCAGCAATATTCAAGCTTTTGATTCTGCTGACAAAGTTTAAATGTCTCCACCTAATATATACCTTCTGTTTCTCCAAGCCACAAGGAACACTTTCCAAGCCCAAATCTCCATAGCAATCCCTCCAGCTTCTTGGTTGAGAGGAATTTTGGCCCATGCTGTTGGTTATGAGAGCTAGAGAAACCAGATCACCTGCCAGAAGTCTGGCAACACAGGATGATCAGATAAGCACCCCAAAGCCTTGACTCTGATTCCTCACACCTTGAGTCTTTGCACAAGGACCAAACTCTAATGACCCTGTGGGGAACACCTGCAGCCAGAGTAAGGGCAATTGGTCACAATGACCCAGAGTACATGGGTGTAAACAGCTGGTATTTCTGTTCGGATGCCAAGTGGCATCTGAAGAAGCCCGAGAAAAGAAGAGTCCAGTTCTGAGTTAATAAAGATGTGTTGCTGGGGCTTTCCTCATTAGAACACAACAAGAGCAGGATTTAGGCTTTGTTGGGGTTTTTTCCTTTTCCGATTTGAATACAGAATGTTTAGTTCAAGGAGTTAAGGGTCAGAGTCCCAAAACTACTGAAGAAAGGGGCTTTCTTTTTTACCCTCCTGCTCAGTGAGTAAGACCACGATCCAGGAAAGGGATACCAGGTTACAATTCCTTCCTCTCCTTCCTGAAGCGTGAGAAAATTAGTATCTTCTCATACTTCAGCATTTCTTTCATCTCTGGTGCGCTCTCTGTGCACAGCTAACTTCTCATCCTGCTTCTTCCCCTCAGCTTTTTGTTTAAATTTACAACAGAAATATTATAATCTGACTCCATATAATTAGATGTTACACACTACTGTGATAAAGCTATACACTTTTTTTTGCTGACCTGGTTTCCAAAAGAGGGAATGGAGTTATGAAGGACATGTCCAAGAATGCAGAACTGAGAAAGTTTTTAACAGTATTCTCCTACGTTTCTGCCACAATATCATGTTCATTCATACTAGGAAACATTATTTATGCACTTTATGCAGCTGCTACTGTTTGTGAAATTATGCCTCCTGTTTTTTAGTGTAATGTTTGTCTTCATTTCATTATCAGGACAGGGTATCATCACAAGCTTTTTGTTTGTTTGTTTGTTTCAGTTCATTTTTTCCGGAGGGTGTACACCATGACTTTTTCAGTAACACATATCTCCTTACAACATTTTGTTTCAAAAAGGGATTGTGTGTTTCATTAAAAACAAAACAAGAAACTCACCTAAAGTAACACACGCACACGTATAGATGCACAAAGCAATAAATGAGAATAAGTCTTCTGTGACAGTACCGTTTTCCACTGTCTGGGTGATTAGAGAGTCCAAGGCTTTTTATCAAAGACAACCTCTTTTTCTCCCTTCGAGCTTTAAATAAATACTTGTGCTAATTGCAGATAGCAGCAGAACACAGCACCAAGTGTTTCGAAACTGGCGTGGACGTGAAAGGGAGTAAACAAGCTATGGTAGATTAAACACTGCGGAGTGCTGTTTTTCTGTCACTGTCAGAATGTATAATAAAGAGTCCCATGCTATTTTACTGTTTCTGTCCTTGTAATGCATGCCGGATACCTATAATTTATGACACAGACCCATTGCTTCATGAGTTGCACTTCCTTTTAAACTGATGCTGAACTCGTTAGTGGGGGAAATGTGACAGGTTGATAGTGGTTTCTTATCTGCAGGTTAAACATTGTCAGAATAATTCATGGCCAGGCAACTGTTAGAACTGTGATGTTTTTATAATTAGAGCTGGAGTGGACTGCTCACTAAGGATTTGAGCTCCAGCAAACAAGCCCCCATCACCATCAGTCTGAAGCTCGTTGCCGTCCCATCCATCAGGTTTCAGGGAGGAAACATTCTGAAACTCGATCTGCTGAGCTTGAAGGAAATGTCCCCGGCACCGAAGTCATCAGCGCTCCGAAAAGCCATCACCATTCAAAAGTAACAAGTCAGGCTCCAGAAATAAGGTTTCCTTAAAAATCATGACACTTTTTTGGGGGTGCAATGTTATTGCTACTTTTCTCTTCTGGATTTTAAATCATTAAGAGATAATTTCTGAATGTTTTTGACTATCAACACCAAAACGTTGATTTCCAGGTCATTTGCTGAAGGCTGCAAATCCTTTGAAATCCCGTGACTCAAGTTGGGGGAGAAAGCTTTTAACATACTCTGAGATTTGTGACAAAAATCACAAAATCTCACTCTACAGAGTTCACAATTCAAATGAGGACTTTCTAACCCAAGTTTAATTGCTCTACTGAGCTATATCAACTTACATCAACCAAGAATCTAGTTTCATCTCTAATTTGAACACTGGATATTATCTGACAACTGTGCTAGTTACCTGTAAATGGGTATTTTTCCATGTTCCTCAAGAATCAGAGTATAATAGAGTATTCAGTACAAGGGGCTAAAGGTATATTCAGGTTTGTACAGTCTGCATTTTAACTCTCTGTATGTTTGGTGAATTGTATCCCAGATAAGTTTAAATCAAAACTTGTTAAATTCAAAAACAATAATAAGATCAACTGTTGTTTTAAAAACTGCCCCATTGTGTCTGTCCATTCATTGTGATCCGAATTTCTTGTTTATTTTCTTTCACTATTTTTGTACATTCACAGGACCTATGGAATATTCTAGGGCCATGCCATCAGAGTGGCACCTACTTCTAGCTCCTCTATTATGAAATACAGCATAAGTCCTAATTAGAGCTCATCCACAGCAAGAAACTTGTCTTATATCCTTCCTTCCAACAGATGAGTTGGTTTTTTTTCTTTCCAAGTTTATCAGAAAAATAATAAAATTGGTATTTTTAAAAAAGAGGGGAAAAAAATCACTGTAAATAAATAAGCAAACATACATGCATTTTTAATAATGCATGAACGCTTATTTTAAGAATAATATTCATGGAAGAGCTATGATTGTTATATGCCTAAAATTCCCAAATGGCAAAATATAATTAAAGTAAGAACTGTTGAACAAATAAACCTGTTAAATACACAATATTACCAGGCAAAATAGCTATGCATTTATCGCTTTGCCACTGTAATTACATTGACTGCTGCTCTTCATGCATATATTAATATCTCACTAACATTATGGAGGCTGAGACATAAATTACAAAGCACTGACTTAAAGGAAGATTTTTTTAGCCAGGGAGAGTGCACTGTAACAAATACTACATAATTTTAAAAAAAACCTTAACATTGAACCTGATTGCTGGTTTTATTTGGATACCCATTTCTTGCAGTTCTGAGAAGCCCTATCTCCCTAAAGTAGTAATTAATGAAGCGCTGGCTTGGAAAGCCTCGCTAGAGTGGGATTCAGATCCGGAGGTCAAGAGACTCAGCCTGGGATTCTGAAAGTATCTGAAGTGTGAAACTCACAGAAGATATTCAGTCTATCTTGAGAAAAGAAAGGAAAGGAAAAATAGTATGACATTTCTGTTTTCTGTGTAAATAAAGACCACTATTTTAAGATTGTTAGATTATTTCAGGAGGTTCTGCCTCATCATCGATTGGCTGCATGTGGCTTTGAGTGGGTGTGCTAGCTATTCACAGCAAAAAAAGTTCAGGAAATTCATTCCCATGGGATGAACTTTTTAGAACCTGGAAATGAGGAAAGAGACTTGGAAGTTACTTTTGACCGCTTGGATGAATGGTGCCAAAGCTGCCTTCAGCACTTTGCAATTCTTATAATGTATGCAGCATAGCCTGTGTTTTGAGACTAGAAGCTGTTAAATACTGTCATTGGGCCTGAGAAATCCCTGGGAATGTGAGGTTTGGTTGAAGAAAATTAGGGAAAGATTCTCACACAGCATGTCACCTTAAGGACCCACTTTCAGAGTGCTTATTAAATGTTAATACTTGACTAATAGCTGTTAAAACTATGTTGCAGGCATGAGTAATACTTGATACACAGGTTTATAGGCATCTCAGAAGAAAATGTCTAGACCATTACTGCTCCAAAATATCAAGTGCATTAGAAAATGTAGGCCGCAAAGTCAAGACTGTGAATATTTAACCGAGGCCAGTTGTGTATATTTAACCACTCAGTCACATCCTATTTTCTTCATGCTCCCTGCTTCACCCAGAGCACAGGAAAGAAAATGCCTCCACAATGGGAATCATATTCTTTCCATAATGCCCCATACACTAACCCCGGGGCAGAAGACAGCACATAAATCTTGTTCTATACACATAGATATCAATGCCTTCATTGGTGCCCAGCATTTTCATATTTTTGCTATTCACTAGATAGAACTATTAATGGTTCTATCTTTCAATTTTTTCTATGGGAGGAGAGCATAAGATTTTCCCCATTTCATAAAAAAAGAGCTAAGGAATATACAGGAGTTCAGAGGAGTTCTTAATTCCTGAGTAGAAAAATCGAACATCTAACTTTTCGGGTTCCTTCACTTGTTATATCATTTCATGCATTGAAAGCTTCAGAAAAATTAAAATTCAACCGTAATTACTTAACACCTTGCAAAGCTGCCACTGGGTGCCTGAAACTTACACTGCAGAAAATGGGACACAGATGAACAGAAGCCCAAATGCATGTTTATTTCCATGGATTTCCCAGAATTGTGCAGAAATTCTGTGCTACTGAGAGGGTAGAATTGCATTTTGATGGCAACTATTACATTGCCACAAAGTCTTGCAATCTCTTCCTGTCATCTTGCCTCACCCACTGCACACTTTCCAAATCCTGCTATCATGGCACAAATGTTCTGGTAAAATCTTTATTCACTAGTCCACGTTGACTTATTCCTTCAGCAGGTTTATTCTGTCCTACCGAATGACATGGAAGGAACAAAAGAAAAGTCATGATCACACACATAAGCAACGTGAACCTATAAAAGGACCCAAAGTCAAATTGCATTGGCAACTTGAGGGCTGATATCCCTGGCTTCTGGCCACATGATCATGCAAACTAAATTAAACTCAAATGAAAATACAATAAAATTATGCCCCTAGTTAAGAAAGAATACATAAAACTGCATCAGGCGGAACTAGAATGGGATCACAATCTCTGCCTCCACCACACTGTCGTCTTCTGATTAAACAGAGCAACCAACAGCAATGGGAAGCAGGAGGCTGTTACCTTCTTCAGGAATCCGCCATTAGCAACGGGATAAGGACAAAGCTTGACAGTATGTTTCACAACCACT
The DNA here is from genome assembly GCA_013399435.1 of Arenaria interpres. Taxonomy (NCBI): domain Eukaryota; kingdom Metazoa; phylum Chordata; class Aves; order Charadriiformes; family Scolopacidae; genus Arenaria; species Arenaria interpres. Next base: position 140,022 of record VXAK01025545.1, on the reverse strand, counting down.
GGCTTCACAACTTGCAGTAAAGTTGCAATTCAGGAATCGAATGTATTTTTCCAAATCCACAGAAGTACAGTGAATAAAGCTTCCTTCTGTTCCCTCCAATGGATCTCCACGTTCCTGTCTCCCTAACATCTATGCCATCCATATCATCCTTATAGACCTGAGTCCAATCTCCGTCTCATCCTACTCCATTCTTTTCTCTCTGCTCCTATAGCCTTGAAGATGCAAGGGCAATTGCAGAAAATAAAGTAGCTAAGGTATACCTAATTTCTTCCAAATTTGTTTGAAATTGAAATTCTTTAGACTAAACAACTCACCAAATCTGGACAAATCTTCACATTTTAAGTGACTTCTCCAAAGTACAGGGATGCCTCATTTCCTTCGCATCAGACTTTTTTTAGATTAAACCAGCCTACTTGGGTCACTATTATGTTCCTATGGATTATGTTTTTATTGGGTTTGAGCAATAGTTGTCTACAGACCAAACGTTCTTGTCATCAAATGGGTAACACAGAGAACCTCATTATTTCAAGAATGCCTTTGTTGGGACCACCAGTGACACCTAGATAACTGGGCAGTTCCATACAAATGAAGAATAGAGGTTGGAAAAGCAATAATTTTCTTGGTAAATTACCTGTGTGGTTTTAACAATGGCATTTTCTTTAGCAAAATACAATGTTCAAAGAGCAAGCTTGTTTGTGTGGTGCTTTTTTTTAAAAAAAAAAAAGCTTAGCTACTGCTTTTGAAATAGATTTTAATTTTCTTACACTTCGTATTGTCTAACTTCAGGAGTGCTCCCACTGAAAGTTGCAAAGGACGATACTGCATAAGAGGCATTACCAAAAACTAATCCTTGATTCCTCTAGACCATTATTCAGATATATCAGCATACAAAAGCTACCTTTGGTCATCCACAATTTAAAATTGATTTAGCTACTATATGAATTTGACAAGAGCAGAGTAAAATTTTTTACTAAAGCAAGAATTTCCAAATTTGATTTATGTTACTGTAGGTTAAAAAAAAAAAAAAAAAGTGTCCTTTTAAATTCAGATCAGGTACTACCTTGTAGAACATTCTGAAAAATTCTATCATTTCTGCTAAAATAAAAGAATTCCTAATTTGTAACAGAAAAAAATATCTGTCATAGTTCAAGTAATGGAAAAGCAGATTTTCAGGTGGTATAAGCTGCAAACATTCTTATAAACCTCCAAAAAGCTATACTGATTTACACCTCTATGCATAAGGACAGCCTTGTGGTTTAAAGCAATAATGATTATTAGAAAATATGAAGAAAACCAATTTTTTGTGAAAGTACTCAAAAATTAAATTTAAGGGAAAATTCTCTGCCAGAAATGACACTGTCAGAGAATAACATAGACCACTGGAATAACAACCATGCTGTCAAAACATAGCCAAAGGAACACAGTTAGAAAAGAATTAGAGTATCATTATCAATGACATGAAGAAAAAAAGATAAGAGCAGCTTAACTACTGCCTGTCATTGCATGCACCTAGTTCAGCACCCAGCTTAAATAGTATTCAGGCAGCTGCCTGTGGATATACCCAATATTACATGTTAATGTAAAAGTTAAGACTGCCAAGATAACACTTTTTTTTTTTTTTTTCCTTGTTCATTCGAATGGAAACACCAGAGACTAAGTTAAACTTTTTTATATGGTGTGTACTATGATTGCAAAATGTAATACCAAGATGCTCAGGCTGGTTCCATGACTGACAACTGCTCCATGCTCTACAGAATAGTTTAAAAAGGGAATACACCCAGCAGGATTCAGCATATGGATGGGACTTCAAGTTCTTATTAAGAAGACTCCGACCTTTCTCAATGTTGACCTCATCCATAAATCTTCACCTCCCAGTAGCTCAGATTTCCCACCTCTAGAATGAATAAGAGGAACACTTATCTACTTGGATAGTACTGGAAAGGAATTTAATATCTATGTGTCACAAGGAAACTCTTGTTCAACACATAGGGGAAAGGCACACAAAATAACAGGTCTGAGTTCTAGCCCTGATTTTATGGTAAACCCACAGGGTAGCAAAGGGCAGCTCCTTTTTACGTTTCCATCTCTTTGCTTTTCCTCCCCCATCTTGCATTGGCTGCTGGAGAGATTACGAAGGGACTGTCCCTTACTCTGCACTTTCATCTCTTTCTTTTCCCATGCCTAGTACAGAGGAGTCCTTTAATGGTAACAGCGTTCAGAGCATCTGTTGCTGTAATTTGAAGCATTTTTGAATGATTTCATGCAACTGTAAAATAATTGTTTTCTTTAATGCACTAAATATATCAGACTGTAACCCCGCAAATCCTGAAAGGAATGATAAAAGAAACACAGTATAAGATGGAAATAGGTGTCAACTTGATAGGCTACCATGGCTCAAGAGGAATTACAGTCTGTCATTCAAAAAGTCAAATACATAGTGGTTAAATACTAGAAAATATTTATGAGACACACAGCAGTATTCAGAGTTTAGATAAAGAGGCTGTTCTGAGGCATGACACAAAATGGCATCTGTTGAAATATTTCAAGCACAGAGAAATCTGAGATGGCATTCTTTCTTTCTCAGGTATGGCAGTCTCTATCGTTTCCCTCAGTAGATGGATTAAAATGATGACTGATGAAATTCCATTGCCAAAGTAAATGAAGGATCACATTTAGATACGTAATTGCTTGGTTCTGGGCCATTAAAAAATAAAAAAAAACAAAGGAAGCTAAAACACAGACTCAAAGACCTAGCCTGGTAATATTAAATTGTTCTTTAACATTTTATCAGCTCTCAGAAACTCGAAGTAGGAGTGCATTTCTATCAGTAAAGACCACAACTGTGGTGAGATGCTGACTCTTTCCCTCAGTTTTCAGTAAATATCTTCTGTACCATGCAGCTTTTAGCTATAACAGGTGCATAAAATTGTCTTCTACAAGAAACACTGTCTAGTTCATACATCTGCAGATTTCCCAGATCTTCTGTACGACGAAATAGGTAAGTCCTATTGCAGTGTTGCAGATTTGGCGTGAAATCCTAACCCTACTGAAATAAATGGGATTTATTCCACAAATTTCAACAGGGCTTGGATTTCACCTCTGGATGAGAGAATAACCACTCGATACTTCATTCAGTTCCTAACCATTCCCTCAAGTCAAATAGGACATAATGTATTTCTATGATACTCCTTAAAGCCGCTGTTTTTGTTTCAATGTGGTGACAGATGCCAGCCATACTGGAATCTTTTCAAATTGACTCTGAGTGAGACATTAGCTTACTGCCCAGAGAATAAACTTTCCATTTCTATTCGCTGAGCGCATTAGGGAATGTTTCAGACATGTTTTGCAGGACAACCCCTTTTGTTTTGCTAATAGGGCTCATGTACACACTTCCAGTGGGAAAACATCTGTTTTACAAATCTGTCCTCCTAGATATAGCTGGATTCAAGCTACAGGCTTTGGAACCTCATCCAAACATTCCCAAAGTTCAACAGTGTTTGGATCGGGGGGGTTGGACTGAAGTGATTACAGAGAAATAGGCCAGGTTTGAGGTTTAAGCTTCCTACACTTTCAGGGAGACTTTGGGATTTTGCATCTGAGTTATGAGCACAGTCATTTAGTGTTGCTTTGGGCAGGTGGGCAGCACCTATCCACAGCAACGTAATAAAAGCACATGTCAGTCAAGGGAACTGCACTCACAAAAAGCTGAGGTGAGATTAAAAGTGACTCTCTAATTAGCTTTAGTTCATCCACAAAAGAAATTCACAAACTTCTGCCTCAGGCAGACAACACAACAATATCCATAAAAAAATCAAGGTTTCAGTGTCTTAGCTAGCATCTAAGGGTTGTCAGCTTTGGAATATTGTTGGGGTTGTTTTAATATTGGACTTAGTTTTAAATTTAATAATAAATTGGGGGGTAATTCTCTTAGTTTTTTGAAGATCTGTAGTTTTGGTTTCACTCCTTAATAAACTGTCATCCAATAAAAATAAATAAAAATAATTCAAGGAAACCTTGAAAATTTGGACCAAAGCACCTTTGTGAACTTTTAAAGTGAGAGATTAAAGTCTTCTGAAACATCTGCTTCTCAATAGTCTTTATCAGGTCGAAAGTTTCAAATCTAGATTCTATTCCTGGAAAATATATAACAGATGTTGGTGTTCATTATCTCATATACAATGAGTGAGCATGTAAGAGAGGGAAAAGGCAGGAGACAAAGGCAGCAAAAAGTGTTCTGAAGCTACTCATGTTCCTCCTGGATACAATATCCAGATTTATCCTAGTGGAGGGCCCACACCGAAAGTCAGAGATTCAGGTACCTAAATTTTTTTAAAAACATAAGCGGATGAACTGCCCAAGGACAATCAAACAGCCTAAAACACTACCCTGAAGTAGAAAGTAGCCATAGCCAATTAAACTACACTTACTGAGATCCCTAATCAACAGCCTAAGAATTAAATATTGCCCCATATCCTCATTAGGAGACACACTAATTACCAATAATCAAAATAATGCAAATTACAACATCAGTCATTGCATCTATGTGTAACACCTGATACGAGAGAAACCACTAAAAGGGAAGCTCAAAGACCACTGAAGCTGAGGAAGCCATAGTTACACAGATCTGTTTCTAACTGAAGCAGTCCCTGTCCTACTCCCTCCTGCTGTTGATGCCCTTTCACTTCTTCCCTCACGCCACAAGTGCCAGCACAGCCATGGAACTGCACGGAGCAGGGGGAAAATGCCTCCTTTTTTGCCACATCATTCTTCACTTACAGGGGGTGAGAGTTTAGGGAGAGTTTAGGGAGAGGGTCGCAAGAAGCAGGTACTGCCTAAAAGGACACCAAGAAGGAAATGGCAGCCAAAGACTATTCCTATAGCTGCAGTGAGCTTTGAGCTGGGCCTTATTTCTGTTAACAAAGGATTTGCCACACAGCTATCATCCCTCTCTCTGCCTGAAGGAGAGAGCCCAGCCTAGTTCCCCTCCTTACCTCTGCCAGCAGTAAGTGATGCTGGAAACGACCATCCCAATATCTTCTATGGATTTTCCTCCCCAGATGCAATAGCAACTTACTTCGCTTTTCCGGATGACATAAAAACCTCTAAGTGGTGCTAAAAGTCAGGAAAATTTCTATGCCATACATGCCGTCTGAAATACTGTAGTTCTGTAAAGCTCGGAGAGAGAGGCACTTTGTACATTGTGTAAATGAAAAGTCAGTACAAGAAGAACAGCTCACCATTGCCATACCATTCTCTCTTAAGAGAGCCATACGCTTGTGAGCAAAAGCTCAGTTCCTGCCCTAAAAATGCTGCCATTCTAAAATACCCAAGGTATTCTAAAAACTGTGCCTGATGAAGAGCACAGTTTTCTCTGAGAAGGGCTGGCTAGAGGACCAGATGACATGTTGTTTTACCAGTTACTTTGGCCTAACAAGCAGATTAAAGGAATCTAGGTTTCTTCCAACCTCCAGAGCAGGACTTCAGTGCAATACTTGGGCACTTCTCAGGCTGTGGCACAACGAGGCAAGTGTGTGGGGCAGGTGGTTCACCTCACTCATCATGAGTCCAAGATAGATGAGAAGGGAGGCAGCGCTTGAGAGATCTCTTACAGCCTGGCAACAGTTCAGTCCACTCCAGTGCTTCTTGCAAAGATCTGCCAGGACCTAAGCACTTCAAAAAAATTCCTCCCCCTGCTCCCAGAAAAAACCCACAAAGTTTCTTTCTGTGTGGACCTTGCCCCATAGCTCAAGAGGCTCTGATAGCTATAACCAGGAGTGAAAACACAAGGTCACTGCTGGTGGAGTTCTGTCTGAGGCAGGACTGTTGGCACACGCTCTGGAAGAAAGCACAGAGTAAGCACAATTTTAAAGAACTAGCAGTCAGGTAGATTTGTGGATGTTTTGCTTAGAAACAAAACTAATGTAATGTATTTCTCTTCCTTTGAGATTACATGGGCACTGACATCCCAGAGAAGCCAAGAATCACTAAAAAGTTGGTGTAATAGCACTGTTCTCACAAGTCTATAGACACAAGATAAGGGTATTCTGAGTATTCCTCTTTCAATTACTTTGGGACAGAGGTGTTTAAGTATCAGACAGGACAGCTCTTTTACATTGCAATATCTAGCTACCTCCTTACTATTAAGAGAAGATCCAGGGAACAGAACAGTAAAAGGCATATGGAAGAAATGAGGCCTCGCCCCGACAATATAAAGGTCCTATTGATGACCTTGGGTTGGTAAGAACAAAAGTTCAGACCTCTGGACATTTTGCCACCTACAAAAAGGGTCAGTGACCCCCTCAACAAAATGTCCGTATAAAGAAATGGATTCCACTATCATCATGATTAACCTAATCAGTATTTGTGTTGGCAACAAAGAAGGTGAGGATTTAATGGACGCAGAGAAGAGACAACCTCCCAGCCTAAGGGGCTATACCCCAGCTATATTATTAAGCTGGTATATACTAGCCTGAAAAAAAATACAGAGTTTGCCCATGCAAGACTTGCTCAGTATGTCACACTCAGGAATTATGGAAAATCACAGGAGGTTTTGATCTGTTCTTCAAACATAAAGTATGAAAAGGCTTTTCTATTGGTAACGAAAAACCTTCAGCATATTCTACCAGGACACAAAGTACAACACCTTGTTCTTTCCCTAAAGATTCCCAAGCTAAGGCAAATTGGAAAATTATGAAAGCTCTTGTACTGCAAGGAAAAAAGCAACATTTCTATACTCTGCTGTTCACAATGTATGGGTTCTCTTTAGTTAGAAGAGAGGAGAAAAGTGACTCTACCTCAAGAAGCAGGTCCCAAACTGAAAAACAGTTTAGCTTGACAAAACACCAGTATGGCTAGTACACAGGGGAAAAAAAAAAAAAGAAAAAAAAAAAATCATCTCTGTTTTCATCATCTAGTTTTGATTTGAAAGGCATCAAAATTAATACAGTCTTCCATAAATGAAAACTCCCTGGAACTTGTAGCTGTTGAATGAAACTGCTGTCCCATGAGTTTTACAACTGAAAATTATGAAAATTCCCAGCAATCACAGGGGAAATTAGAAGTTCCCCCAATCTACTCATGAAAATGGTAATCGTGATATTGGCAGTGCTTGCAGCGTACTTGTTTCTTAGCCATGTCTACAAGCTATGTCTATATTAGGATTTAGTGCAGACCAATAGGAGATCGCAGAAACACGCAGTGCTGAGAACCCACATTATACATACTCAAGGGGGTTCATCTTGAATACTTACTCCTCTTGTGGATTGAACTCCCATTAGTGATGGAAGGAGGTTGTATGTGCTTGTTGAATACACCTTTTGATTTCGTTTAATTTGAACAGAATCCAGTTATGGAGCCTGAGATCTCTGGCAGTGGAAAGCACAGCACAAGAAGTGCAAGGGTGTAATCTGGAAACTCACTTCTAGAGGGTACACTTCAGCCAAAAAAAATGCTCACATCCTCAAAGAAGATAAGCAATAATTTTAACTAGGCAGGGAGGAATAAAAGAGAAGCAGAGTATCCTGGCTGTGTGGATATGTGGAGAGGTTATCCATCCCTGCAGTATTTCAGCCCTTCCATGCCCATCCAAGTGAGCCTCAGAGGTACACAGTCCTGCTCAGCTGGGCAAACACCATGGCTGCTGGAGTCAAGGGAAGTACAGGCTTCACTGATTTACTCAAGTGAGTCTGATCTTACCTTACCACAAATAGTTCTGTAAAGCTAAAAGTAACAGGTTATTTTCCTTTACACCCAATAGTATGAGTCTTCCCATTCGCTGTGAAATATGACTACAAAAATAAGTATGGCAACTAAGGCATGCCCATGTTTTCTGGGTGTTCACTGGGAGTCCTGACAAACAAAGCGAATCATCTCATTTCATCCAGAGTGGGCATAACAATGTAAAATTAGCACACAAACAAACCCAGCCGAGGCTAAGTATATGGGTGCAACCCAAAGCTTGCAAAAACTAAGTCAAGATTTTCATGGACCAGGCATGTTGTGCTTTTCTTCTCCTGCATCACTGGAGGATGAAAAATTAATGATCAGTGGAGAATTTATGACTTGATTATGAATCATTTTCTGCCTGACTTGTTCTCCTGAATAATTTTTATTGTAAACTAAATTCTTTGTGGATCATTGCCATTCATTAATTCTCCAGTAATACCAGTTTTGAGGATGATATCTACCCCAATAACTTGCTTTCTGACAAATTAGGGAAGATAGACCTTTTCTTTTCTTTTTTTTTTTTTCCAGACCATGAATATCTGCAGAAATTATGTTCATCAGTACCTGGACCATTTTATAAAAACTGAGTACTCATGTAACATAGTAAGATAATCTAGCAGCCTAAAGACAAGTGTAAAAAAAGGCACTAATAAGAGAGCCATCTTAAGGCTTCTCAGTAGTTTAAGGAAAATTGAACTATGTGACCCAAAAAAAGAACAAAACTTAGTTCTGAGACACAATCAGATCTTATTCTTGGGTGGAAAAGGGAGGTCCTTGGGAGGTATAGTGGAAAAACAATGGCTGTGAAACTGGATTTAGATCCCATGGAAAGAGGAGAGAAGGAGATGGACTAGAAGGGTCACTGAGATATGGAAGCCTGTATTATGTTTTGGAGGGAATTCTATACTCACCTTATGGTATAACCCTGCATGACTTCACTCAAACCATCTACGGTAGCTGACTCTGGACGTGCCAGTGACGTGGGATCATATTTATCATGCTAGTGCATGACAACCGCCATCTTCCAAAGACCCCCAGGTCTCATCTCTTCCATGGTTGCTTCCCCACCTCCCAGGAAAGCAGATATGATGGGACAGCCAATTGGTCTCCTTCTCTGCCTTTTTTTCAGTGAAGGATACACTGAGACATTTCCAAGGCTGGTCTAGGGTCAAAGTGGAGGAACTCTGTGGCAGACATGTCTCTTGGTAAGGCAGAAGTCAGAGGCTGTTTGGGGATCTCCTCCTTTTGAAGACAGTGGGAACCACCCTTGGATGCTGAGTGCACTGTTCCTTCTCTGCAAGACTGAAGGGGGAAGCATCACAGAACAGACTCAGCTTCTGTTGGCAAGACTTGTGTCCTTGTCTCTGTCTTGAAGTTCCCACCATCTGTGTGTTTAGGCTTCAGAGGAGGGAGTGTAAAGAGAGAGAATTGCCTTAGTGGATGTGTAGGCCCATAAAAGCCACCCAGGCAGAAGGAATTCTGCCAATCCAAAGATATCTGACTTCATTGCTTTGCAAACTTCCTTGGAAAAGAGGAAGAATTCTGACAGAGTTATTTTGCTCTGAAACACAATATAGACCTGGTTAGAAAAAAACCTCAGCAAAATGTCTTTCCATTTGGGATCATAGGGTCACCCAAAACGGCATATTTTGTCTTTGAGAAAGATTTATTTTGAAAGAAAAAATGTTTTCAAAGCATCTGAAAAGGTCAAAATGTTCTAATCGAACTTGTTCAGAATGGCACGTTTCATTTTCTCTCTTGAAATTAAATTTTGTTGGCAGTTTTTGCATTACAAAACAAAACAAAACAAGGTAACATTCTGATTTTTAAGAAAGTTGGGGTGGTTTTTTTGTAATGTAATGTGCCATGCAACCCCAAATGAATTGCTTTAAGAATTTTAAATTAAACCAATTTTTGATACTTTTGGTTTTATCCTCTTCCACAATAAAATAAACTTGAGAAACACAACAAATTGAGAAACCCAACTACCACTGAGCTTTCTTGATTCCTCTGATCAATGCACTGCCCTTTTTGTATCCTTTCAATAATGTAATAAAGATTCTTCCAAGAAATTACCCCACATGAGACTGAACAATGACCATAGTGTTCTTCCACTCTGGATACTCATTCCGATCCTCCTGGTGCATCTCATGCCAGTTTGTAGTTGGACTTCTAGGACGTGAACACAAACCATGGGCATCTTTAGGGTTCTCAAATCACTGGATTCTTATTAAGAATGTCATAGAAATATATTGCAGGTTTCCCTTATTAAAATACAAAAGTATTTGTTTTCATTAATTTGATGGGAGGACTAGGGAAGTAATTGTCCCCCTGTCCTTGGCACTGGTGAGGCTGCACCTCAAAGAATGTGTTCAGTTTGGGGGCCCTCATTATAAGAAGGCGTTGAGGTACTGGAGTGTGTCCAGAGAAGGGCAACAAAGCTGGTGAGAGGTCTAGAGCGCAAGTCTCATGAGGAGCAGTCAAGGGAACTGGGATTGTTTAGCCTGGAGAAAAGGATGCTCAGGGGAGACCTTATGGCTGTCTACAACTACCTGAGAGGAGGTTGTAGAGAGGTGGAGGTTGGTCTCTTTTCCCAAGTAACAAGTGATAGGACAAGAGGAGATGGCCTCAAGTTGTGCCAGGGAAGGTTTAGATTGGATATTAGGAAAAATTTCTTCACTGAAAGGGTTACCAAGCATTGGGACAGGCTGTCCAGGGAAGTGGTTGAGTCACCATCCCTGGAGGTATTTAAAAGACGGGTAGATGTCGTGCTTAGGGACATGGTTTAGAGGTGATTTTGGCAGTGTTAGGTTAACAGTTGGACTCGATGATCTTAAAGGTCTCTTCCAACCTATATGATTCTATGACTCTATAAAGCTGATCCTGCACTGTCCGTCAGACGTACAACATGTGGCTATGAGAACGCAGACGCCCTTGGACTTTCATCTTTCCACAGACACTGTCACACTTGTTGTTTTTGTTGTCACACCCCACAGTTTCCCAGGCAGGGAAGGCCCAAACTACAGTGGAAATTTTACAGTTCTTCTTCACAAAAGAACATGCAGAGCCCATGAAAGGACCATCAAAATACCATTGTTCCCTGCTGTGCAAGTGTGACAAACATATAGACAGCTTTCTCAACAAACTGAAAGTAAGAAAGACATGTTCATCATTTGCATAAATTGCAGGACTCTGCTGACCACAGAATTTCATGAGAAGGCATGAAGGCTAGAGTGGGCACTGAATTCTGGCAACCTATATGCCACCAGCAAAAATTTCAAAGATGACAAGTGCAGATATTAGAAGTGCTGTGTCAGCGGGTAGGACTTTATACCACTGAACTATTAAATGGGCGAGATTTTGTATGACAGCAGCAATGAGAGGGAAGGATAATCCAGTGCGTAGGGTGCCCAAATGGGAGTTCACACCACTGGTCAAGTTGTGAGTGCACAACCAGCTGTTGCCAATTACCAGAGGCAACTGTGCAGGCATCAGGTCAGCCTGTTCCAGCTATAAGACTGTATAACTCACCTTTCATTAGGGTTTTAATGACCCATAAATCACATGTCAGAATCCTAAAAGCATGTTTCACTCTCCTCTCAACTAAGATTTCCTCTGTGATCTTTGACAAGTTATTTTGTTTTAGCCTAACCACGGATCCCCATCTATAAAAAAGGGGTCAGCACATTTCCATTTTATAAGAAAGTTCTATGAAGGTACATACCCAACACGGCATAAGGCACTTGGAAGCCACCATACAGCTGGACGAACCAGGCAAGAAAAGTAGCCAAGCACAAGGCAGCTAAACCAGTTTGCTAAATGTTTTGTTGTGCATGAAATTTTGATTGCTCATGAGAGCAGATGCACTATGAATTAATAAACAGGTGATACCTTTGTAAGAATTTCAAAAACTGATATAACTTAAGAGTTTACTTTAGGGCGGACTCAAGGAGACAGAGCGGCAAGCACACACACATCCATGCATTTATTTGCACGTGCAAGTTCAGGTGCATGTGAGAAGCTCATTTCTATTTGCAGGTGCAAACTTTTTCCAGTGTGGAGGCTTACAACTCAGGAAATTTTGCACATTTCACAAGGGTGGAAAAAAAGTTTTGATTTCATGGTAAATATTTCATGAAACAAAGACCAGATGTTTTCCTTAGCTCCTGTTTTCACTCTGCCTTACTTTCCCAGCTGGAGTTATTAATTATACCTTTTATTCTCCTACTGCAGCTCTTAATTCTAAAAGATTAAATGGCTTGATTAGCACTGTTTAGTTTTTCCTAGGTGGTTTATTGAATGTCACATTTAACATTCTGGCACCTAACAGATGAAGCTAAATTCTTGCAGCCTTGAAGAAATATGGCTATTTTTTTCCCAGAGAGCAAGAGAAGGGCATTTATTACATATTTATGAACACATCACATCGGACATTTCTATTTATTTTTTAACACACTCTCACAAACACACAGCCTGTCCTAGACTGTATGTTATTTATAAATGTTGATACTTAGTTCTTTTGGAAATGCCTCCTGGAAATTTTTTCATAAAAACAGTGACTGGGAGGGTTACAGAGATTTGTTGAAACCTTGGAGTTACCAGAATATTCTCACATGATTTTTCTAACTCTTCAACTTTCTCGGACACATATAGAAAAGAATGCAATGAAGCACACAAGTCTTCAGAGGATAAAGAGCACTTACTTCTTCATCCTTGTACAGCTTATATGGCTGCGTCTACGCTCAAGAGACAGAGTCAATAATTCACCATAAGAGATCTTTGATGTCACTCCATTAGTGACTGGTTAACATAGTGCCAAGAATCGTGCTTTTAAATTGCCTAACACCCAAATCCTAAAGCTCTCCACCCAATTGAATCTTGAGCCAACCATCAGATGATGGCCATCCCAATGTTTGCATTGGACCAGTATCTAAAGTCAGAAGGCTGGTGTGGGATTCCTGTGAAATAAAAAGCAGCCTTAGCCCTAACACACAGGCTGTGAATTAAAGTGCTTGCAAACAGCTTTCTCTCTTCCCCCTCCTACCCTTAAACTCGAGGACTAATATAGGTAGCTACCTAGCTAGCTGAAAGCGCTTTCAAAAAAACATCATTTTAGATCAATCAAATCCATGTTCTTCAACAACTTTTCAGATTCTAGTGCTCTAAGGACTTTTTAAAAAGTGTAATAAGATTTTTTTTCATGTGCTTTTTACCTCCAAGAAAATACAAAGATGACCAGCCAGCCACTTGCTCTGAAGAAAGAGTGAAGAGATTATGTGGACTTCAACTGCTAGAAGTAGAATGCAATAAGAGGCAAAGGTTGAATCCAGATTTCACTCTATGCCAAGACAGAGGTCCCATGTAACCACTGAAAGATGTTCTGTGCAGATGGATCGATGTGAGGTCAGTTCAGTCAATTTTTATAATACTACCTTTCAATTCAGAGGTATCTGGTCTTAAAAAACCAAAAAAACCCTGTATCTTGTCTTTCTCCCAATTTGCATTCACATACACATATAAATGCCCACGGAGGAGGGGCTATGTCTGCATCACAACAGAGCACAGGAGTGAGGGCACTGCATGGAGCTTGCCAGCTGGAGGAGCTCAAACTATGAAGGTGGGAGCAGCAAGGTCAAACTCTGAGTAAATTAGACAGAGACCCCCTTTCATTCTCTGCACCATATGCCAAGCATCCTGCACACTGGGCACGGGGCAATAGCAATATACTATGTTTACATACCTATGCCAGGAGCTCTGGCCATTGGCACACGTGCAGAAGCAATTAATTCAGAGAAGTTTCTAGACCTTAAATGATTTTTATTTGTCATGGATTACCCCCTCACCCAACTCCCCCCTGTGGTCTCTCACTCTGGTTGGTTTCCCATTCCATTTACTTCCAAGTGCCCCCCCAAGCCCCAAACAAACAAAACCAGATGTGGGACTAAAATGCTATTTTGTGTCACTGCAGCAGCCCTTTGTTTTGCCTTGTTTGTTTAGCTCTAGTTTGGAAGAACTTTGGGGCAGAGGCTCTCAATTGCTCTTTGTTTACATCTCATCTGCAAAAGGGCCTCCTCCTTCTTTGTGGGCTCTTGCAGTCTACCACAATAAAGATGACTATTAATAATATGACCTTCAGCTAGCTGGAATGTATTCAGCAATTTAAGGCATTGACATTGGAGAAATCCTTATGAATGCCTGAGATCATATAACCCTTCCATTTGTTTTCAGGCCTATCTCCAAGCTGTGGTTAAGTAGCTATCATTTCTAACATTTGCATTCCTCTTACCCCATAGTGTGTGTGGGGGATGGTACTATCATAATTATACCACATTCTTCTGGGTTCCATAACGAGCTATTATTTTGCTAATGGAATATTCAAGCAGTCTGCAGTAATTTATCAAATAGTCCCAAGTCCCATTTTCTCTGTGTGAATCTTTTTGTTCACAGGTAAATTGATGTGTGGGGGGTTATCAAGGCTTTTTTGTAATTCAAATTAACCATTCCACCCCCCTCTCTGAAAAAAGATCGTTAGACACAGAATGTTATTTTTTTTTCTAATGATGTTTAGAATTAGAATTGTGCAGCCTTCCTGTGAGTGGCAATTTCTGCATTTTAATTCGTTCTTACAGTGTTTTTGCATTTTAACGCCTAATTTTGAAAATTTGCCTAAACTAAAAGGGAGCAAAATGTAATTCCATTTCTCCTTACAACTATTGTCTGCTCCACTGTCAGATTAAACTGCCAACAGTGTAGAGTGCCATTGAATTGGAGATGAGAAAGAAAAAAAAACCATCACCCTCTCAGTTTATTTTACTTATAGTAAAAAAAAAGCCAAAACCCAAGACCTGGACGTATACATAGACCACACTGAACACACACACAAATATACGTCTCTCCCACTGTGTATTCCTCTGTATACGAGGAAGAGGGAAGGAGTGTGTATGCGTGCGTGTGTGTGCACATGTGGATGCACGCAGGGCAGGAGGGGGAACCGATACCTAATAAAAGAAGTTAAGTGCAAATGATTTCTGTGATAGACAAGATTTCTTCCTTCCTCAAAAACTGTCACTGTCACAGTTCCTCACTTATCTCCTAGCTACAGTCTGGAAATTAACAGTCCCAGATCTCAGCCTCTCCTTCTACGTCAGATGTTCCAAGCCCTTAATCACCTTTGTTGCATTTTGCTGTGTCCCCATGTCTCTCCTGCACTGGGAATCCCAGATCTGGACCCAGCACTCATCAAGGCCAAATAGAGGGGAAAGATCACCTCATTTGAGCCGCTGACAATGCTTTTCCCATTGCAGTCCAGGACACTGTTAGCCTTCTTTGCTGCAAGAGCACATTGCTGGTTCATGGTCACCTAGGTACCTTCCAAGAGCCCTGAGGCTTTTTTTGCCAGGCTGATTTCCAGCCTGGCCTGGTGTATGGGTTTATTCCACAGGACCCGACATTTTCCTTTCTCGAACTTCATGAGGTTCCTGTCACCCATTTCTCTCGCCTGTTTATGTCCCTCTGGACGGCAGCACAACCGTCAGCTGTATCAGCACTCTTCCCAGTTTTTTGTCATCTGCAATCTTGCTGAGGTTATGCTCCATCCTATCATCCAGGTCATTAGTGAAGATGTGAAATACTGGCTGCAGGATTGATTTCTGGGATAAAGCACTAGTGACTGGCCTCCAGCTAAACTGTGTCACTGATCACAAACCCCTAAGCTCATCAATTCAACCAGTTTTCAACCCACCTCAGAGTTCACTTCCTTCATTTTCCTCACCTCATACTCCATACTTCCTTGGTTTTCTGTGAAGATGTTAGGAGAAGCAGTATTGCATGTTACAGAGAAAATGAAAAGAAAAAATCATATGGAGAGATCATTGCCTTCATCTGCCTCTATATACGTCCTGACCACCTCATCTTCTTAGATCGTGGTCTTCACCACAAATATAATAAGTGGGGTCACATAGCTTTTCTGGGGATCTGCCTCCATCAAGAACACTGCACAGGAAGTGCTTTGATTTTTCAAACCACAGAGTTAATTTTCCTTTGCTTTTGAACACCATACACTGCCATGAGGTCACATTCCACTTAGGGTATCTGAGTACAAGAACCTGTTTCCTCCCACTCTTAGTGAAAAAACAGCTCCCACTCATTTATTGTGGAGTGGGAAACAGAACCAGCTAATAAACAGTTTTGAGATTCAGTCCATGAGGCATGAAACCAGAAAATCTACCAACCATAATGTTTTTCATCCCAGGCCTGTTATTTTGGCCCCAAATTATATCCTATAGCCAAGCATTCCTCCCAGTGAAGATTTATATTAAAACTGACACATTACTGGGAGAGCAGGGGAGATGCAGTTTTGTTTGTGACTAGCTGGCCTTTTCTAATGAAAACCATTCTGTCACAAAGAATTTCTGGTTTGCTGCAGTAAATTAACTTTCTATAGCATTAGTTCAGGTAGATACTGAGCCAGGTGTCATCTGAATGCACTGATCTGTTCTAGTATCATTTAACAAAGATACTGTAAACTTCTTAAGTGCTCTGCTTATTGAAATACACAAGAATCGAAACAATGAAAGGACCTGAACTTTTATCAATTGCCACCCAAGCAGTCTCCCAGCCTTTAGTACATGACCTTAGAATAAACTGGTTTTCTCCCTCACCTGCTGGACGACCACTGCACACAGGGCAACATGAGCTCCTCCTCGCCGTGCTCAGCGCTGACATCTGGTCTTCCATTCCAAGAACTCACGTCAGATTCTGCATCCCTCCGATGTATGCATGCCTACAGCAAAGTGTCTCACAGGGGGTCCTTACAGATGGGGTATCCTGACAGTACAGCATGAAAACAAACAGGTCAGATGATAGATACTCATTTTTACCCAAATTACACAACTGGTATTAGCCACACTGTTACTGGCAGAGGGAACTGGGGAGGTGGGCAGGAACTTGCAGCTGAGCCTGGAATTCCTACCAGAAGAAGTATAGCCAACGAGGCAATGTGTAATGTGGAAATTTTAACACTGAAGCAGCATTCTGCCATAAACAAGTGAGCGAATATCTTGCAACTCTCTGCGTGCAGGCATTTTTTTAATTTCCATCTTAGAACATATGTTAGATCTTACGCTATTGTAACACATTTTCTTTGAACCGTATCTCTCACATTTATAAATACGTCATCTGAAGTGGTGAAATGCCAGGAGACTGCTCTATTGCCACATCATTCATTGGACATAAATATTCTGATGTTGAACGTCACTAGCTTAGTTGAAGAAGGTTGTGCAATATAAACATTTGGTTCATAAATAAATAAGGGATAAATGTCTTAGAATGCTGCCTCCTGCCGATAGCAGCTTAAGTTAAATGTAAGCTAAGCTCTCTGTGTTTCCAATAGATTCATGGCATTATGCTTAAAAAAGAATTCACTTGCTTGCTTAGCCCACCTTCTAGCGTGAAGGTTGCCATCTGAGAACCTGCAGACTTTGGTTCAGACAGAAATCTGTCTGAAGTTTGTTGAGGGTTTTCCCCTGGATTTGCATTTGCTTATTTGAAAGTGTAAGGTTTGGTATCCATTTTGCTGGAGCAGAGAGGTAAAGCAACGAAACAAAACTAAAAGCCTATCTTTTGAAACTGAAGAAACTTAAAAACAGAGGTACACTTTCTGCACCACAGTAACACTTGTATGAATACACTAAGTGCCTTACCGCTGTCTTAAAAAGCTACCCAAGCCATTATCTACTAATTTATGATCCCTGTAGATGAAGACAGATTTACAGTACATATTTTGTTGGCAAAGATCAGTTGGTCAAAGGTTTCTCCTCTTCACGCTATTACCAACAAAACTGTACAAGAAAAAAAAACGATATGAAGATATGCTCTGAAAGCATGTTTTGGCTAGCACAACTGCACATACTCAGGGGAGCGCTGGGGCAGCTTGAATAAATCTTGGCAGTGCTGCAGCTTTGCCTGTGTAAAAGCACTGCAAACTTGAAGGCATTTGCCATCATAACATACTGATGTAACTATTCAGACTTAGTATGGATTTGTCCTGAAACAGAACGAAACACCGGTGCAACTTAGCAAGACAGGAAGATATTAGATACGTACAGGAGACACTTAGTGATTCATGGGTGAACATTATCTACCACAGCACTTACCAGGGAGGATCTTTGCAACATGGAAATCTGTGCACTGAAAATGATGCAAACTCATTTTGCAACAGGCTGATGAACAATACATCAGAAAGCAACAGCTTCCAGCTCCACCAAATAAAACTGACACAGAGCAGCCTGCCTAGAACTGAGCATCCCATTGCTAATCCTGCGAGGATTAGCAATCCAGCCCACTATTCATTTGTATTGTGAGAAAAATGGAACAAGGGCTTCGGGAGAGGGGGGTAAGAGAAGATGGTAAGTTCATCAGCAATAAAATTATCTTCTTGATACTAATTTATGTTACTGCAAGAGTCAATCAGAGCACACTATATCCACCCTCATGATACTGCTGTTTCAGCTGACTAGGATCCTGCTTTTCAGCTCATTTTTTTCATTTCACATTGTCCAGGGATGAATCCTATCAATTTTGCTTCAATCCTAAACTGTAAATGGGCACATAGTCACACGCAGAGGAAGGGTGGTCCAACAGTAAGGGCACCATCTCTTGGAGACCGAGGCTACAGGTCCTGCTTCGCCACTGACTTCTGATCTCACAAAGGTCATTAACTGAGTACAGGTGAACACAGGGAGTATAAAACTCCCCCCCTTTACCAGGAGTAGGAAAGGAAGAGTAAAAGTTGTCAGCTGCTCATCCATACAGATAGGTTAAACTGTTAAACTGTTAAACTAACTGCCAACTAAGTGTATAAACAATCATATTTCAATCATAGATGTTTGGGGACAGACCAAATATTCTGCACTTCTGCCATGGTTGACACAATGGCACCCTGATCCCACTTGTCTCATTCTGACCCAGAATGCAGTATTGTTACTTTTACTATGACAGCACACTTTTTTGAGGCAAATAAGAGTTCTGCTTCCCAGAAGCATATCATATATACAATGAAGTACGTCTCACAGGAGAGCTGGATGCTCAGCTGCAATGCTCTCCTTTTACCAGACATTTTTGTGCAATTGCATACCCAAAAGCAAATTTTCCGAAATAACACTTCCACCTCGCTGTTCTGTGGAATTCAAAGCCTCCCTGCCTATTTCCAGAAGATTTTCCCAGTTCTGCAGATTCAGTCAAGAGTTACTCTTTCTGTTTTCTGTGGCGATGTAAAGTGTTTTCACTGGTTCATGTGGGAAGGAAGGCTGACGCTGCTTGCCCTGCTAACACCACTGCTTAGGCTCACAACCTTTGATGATCTGCTCCATCTTTTAAAACCAATTGGCAGTAAAATATGATCAGAAACTCCTTCTTCTCTGAGTACAAGGACAAGTGGAGACCCTGAAGGCTGAAAACAGTGCATTTTATAGTCATTCAGGAGCCTTTGTGATTAAGAGACCACACACCGATACTTCTGCTAATTTTTGCTCTGCCTCATTGCTCATGAAAAGATCTAAATGCTACCTTCTAGAATAAGCGGGGAGGCGGGGGGAGACTCTTAT
The DNA here is from genome assembly GCA_013399435.1 of Arenaria interpres. Lineage (NCBI taxonomy): Eukaryota > Metazoa > Chordata > Aves > Charadriiformes > Scolopacidae > Arenaria > Arenaria interpres. The sequence goes on along the minus strand of VXAK01025545.1, from coordinate 120,694 downwards.
CCCTTGAATGGCAGAGGCTTCTCTAGCACCTCCACAAAGGTATGCTGTACAAGAAATCACACTTGGCTTCTGTGACCAGCAGGGGTGTCAAACAGGGGGGGCAAATGCTTTCCGAAGGGAAGCATATCACTCCAATCTTTTTCAGAGGCAGGATCCTGCAATGCTCAGAGGCTGCTTCCATGGCCTATCCGTGCAGAAAACAGGAGTTCCCCTGTTTCCTGTGGGAGATGACGGGTCAAGATGACAATCTTCACTAAAACCTACCCAGTTCAAACTAACATTCCCCTGCCCTCATCTCTTGCCGTTGCCACGGTCTGGTTAATGTAAAACTCAACTGAAAACACATGATACTGAGAAGAATTTAGACAAGCACTTGTATGCACAGTAACCACGGTGAATGCGGAGGTCTTCCACAAGATTACTGTCCCCTCAGCAATAGTGTGGGACAGTGGAATTTGTAGCTGGTCCCAGGGATGAAAGCTCACAATGCTGTTTTACGTTTGGCATCCTAGTAAGCTCAGGAAAGGAGAAAACTTTTTGCTTGCCCTTGATCCTGACAAAGATCTTATATGAGCCCCACCACTGCAGCTGTTTCAAACGGAGAAATCTTAATTTTGCTGAAAATCCTTTCCTGCCCTCTTGCCTTCAAAATCAATACGTCGTAGTGAGTTATTTCATTAAGTACTCCTCATGCTCTGTACACAGCTCGTCTTTGAGGACAACCTTTAGATATACCCGCTGTCTGCAGTGCTGCTAGTAAAAGGACACCTGGTGTTTTGTAGTGGGGATGTGCCATGTGGGCTCTTCCCTAGTCTTCTTCATAAATATATATTACAATTGTTCCCGTTACTAAGGAAAAGAAAATTGTCTTTTGGTCCTTAGTGAGGCATATTTGTTCCTTTCCTCCCTTCATTCCCAAGCTGACCTCTCTCCTACAGACAAACATGAAGACAACCCTAAGTGACAACGAGACAAATTTCATTTTATTGTGAACTGCTTTTTCAATTATTTTTCTCCTCTCTATTTCTCCTGGCTGACCCAGACCAGGCTGCTACTCTGACAGGGGTCCCTAACCTCCAGATTAAAATATGCAAATTGTTATCTTTCCTTCCACTTAGACCTGTGTCAGATAGATTGTAATTATGAGGAAATATTTGATTTGGATTTATATGAAAGAACATACTTACTTACTTTTGTCATCTTCCTTAATAAAATAAACCCAATTTGACATGCCCTAATCAATGTTCAGGTATGATATAGATCACAGAGTATTTTATATTCACTAAGGCAGCTGCTGTTAAAAAAAAATCAAGCAACTTCTGAAAATCTCTAACACCTCCCACTTTCTACCTTTCACCTCCCACCTTTAAATTAGTATTACATATGTTATACTAAAACAATGGAAAGAAAAGCAGGTGCAATGCATCAAGTTTTGCACTTCCTCCAAGTAACCCACACTGAGCTCATCAGATTGATATTAATGATCATTGGCTTAAGATTTTACAAAGAAATTATTTCCAAAATCCATGGATATATTCCAGTTTTCAATCACTGTAAAGCAAAATTTGGTGGATATTTTTAAATTATGGAATTATACTGCACAAAGAATGGCTCTGTGCAGAGACTTTTTCCCCCTCCTTTCTAATTCTTCTTGTTTTTTAACTAATTCTAAAAAAACCCCATTCAGTAGTATCATCATTAATGATGATGACATAGCAGAGGTCTCTAAGTACATAGAGATTTAAAAATACAGAGTGTTGAAGGAGAACTGTACATGGTCAAAGCAAATTCTTTCCAGATTTTCCAGGGAAATCTGAAGACATGTAGCCAAAAATAAATAAAAAAATAAAACCCCCACTATTTTCATAACCATGAATCACTTTCTGTCCCAGATACTGTTACAGGGTAACATAATAGCTGAAAAGCTGGAATTCCGTAAATGCAGTCCTACACAATTGATCCAATTTTACCAACACGTGACATGGAGGGTGCACTGCTTGAAACAAAATGCATGTGTTAGTGGGGACCTGACTAAGGGAAAATATAGATTGTTAGAATTCATGGTGATCTTCCCCAAATACCCGGGGAATTCTGCATTTACAAAACGGTCCACTTCTAGCATGTCATATCTTGTCAGGGACTACCTAATCAAATAGTCTTATGAAAAATATTAATATCTTAATAGGCTTTCCTGATATTTCATTTCACCTGCTCGTACGTCTACAAATTGAGAAGTTTTCTGAAATTTTGTAATGTGGCAATTTTGGCAAGATATCATTAAATGCTTCTAACCTTGATCTAATGTACTATAGAGACCATTTCAAGCCGCTGAGCTACAGCATCCTAAGAAATTGTTCCTGCTGACAACTGCATGTTACCACTCTTCTAGCCGGGCCAAACCAACGATAAGTAAAAATGCTGTGGTGACACGTTGCCAGCTCCTTTCGTTAGACTCTGAATGCGCCCATTGTACCAGCTTTTTCACTTAAGAATTATGAACATTCAGCAGAAGGTGCAATAATTGCTTAAACCACAGTGACTTAGTTGCTTGTAATTGTCTAACACAAAATTGCCTGACACAAAAAGAGATTCAGTGGGTTTGGAGATGAATAAGATACAGCCCAGTAATTATGCCTCTAGGAAGGGATTCAGGTCTCTGTGACAGACTCTCTGTGCAACCCTAAGTACATCACATGGGGCCACATACACAAAATTTACATTTGGGCAAAAAAAAAAAAAAAACCCAACAAAAACCCAATGTGGTACTTAAGCACAAATAAGCATTCCCTTGGCAGCCCAGCTGAACGCTGGAGAGGCTGCAGGCTTTTGCTCTGTAGCCACCAAAGTAAATCACATCATAACTTTGTGCGTGCCCACAGGCCATTCTGGCCAAGCTACAAATCTTGCAACCCATCTCCTCCCCGTGCCGGGGACTTCACCAATTAGTCTCATGCTATGGCTGTCTTTACGCACAAAAGAGCATTTTAATTTTTAACTCTCATTTTTATCAGACAGGTGAAAAACTAACATGCTCAAAGAAGGAAATCGAGTAATTAAGTCCAAAAGCTGTTTCAATCTGAAAATCCTAGCTTCACCAACATGCCTGGCTTATGCCTCACACACACACACACACACACAAGAAAATGTCTAAATCTGAAAAAAAATTAACACCTCTAACCTTAATGTTTCTTTCTGGCTTAAGCAGCCTCTCCCTCATGCCAGGCCTAGACACATAACATACCCTCTGTTCAGTCTACAAGGAATCTTGACACGCGGGTGACCATGTGTATTTGTGAACAGGATACCCCAAGTCTTTAACCCCTCAGGGTGTTGCTCCCTGAAACGCTCCTGTATGCCCACAAGCCACATCCATACATGTAATGCATACCTTCAATTTTGTGCTACAGAAACATTTTGGTAACTGGCAGCAACAAAGCCCTCCCAATTTTTTTTCAGAATCTTTGAACAGAAAAAAACTACACACAAAAATAATGATGTCGTGAGGCCAGGAGGGCACCCTGTGATGCCCAAAAGAGAGACAGAGCAAAATGCTGTGTAACTCTGGAGGGAGTTACACGGGGTGTGCACAATGCAACCTATGCCACCTGGCTTGGGCTTTTATTGAGTAACTTGGGCACAATCTCAGAGATCTTCTTTGTTCTCCTTCCCTTCAATCCTCACTCTCTCCTCCGTGACCTTCTGGGGAGGCTGGCATTCCTTCTATGAGCGATGCGTGTCAGATAACACCAGCTCTTTCTGCAGCGTGGCCACCTGCCCAGCTGAACCAATCCAGGACCTAGTAATTTAATGTATCTTAGCAAACAGTCAACAGATTGTAAGAATTATTCATTAAAACCACTAAGGATTACAGTCACAGTGGTAAGGTAAAGAAAAAAGATTTAGTATCCTGTTACCAATCCTTCAGCCTGCTACTTCATAGAAACAATACTGCCTGGGATTTCTTATTAACTACAGCATTTCTATTTAAAATCCTTCCTAAAAGCCTGGAAAACCAATTTTAGAGAAAATTCCAATTTAAACTTGGTTACAAATTACTTGTTAGATTAATCTTGCAAACTTTTAATGGGTATATTAATTAGACATCATTAATAACTCCAGTATCAGCCGTGAATTTCTGTTGTCCCTTAAACTAAATATGATTAACTTCAATCTTTCTCAAGGGCATAATTTTGCCAAAATTAGCAAGCACAAGAGTATAAGCTATTATTGTATTAAAAATGTCATTTTGTTTATGATTTCATGTGCAGGGCCAGATCTGCCAAAGAAGCACACAGAAGCTCATGCACTTTTACACCAATATCCTTGTGGGATTAAAGACAGCAATCAAATGGAAAATGACTTAAAATGCCAGATTTTTCAGCCACATTTCCTATATTTTATTTGCCTATTAAGGCAAGTTATCTGAAAGATAATTTCTCACCTCAAATGGATCTTTTTAAAACATAACAGTGTGTCTTGAGATACTGCGAAAGTCGTACTGATGCTCAAATCTCTAATACAAAAGCTTACAAAGTACACAGGCCCTTTTGTGTAGAACACAATTGTAAAAAATGCCATTAAAAGTTTCCTTTCATTACTATAATTTCAGCCATTTAATTAACCTTTAGACTTAAGGTATCCTCAAGACTCTGGAAAATAGAAAACTACACTGTTCCTGTCATTTTTGTCTGATTTTTCCTCTGCTGCTTCATTGAGTCTCCCTTGCTATTACTCCAGCAGTTTGTAAACTAAGTGTGTGCTGCACACAGCAGGACAACCTTCCAGCAAGCCAGCATAGCTCTGAGATACCTAGTAGCTACCCAGCCACATGTGGTTCCTAGCAGTTCCCGTCTCACACTTTCTCCAAATAATACTACCAAACAGGTTCACGACTCCTGTCTGCTCTGGAAATATTTACATGTTCTCCATGATCTAGCTCAAGTCTTGTACATGCTTCATTTCCCAAAGACTTACATTACAAGCACAGTGTAATCCCAGATGCCCTTTTCTTCATGGCATTAGACATTCTGGTTCCAGTTCTTCTTTCACTTGTCCTGACAGAACCACTTTATGTTTCAAGAAGTTAAGTGAGTCATGGAAAGTAGGTCAGAAAACTGCAAAATACAACATTCCCAGTGCTATTATGGAGGCTCATACTCATTCAAAGGATGGAAAGTCACCTGTTGCCTTTCCTGTCAGCTCATTCCCCACAATACAGGGAGGACCCTCTCTTTCACGCACAGGGATTATTCAGTCCACGGTATTGCATTAAATCCTATGTAATCAGATTTAGAGATAAATATTCAAGCCCGTCTGAGAGAGAGTGGCCACAACTCCATGCATCTTCTCAATTGTTTACACTCCTGTCTGCTCCTTCCATGTGACCTAAGAGTCCCGAGTGCTTAATCAAATAAAGGTGAACACAACAAAGCATTCCCTGCTCCCCGCCTGTACAGGAGAAATGATGAATCAAATTTCTGTCACACAACCACTCCCAAAGGGAGAAGTCATCGGATGATCAATTGGTGCTTCCTCAAATGGACCCCTTGTCCTTCCAGCTCCAAATCTTCTGATTGTTTTCTGTTAAATATCTGAGACAAAGAACTGCTGACCTCAACTTTGAAACTTCAACTTGCAGCATCGATCAACAGTAAATAATGGATAAACCCTTGACAATACATTTCCATGCTATATCAATTTTTTTTCAGCTGGTGTATCAAGTCACAAGGATGGAACTCTGTCCCCAGAGACCACAGAGGTCTTTGAAGTTCCTTTAAACTGAGAGCAATCCAGAACTTTAGGCACTTAAATCATCTTCCCATTGGTAGGGACACCAGACAGTTGACAGGCAATGTCTGGGACCATTTATGTAATTTTAGGCAATCCACAGCACAGCTTTCAAGCTTTCAGAAAATTAATTAGTTCAGGATAATATAGTAAACTCAGAGCTGAGAAAGGAACCATCGTACTTGGGGAGTGTGTTATGACTTCATATTGTATACATATGGTGAGGAAAACAATATTATATGGCTTTTTTATTACATTCATTTGCTTGAGAAAAGGATACTGGGGAACCAGTAGGCAGAAGGCTAAAGCTAATTTTGGATGAGGCAACATGTAAAGCAAATGCCTTCATATAAAATAAGCTAGTGAATAACTAGTGTAGCTATTTAAATATTTAAGTCTAGGAATCAACTATGAGGCAAATCAGGGGAAAGAGATGTCTACATTTTCCTATGTTAAAACTTCTTTTGTTGTAGGAATTTTTCATGTTGCACAGCTTCATCTAGTGACATCCAGCTGATTCATGATTTTAAAAAGAAATAATCTTCAAAATCAAGTCCCTTCCCTGTTGAGCTCAGTAGCATGGAAGAGCGGGGGATACATCCTTGCCTTTTCTCACAGTGCAGAGCTTTGTGTTTTTAGCAAGTTCTCATCTTCTGAGCACCAAAAAAACCAATCTCCTTGGCAGCTTTCCGTCCTGCTATGAACCTAATTTTCAGCAGGCAAATGTCTGTCCAACCAGAATTCACTTATTTCTTCTGCTAATACTGAACCTCGACAAGCTGACAACAAGGAGCTTTTTTTGTATCTGTTACATTTTGGGGAAACAGCCTCGTTTCACACACCAGGGCCTCAGGCTTGCTTATATTAGTTTACATCGTGGAGGAACTTGGCCTAGTAATTCGCCATGTTGGCTCATCATTGCTAAACTATAAATGGATATCTCCTGTTTGGCTGAGTGCCCAGGCAGCTTTCTTTTAAATTCTTAATCCCACTTAAACAACATGTTCTTAATAGAAACAAGTGGTGGTTTCCATACAGTATCTAAGTAACTAAATAAAGCGCAGCTACCACCAACTACCTTCCCTCCAGCATGAGTCGCCAAAATGCTGAAGACTAAAGGCTCTCTGACAATTCTGCTTCTGATATTGCTACTCCTGCTTTTTCCAGTGAGCACTTCAGCTTTCTGCCTCACATAGTCATATTCTTCATCACCCGTCTTGGTACAATGAGCTTAGATCACCCTCAACTAAACACATTAATCCCACTATTGTATGTACCCTAATCCATTTACGACTTTTGAGCATCTCGATGCCTTCCATGCATCTCCTCCAATATTTACTTTTCTTCCATAGGTTCTATACTGTTCACCTACTTTATGGGCAGGTCTTATGCTCCATTTTTATGGCTACAGAGTCCTGTTGTCATGATAAAACTCATCCCCACAGATATCCCTATTCTGTCTGCAGTGTTTCTATTAAAAACTGTCCCAAATCTGATCTGGTGCAACTAAGAATGCTTTGTACCAGGAAAAAACAAGTAATACATCAGACAAAGTATGTAGCTAGCAAGGATGAACACAAAAGAAGGGTTCAGTTCTGTAGTGGATAACTATACACATCAAAAAAGCTGAACACTTGCGGAGGGAAGCCAAAGTATTCCCATTATAAAATAAATACAAACCTCTTGTCACAAGTACACCTCCTGCCAGCTTGTTCTTTCACTAATAAAGTACATAAATACATAATGGCATTTCTGATCTATAAAAAAAACCCCAAACCTCTTATCCATATACTTCATAGGCAATAAAATGTGGGGCCATGTTCCCCCATCTATTTTAAGACTTCCTAATGTAGTTCAGACGTGGAAGCTGGGGGAGAAGAACACACGTAGCAGAACCTTTCACTCTTCTCCATAGCACAGCTTTTAGCCACATTTGTTAGAATGTCCTAACATGTTTAAAACTAAATATTTATTTGTACACTTAAACAACACAGTAAGTTTTGATCGTAGTTGCACTGGTGAATTCATGTGGCTACAGCTAGATAGTTCCCCTACTGCAAGTCAAGAGAGCCTGATTTGGGACACTAACCTTCTTCAGAAAGGATAACCCATCTTTACACTTATGAATAAGGTCCAATTACTTCCCTGGTTATTGGATTGTGCAAATACACATCCCTGCATGATTTCTTCAATCAGGGCCGGCCTTGTCTTCTTTAGAGAAAGGCCCTAAAGCATTCCCATGCAACCAGTTCGCTTCTTTTTTCTCTCAGCTGTGAACGTAAAGGACACCCAGGTCTTCTGGCCAAGCACTGCTGGTGTGATCTGGGACGCTCTCTACACGGACACAACAGGGAACATGGCAGGTTCACTACACTGGGAAACTGCAAAAGCACTGCTGTAGGGGTACAAGCCAAACTTTTTCTGTATCTCCTAGTCCAAACAGATTAGAAGAAGCTGATCATCAAACTGTAGATATGCTTTTAACAGGAACTCTTCTTCCAGTTCCAGAACAGTATCCACTCATTCCCTTCTTTGTTACACTACTCACTGCCTATTGAGCATTATAAGTTGTTTTAAATAATGCAGTTACTTATCTATTTGCCTGCAAAGAAATAATAAAGAAAAGCCTTCAGACATGTGATTAGCTCCAAAGGTCATGTTAAAGTTGGGAGAGAACAGACAGAAAGAGACTTTCACCAGAATGTGGGAGAATATGTGTATATGAAGGCTGCAAATATTTCAGTTGAGTGGATTTTATTTTGCATTCTATCTGGTTTCACTTATATCATAATTGAAGGGAAATGGTGAGAGAAAATAAAGCACTTTCCCATGCTGTGTCTAAAGCTTTTTTCATGATTAAATGTCATCATGTCTCAAGAGTACCAAAAATACTGGTGAAGGCCATCTTAATTTTGAAAAACAAATATGCATGAGAACTGGTTGTAGCTGGACACAGTTTTGAACTACAGCAGGTCTGCCACCAGTGTAAGTTTTATTGTGATGTACCCTGGAGAGTTTGCATTAGGATTGACAGGAGAAAAACAGTAAAAGATTTTTAAATTCAGCCAAAACACCCCCTTTGCATGGAAGACTGACCACATCACTTGTTATTGTCGCAAGCGAAAATGCCTCTAGAGGCATAACAGTAACTTACCCCCTGAGAACAGAGCCAGTCTCTGCTCTCACTCCAACAAATGTACCTTTCAGTTATAAGTGAAAACAGAGTTGGTCCTTCACAAGAAAAGAAAAGAAGGCAAAAAAAAGTTCAGAGAAGAGCAAGCAGCTAAGGAAAGCACAATAGGGAAAAGTAGGCCACAGAAAAATGTGTCTTTTTCTCCAGCTGATGATGTCTACTCAGGAAGTTTATCCCATTCCTACTAACTCGGCTGTGATTGAATTAAGAACCTGTCCCTATACATTGCAACACTTAATTCCCATCCTATACCACTCACTATCCAGTCGTCAAGTATGCATTTACACCTCACGTATACATCCATAAAACCAGTCCTAACCCAAGCAGGCAGCTTTAATTGCTCAATTTCCATGTATTTTACTGTGACATTTCTATGTTCCTTATAACTTGGTTCTGAACATTTCTGTGGTTTGCAGTCTAGTTTCTTTGCTAGGTTTTCAAAAACTGGCTAACAACAGACAAGCTTTCCGTAAGACAACCCAGTTCTTTCTTCTCCAGTGACAGCCTGTCAGAGGGGGATAGGGGTAGTGGGAGTCAAAGCACAGCCAAAGGGTGGTATTAAAGGAAGGCGAGACCGAAAGTCTGATAGCTATCAACCTGAAAATGTGAATTCAAACTGAGTTAATACTTCTGTCCTAAATCAGCTATTTGACTCAGCTTGGGGCTTTAAAATAAACATATATGCCCATTACCTTAGTTTCCTTGTGAATTGGAAATATTTTTTTGAAACAGAAAATCCTTACCAAAATATTAAAAACTGACTTTTAAATTCCCATTGGTGACCACAAAGGCTGAGTCAGTTAAGAATTTAAGAGATAACTATTTTATAGTTCTACTTCATTCATTTTAGAACTCAATCATGATACTTCGCAGATTTTCTTCTGTTAGCACATGCATTCAGACACTATTTCATAAATTTCCACTATTTTTGGACTTCAGAGGTCTCTATTCCCACCAGAGAAATCTCACAAGATTCCTATTATCTCATTTTCCCTTTTTTGGCCTTGCACTTTGACCCTGGCATTCTCCAAAGGACACTTGGCTTTTTACATTAAGCTTCAACCACAGACTGGTTTTCTAAACAATAAAATACAGGAACTTGTAGTCCATACTTGTCCAGAATCAGAAAGACAGGCTCCACAAGCCAAATATATACAGTGGGAAAGTATAATTTAAAATGTTCCAGACTAAACATTTTAAAATCAGACAAAATAAATATTTCAAAGCACTAACCTGTAAACTATTGCTTGCTGATTCTGGAGCTTGATGTTGTTACTGCTGTAGCTCCTTGTTAACAGATCATGCATCTTTAATGGTTTCAGACATCCTACAGATAGCACAAGCAGTATACATTGGCTCACAATTTTTTTGCTGTCCTTCAGCATAACCTACTATATCCAGTGCTGTACCTTTGAAATTTGGAGTTTCAGTAGTTAATGGAAAGCCTGCCCGTGCTAGGATCAGTTTATCAGTTGCTGTCTTACAATTTTGAGACACTGCAATAGTTCCATTTGTTCTGAGAATTATCTGCTTCTAAGGTAAAATAAGATTGTTTTGGACAGAGGGGATGAGATGTTAAGGTTCCAGAAACATATTATCATCATTTTTCATGAGCTCAGCTAAACCGAACCACAGAGGTGCTAAACTTTCTATTGAACAGCAATTTCTGGCCCAGGATGCCTTAGGGAGTACCAGGCTTCTAGAAGAGATGCATTGTATAATAAGATTCTCTAGTGCTATTTATTAACACTCATGGGTTGCTTACTCCCTGAACCCTATAAACACCCAAATAAAGAGTGTTTGCCCTGTCTGATCTGGTTGTTTACTTTTTTTAAAGTACAATATTTTGAACAATGAGTACTTCTAGCTATATGAACTAAGAATATCAGGCTCAGGACAGTAGGAACAATAGGAATTATTACTACTATCATGCCATGGCTGAAGCTGCTGAGATCTGCCGGGATTACCCTGGTATCAGGTAATTGCAGAGAGCTACAAAAAAGGCCCTGCCAGCTCAAGGCCACTTGCTCTGTCCCCTTCCAGGAGGACAGGAGGGTGGGTTGAGGCAAGGAGGACCATCTGGAGGGAATGTGGTAGGCAGGATGCCTGGGAGGATAACATAAGCTGCACTGCTAGAAGTCTCAGTCGTGCCATAGCATTGCATTGCTCACAGCTCCAGTCCCACCAGAACCAGGGTGAGGAGCCAGCTGAAGGAAGAACTTACAGCAGGACAGGTTCCACCCCCTACCACAAGGTATTGCTGCTTCTCCCAGGTACTCGGATTTCTATGCTTCTGACTCCTTGGACAGGCTCTCACCAGACTCAGAAAGCAACATAAACATTATCAGAATATGTATGGCATCTGCTGTATTCATCAGGTTTTCTCTCCAGAGGTTTGGGAGGGGTTTTTTTGAGGGGTAGGGAAGTTGTTAACTATAGGATTAAACTCAGTAGGTTATTCAGCTCTACAGGCCACTTAATAATTTAGTATCACTTAACCTTCAGCACACAGATCAGACTAAATCCTGTGCAGAAGTGTTCATGATATCAAACACGAAAGCATTCCGAGATTATCTCAGGCATGTACCCCAAGCAAATCACCTGCCTGAGCATTAAAACTGGCAATGTAGATAAGGAAGTATCAAAGCTGGATTTATTATTCCAACCAGAAAAATGAGATTTCTATTTTTAAAAGAAATAAATAGCAAAAGACTTGCAGCTCAGGAGCCCAAGGAAAGCTCTGATAAAAATAACTTTCAATTACATTACTGTAGATGTCTGTACCAGAAGATTTCATGTTGCAGTGGGAAGTTTGTCATGCTCTCTGTGTCACAAACAAGTAAACTGAGAGGTCATGCAAGCTATTTCTAGAGCCTTCGGAAGGATCTGAAGGAGTCAAACTTTTCCACTGACCAATGGGAAGGACCAAACTGTTGTTCCACTTTGCTTTCCAAACTGCTTTATTCAGCTTACATAGGGGGAAAACATCTTCTGAAACAAGTGAATCATTAAAACATATGATACTTGTGTCGATGAGGAACAAGGGTTGTACAGTAATACTGTTACTGTCACCTGCAAAATTAAAGACTAAGCAAAATACTTCTCTAGGTCAGTAGGACATCAAAGCTTTGATTCTTCTCCGGCTTTACGGTGGGATTCTGTTAGCAGAGGATTTATGTGCTAAAGTACCACTACTCTTTTAAAGTTAAATCTGATGACCCCACTTATGTAAAATTCAGAGTTAAAACAAATTTGCAATTTGGATCTACTGCTGTTGTTGACACATTTCTAAGATGGGAACACTCAGGGAGCAGGTACTTTCTCTGAGTTAAGCCTCAGAGGCAGAAGAGCAGGCCATGGACATGATAACATTGCATGCTGAAGCTAATAATTTTATATCGATTTCAATTAAGTGTTGAATGCCAAGCCTCGAGCACAATTTTCAGTGGTAAGCCCCAGAAGCTATGACACAAAGGGAGACAAAAGCTGTCTATTTTCATGAGGCAAGGTAGTAATTTTACAATATTTAATTAGATATTACTGGGGACCAGGTCACAAAGCAAAAAGAGTAGCGTGTATGGTGGAAGTATCTGTAAGCGAATAGGCAATCACAGAAATTTGTTTTAACATCCAAATCTATCCTGTAACATCCCTGCTGGGACAGGAGATTTTATAGTTCATTGCTAGGTGCAAGTGAATGCTACACAATCCGTGCATGGCAGAGTGTGCACGCACTTTAATTTTCTGATGGTACAAAAGCTATTCATTAATGTGACTGTATATGACATGCTTGTTGAGAGCAACTATAAAAAAGCATTTGCACTAACCTCATGTTTCCTGTTTTCTGAATCAAGATTTGTTGTAACAGATGACATAAATTCCCAGGCTCTGTAAGAAAGCAATTAGCTGATAGGTGACCACACAGAGTGAGGAAGATTTAAAAAACTATATATGAAGTCTTTTCCAGCTATCAGAAAAAAAACAACAACCTGACTTATACTCTTAAAGTAACCAGAGTTACTAGTGCCTTCTTTTAGAATAAGTCCCTGTGTGGACACTTTTTCTAGGATAAGAATATAGGCACAGGAGGTTTATACAACCCACACTCTCCCCACTGGGGGAAAAAAAAAAAAAAGAAAATCCTAACATCTCTTTGCAGCATTTATTTCAGAGCAGCTATTTTGTGGATTCCCACATGTGGACAAGTTCTCACATCAGTGATCACAAGTTAATGCAATACTCTGTGATGCTGAATGTTGCAGTTTATAAGAATAAGGTCTATGAGTGCGACCAAATAAACAATCATGTGTCATTAAACATCAGTTTTGCAATCTAGTAGTAAGATAACGATAAAAATCAACCCATTAGCTCAATGGATACTCAGTGGATACTGGCACACACTTCTCTTAACATACAAGCACTTCTTAATAGCAAGTGCATATGTTATCCTTCTTCCTAACTATGGGAAAATTCCTAATAAGCCCAACTACTGGTGTGAGCAGCACTTACTGCATTTCTTTCTCAAATGCAAAAGACATCATTTAAATTACGTATTGTAAATAACTGACAAGAAAAACATGCTACGTGAACTCAACCATGGTTTTATAAGAAAATGACAAACACGGTTTTCCCCTGCACCGCCAAAAGCAAATTAGCCGTACACATACCCAGTCAGCTACTGAGGGACTTAAAACACACCCAGCACCACACTGGAAAGTCTTAGCCCTAAGTCACAAAATTCTCAAAGGCAAAGGTCTACAGCAATTGATGCACAGCTCAGGAAGGGAAATGCCAGCTGCTCTACCACTAAATATAACACCACACACCTAGTCAGGTAAAGAATTTGATCTGAATTGTCCTACATGCAAGGACAATACAGAATATATATACACCATAGAAATAGTCAACACCAAGACACTTCCACCCTAATTAAATCCAGAGCCTGAACTCCGAGAGGTGTTGCTTCCGGGAAACCGATGCTCATTAGACATGAGAGGGGGATAAAACAGGCACACTTTAAAATACTGAATACTTCTCCTGGTCTCATGCTGGTAAGCCTGTACAGCTGCAAACCAAATAAATACACTGGTCTGGATCTGCACTAAAGGGAAGCTCTTAACATTGTGCTCAGTCAAATAATGTAGACGCTGCAAGGCCCCTTATACTCCTTAACTCCATGGTGAAGGAACCAGGTGGAGGGGGCTTAGCTCAAGACTAAATAATAGTTACTTTTAAAAGAAACCCTTTCCACTACCAAGGCAGAGAGTGGAAACAAGACTTACATTTTGAAAGGTAATACATCACAACTTCTTACATTAATAAAATCACACGGGAGCAACCATACCTGGCATATTTATTTCTGGTAGTTGCCTCTGTAATACTTCCACCTATCTAAAATATTCCGTGTCAGAGCGGTAATCCACCTTTTGTACATTCTCTCTCTGGATGGTCTGGATTTGCAGTCTGAGACTTTTTCCTCTTTTTCCCTAGGAAAAAGTGCATTTTAAGAATAAATTTCATAACAAGTTGTTTCAAAGGCAAATTATTTATTATTTTTTAAAAGAGAAAGGTATGCCTTCAGGTTCAGTGAGAGACAGGGACACATCTGAAGGAGTAAAGGATTAATATGACCGTATATTCCAAATGAGATAGTAAAATTCCATTTGCTTTGAGAAGTGCCTGTGTGTCTGTTTTCCACGTTCTTTTAATGAATATTTCATATGGGTTTTAAAGCAATGCTAGGGTAGAACATAATGCAGGTAAGTGTAATGGATAGAGGATAGTGCGTTGCTGCTGAAAAGCCAAGGATATGTGGCCAAAGTGGAAGAAGCAGTGCCCCTATGGAACTTAAACAGCTCCAGGAAAACTAAGAGTTCAGCAAACTTTAGTAAGTACTATGAAATTCTCTCCTCTGGTGTTACTGTCGAAATATGCTTGCATGTTCTTTATCAACCATTTCACTTTGTTAACTGAATGAGATGTTTTGCAGTCCTGAATAAAAAAAAAAAATCCCAAAAACCCACCAACCCAACCCAACACTTATTGTTTATACTTTCACTGCACTCATGAAGTATTCCAGATCATTCCATCAAAAAAGAGAACAGGAAACCCTGTATTCTATACATTGTAAAATGAAATTATTACAGCTTTTCAAGTAAGGACCCCAAGATCTTCCCGAACTTTTTCATAACTAATCAAATTAATTGTAGTTCAAGGACATTTACTTTGGTTTGCAAAGCATTCTCTGTATCTGCCTTACAAATCCTTTATTAAGCTGAAGTTAAGGACAGACGGAGCTCAAAAGTACGCACCACTAAATGGGACATCCACAAATTTAGCTGATGCATTCTCTTCAGCACCAATTATCTGAAGGAAACACATTGTTCTTTGTCACCATGGCTGCCTAGGTGTGCATTTATTGATCAGAGTATTGAAACTGCAAAGAGAGAGCCCTGCATCTCCTTGAAAATGCTTTAAAATATTTTGGGTTTTTTTTATGTTTCTTATCTAGTCCTGCGATGCCCTTGTAATCTTCAAAAACTATCATTGATATTTGGGGAACAGGGAGTAATATCTTCAGGTTTCCAGCTGCTAGTGGTAAGATAGATTGTTACCAATACTCATTGGACATTGTCAGCAGCAAGAAATTGCAATTTCTAAGAAACCTTATTCATCTTATGTTCACATAACAGCCACAAGCATCACTGCTATTTTTCTGGCTACTTTCTGGCTACTGACACTATGGTCAGCTTCACCAAGTTGGCATTTACCTGCAGTTAACGCACACTGGTGTTTCCCAAAACTACAGTCACTGTTTGAAGTACAGGGAAAAAAATCAAACAGTTGTGGTACAGAAGAAATCACGTGATTGTTAACACTTTTAAAGCACTTTTGATTCACTTGCCATTGTTCACCAATAGTCAAAAACATCATTAAGTGCCTACTCCCATCACTAAACTAAGTTACCAGTTTCAAGAATCGTGCAGGTTACACATGTCCTGGCAGAGTATAGTAAAGTCATAGTGAAATGCAATAAAGAACACAAATGCAGCTAAAAAAGCTACTTGATATTTAAAATAAATTACAAGGATGTCATGCTCCATACCATTGAATCCTAATTATTTTCTATGGTGAAAAAAAAAATAGAAAAAACTTTCTAATTTTAACTGCTTCACAGTAAAAAGATTATTTTAAAAAACCTGGTCTGTATCTTTATTTGTGGGCTTACTTTTAACAAGTTTCCTTCAGAAATAATTATGGATTCTTTAAGGAAATATTGAAGTAAGAAAACTATTTCTACAGGAAAGTTCAACCAAGAAGTTTCACTATTTCAATAAAGCAATAGCGGTATGTTTATGAAAATATGCCTTTTTTTTTTTTTTTAAGCAATAGCAGAGGATGTATTTGAATATGCTATTATGCCTTGGCTTTAGCATTCAAGCTCAAGGATAAACAAGAACAAAAAATTCCATATATAGACACATACTGTAAGATAAGGAGGCAGTGGTATATAATATAGATGAGATGGTTAGTAAGAGAAAACTGCACCAGAGGGTAAAAACTAATGATTGACAAATATTAAGCACCAAAAGGACTGCATGTAAAAGGGAAAAAACAGGACTTGTTGACAAGTGAAGAGCAGTGAGAGGAGATGAGCTGAACATATTTTTTTTAATGAGGTGCTAAGTAGATCAGCTTGAGAGGTTGGATAATGACTGTGCTGATGAGTTGGCCAGGGGTGTGAAAATAGCTGAATAACATGACATTTGGGAAACTCAGGAGAGCAGTGAAACATGAGACGAAATAGCTTCTGAGAAAGAAGGTGAACTACTTGGGCCACTCAGACAACTTGTAGCCATGCTAGCACTGCAAGGACTTAGCATCTCGTTAAGGTGACACACTAAAAAAAAAAAAAAAGCCTGCACAAATTTAAAGAAAAAAATTCCTACCTCATACCAACTCACTCCCAGAGAAAACTTCTGAAAAGGCAAGTGCTCTGTTACTCTTCCTATCTTCAGGTCTTGGTTAAAGAGTTAAGCAGCACAGCTGAATGCAGCTACTCAGATAAACTATACCGAAGTTAATGCAGAAGTGCACCGGACAGTCCTTGTAAGGAAACAGGTATTAATCTGAAAGAGTCCTGGGACATTGTTAGATATTCTAAATGCTCCACAGAAGTAGATCACAATGGCAAAGTAATAAACACAGAGTAAGATTAAGAGTTTTCTGCCTCCTGACCTTTACCAAGATAGTTTCCTCCAGACAGTGGGGGATAGGACCTTCAATTAAGCCAATCTTCGTATCATAGCTACCAGTTCCTCAACGCAGAAGGATAGGATGTGTTTCTGTGGTTCATCTGTTGGATGTCTGAATACTTTCACGTACCTGTAGTAGCACAAGGCATCTCCTAGCTTTTCCTACACATTACCATTCTACTCTATGTCCCTAACTCTACTGTCCCTCTGGAGAACTAGGGGAACAGATCTGTCACCAGCAAGGCAGTACCACAAAGTCAATAGAGCAGGGAGAGAACAAAAAGAACATGCAGGATTGGCTTCATCAACTATCACTATCAGAATTTAAAAAAAAAAAAAATATATTAAAAAATCAAACCAACCCTGTGGGAACATTTTTATGGAAAATAGAGCAAGCAGGAATATTGTCAGGTTGTACAAAAATAAATTCTAAAAGTGTCTAAAATAGCTAGCGGTTGTTTGAAGGAACTTGACAGTGACAAAGGCAGAGGAAGTTTGTGGTGGGTGTTCAAGGCTGGCAAGGAACAGGATATGTTTATGTGCAGAGATGCTAAATATAAACTCCAAGGTGCAGCACAGATGAAAGACAGTTCTTCAACAGTATCTGTAGAAGGTCAAGTATAAAAGCGGGGGAAAAGACACAGGGCACTATTCACACAGAAGATAGCAGAGAGATTTTATGCCACTTCCCCATGGTTTTGCTGGGCCAACATATAAAAATACATAAAAGCTACCCTTACACACCGAAGTTTTATTTGTACCAGAAGTACAAACAACACAAGCTGAAGAACTTGTGACCCACGCTGCAAAAGTATCACTCTGTGTAAGCAGCATTTTAGAGAGTAAATGTGCTATTCAAGTCAGTGCAACAGTATCTGACTCTGGCTGCTCATCAGAAGAGATGAATGGAAATATTAGGATTTCAGACTTGTCATTTTTTTCCTGTGATGGAAGTGAAAATGGCTCTGAGTTCTGAGAACGTCAATAAGCTGCCACAAAATTAGAAGAAAGGGCTGTATATATACATACCGTAAAATTTCCTTTAAAATGGAGTTTGAGATACTGTGAGCATGACAAGCCACATCATGCCAAACTTAGGATTAAATATGAAGTTTTGTTCCAAAGAAAATTTTTCAAGTTTCATGGCCTGTGAGTTACAGCATAAAAAAACCAAACTATGATATATGAATTTGTCTGACACTAAAGCAAAAGGATTTACACAAAAGTTGTTACACAAAGGCTAGGCATGGAAATTCATGAAGCATTATAAAATTATTAAAGAGGGTTCTGACCACATGACTGACTTCTTTGTTTCCTTTCACAAATGACCATTTGATAGGCAAAACTGTGTTTATCAGCTTCTCAACATAGACATCTCCAGTCACTACCTGGTGCAACTGTGGTTTTACTTCATCAAGCAACTGGATTTTTAATTCATCAGACAATCCATTTCTGACCACACTTCTTTCTAAGTTGGTTTCCCGACTCTTATTTTTCAGGTAAGAATCCAATGGTCCTTGTTTCAAGGGATTGTGACAATGAAATCTATACAGAAAGTTCAAACATAGACAGTCTACCCTTAACTGCTTTTTTATCTTGAGCATCACAGCCACATTTAATCAGGAATCAACTGGTATTGATTAAAAATGCAGGAAAATCTCAAAGGGGAGAAGTAGGGTAGATGGGCAGATACAGAGCAGGGTGGGAATGACAACACCGCTCAGATGTAGCTTTACAGATGCCCTGTGAAGAAAGCGCTAACTGCACAGTGAGCTGATGAAACAGCAGGATGAACAGACCAATTTTTGCTGTTATTTCTGCTACTACACCCATCTTGGCAGCTACACAGTATTAAAACCTACTAAAGGAGACTTTCCCTGCTTCCTGTGCTGACACAGATGTTTCCACATCAGCTGGGGCTCCAGCCCAGACCTGCTCACTCTGGCTTAGGTGGTAGACAAAAGAATCAACAAATTCAAAACAGAGGAATAGGGGAGGAAGAAGAAGGAGAGATGCTGAGGAAAAGAAAGAACAAAAAAACCCTGACAACAACAAAGAAACAATAGAAGATTTCAATTTCCATTTCAAATAGAAATACTGAATGCCTTCCCAGGAAGCGTGTCTTTATGGGCCACCTGAAAAATATATATGTTTTATTTTATTATTATGCTATGCAATCACTAGGACACTACACGACTAGAGGAGATCGCAGCATCAAGTAGATAATTAGGTCCACTATTTTAGTAATATTCAATAGTTTGGGGGGTATTTTTTTCTACTGCTCTTAATGAGAACACAGGGACCAGCAGACAGGCCACCTGTGATGAAAAGCAAGAAGAAAAATTGAGCTTGCCATTGTTCTTAAAACTGTTATGCACATATTTGACAGCAACTAACTCAGATCAAAGCAGAGTACAGAGAGGATCAGAAAGAAACTGCTACCAGAGCAGGAAAACAAGATGTGAAAAGAGCTACAAGCTAGCTAACCACAGGGACATAAAATTGGTATTGACCAAAGCGCCAAAACAATGGCTCCCAGCAGTATCAAAGACATTACTTTATTTCAGAACTACAGAAGAAATGGAAACATTAAGGTGTGTCATGAAAAAAAAACGTTGTAATAAAGTATCACGATGTAACTTCCAGAGCCGCTTGCACAACTAAAGTTGCAAACACCCTATAGGGGAGGTAAGACACTTTCTGTGCTTTCACTTACATAAAAATTATTTAGCATAAACAAGCAGGTTTTTCCACAACAGAAAAGCAGTCTTGCCATTACGTATGGGGAGCAGAAGTGGAATTGGAATATCCTTTTGCTTCCCATAGGTTACTGTATTAAATTTCAGGGATTGTTAAATATTAGAAACAGGCATCTTTAACCAGTTTTGGCTTTCCCACTGCAGACTGCTGTCATCCTAGTAGATCCATATACAGGGAGTGATGTGCATCATTATTTGTACGCCAGCGATATTGCCCCAGACCAGAAAACCCTGTCTTATAGAGAACCCAAGAAAGCTGGTGATCGCAAAACCCCCTTGGAGACTCCTCAACATTGATCTCTCCATCAGTGGGGAAGTCAGGTAAGCCAAAGGGCTCTTCTCACGTCATCAAACCCAGGCATAGACAGAACTGTGAGTATCTCATCTCCACGGCTCTCTGGCAGGGAATCTTTAAGGTATTCTCCTGTTTCCTAAACAATAAGCAAGTTTCAGTCTGGGCTTTAATCCATCTAGAACAATCACAATTTTCATTTTCTGAACCAAATTGTTTAGCCATGTGAAACATAGAAAGCAATAGACATGGTCACATGTCAATGCAAAACGATATAAGAAATAAGAGTCCTTTCTTCTGACGCAAAAATATGAGCTTTACTAGACCAACTGGGGAAAAAAATGAAAAAAATGAAAAAAAAGAGAAAAAAATAGCAGCAATATCTTCTACTCCTCTCTCTTTGTTTCTTTTTTTCAAACTATAAATTCTCTACTCACTTTCTGTTACCGAGTTAGAGAGACTCCTAGCAACTCTTCACCAAGGCAAGAGGCTCACAGTGTCACTCACCTGCCCAAAATGCACAGCAGAAATAGCATCATCTGCCTGCTCTGCCTTCTCTGCAGCTGAAACAGCAATGAGGTGGCAGCTGAGGAGCAAACAAGATGGATGGGAAATGGATCTGAGCTAAAGTCTGCAGTACCATGTCAGGAAAAGTTCAAGCAGAGGATGTCAGGGTCAAGGTCTGCTTCTTCCCTGTGACCTGTCCTTCCACGGGGACAATTCGTAGAGGGTAGCTGTGTACATGTGTAACTATTAGAAAAAGGTGCTGTAAATTGTTTCCTTTCTGTCAGATGGATTGCTGTGCGCTTTATTTAGGAGAAACTTAATCACAGAGAGCATAAAAATAAATGCATGTTCAGCAGCTCAATTTATTCTGAAGTCCTGCTCAGCCTGCTGTGAGGCTAGAGTTTCAATCATGAGATGCGCTTCTCT
This sequence comes from Arenaria interpres, assembly GCA_013399435.1. Lineage (NCBI taxonomy): Eukaryota > Metazoa > Chordata > Aves > Charadriiformes > Scolopacidae > Arenaria > Arenaria interpres. The sequence continues at coordinate 99,475 of VXAK01025545.1, read as the reverse complement.
TCAACGGATACATTTGCCAGACATTCAGTGGAAAAAAGCTTCCTTTATAGCACATAACCAGTCTGCTGAGAACCTGGCATTTGGTTACATTGGCTTCACTGAATTCAGGGACATGGATCCCAGCCTCACCAGTTCTTTTAAGACTCCAGTTCTAGATTAGCTTTGAGGAAGCATTTGCTAGTAAGTCTGAGGCTGAAAAAGAAACAGGGAGCCGCATGCTTACAGTGAAAAAGAGGTATCAAATGAAAACTACAGGACTTTTTCAAAGCAGATTACACTGAAATTCTTCCCTCTTCATCATGACTACACACTAGGGGGAAAAAAAAAGGAGAAGAAAAAAAACCCAACCAAAAAAACCTGGAAGGTCCCCTCCTGCACGTGAATCTGAAATATGCAATAACAATTCTCATTAATTCACATGTTGAGCATTAAATGGCTCTTGCACAGCGAAAGAACATAAAAATATACAGGACAAGAGTATTGGAAACTATTACCAAAGAATTGCTTTACTAGTCAAGCAGTGAACACCACACTCCATTTTGAGACCTGGAAATGGCTTCATCTTTTAATTTGTCCTTTCAGTACAATCAAAACAGACCTCCTATGTCAGAATACTTCCCAGTCTTACCCTTAGAAGTTGATGATGCATCTTTAAAGATGCCTTGCAAAAATCACTAGCATTTCAACAATAAAACAATGTATCTGCTTAACAATAACACAGTAGTGTTAAACGCATTATCTTTTATTTGGTTTATTATTTTTAACTTAACTAAATGACTGTAAACTGTTATACCACACAAATATAGGAATTTGGTTATTATTACCATAAACTTTATTGTTCGCTTAAAAAAATATGTTGCAGTTTTCTGAGCAAGGATGAACCAATTATCAAAAAGAAAAACTCCTGCCTTAGAAAAATGTGGGCTACTGACGCTCAACTAAAGGAATTCGTCTTTTAATGAGGTCATGTGTGCATCAGCCTTTGCTGCTTTGGAGAGTGTGGTCTCATGTTCCTGGAATTCCCTACATGGAGATGGGCCTCTCACCATTCCCCCATTCAGAGCTGAATCAAGGGAGCTGAAGAAATAAATATTACATAGGATATTATATTTAAGCTTTGACTGAGTGTTCTTCTGATTTCTATATTCCTAGAAATGTTACAACATTATTAAGTAGACAAATGCTTCACAGAATAAGGGCACTCTCCAAAAACACGGGTTAGAAAGATCACTGCTATTATCACTTCTGCTGAGAGCAATAGTTTCCTGTTAAGGAGTGATGCAAATGAACTTTCATGTAAAAGACGCAATGAATTGGTTATGATTTCAGACAAATTAGTGAGAGAAGCTGAGGAAGTATAGACTTGAAATATTCTTTTTATCTTCTGATAAAACACTGGAGTGAAAGTGGGATTGAAATGGGTTTTGTAAAGACTTCAAGCTATAGCAGGGATGACAATGCAGAGTTATTGGCAAGCTGTACTGTGGGAGGGCTGATGGATGGGTTGCTGACAACTGAGGACAGCATGAAAGAAGGCAGGAAGAGTTGCAGGTAAAAACAAATTTGCAGATGGAAACAAACAAGCTAGATTAATATTGATGCAACAACAAGAAAAAGAGTAACATGTAAATGCAAACAAACACTGCAGGTTAAAAATATGAGAAGTTTCCCTTTACAGAATATTAGCTGTCAAGTGACCCCTAGTTGTGGATACATATATGAAGCCTTAGTCACGTTGGCTTCTCTTTCCTAATCCTTGTATGAAAAGTATCCTGGAGGGGAAAGCTATGGCCTGAAGACAACCAAAAATGGTACAAAAAGAAGCCAAAGACAGAAGACATTGAGGGACCGAGCAAGAACACTGTCTTCATTCAATGAAAAGCAAGAAGAGATAAAATTAGTGACAGTCCTTTGGAATATGAAACACTGTTCACTTATTGGATATTTAATCTGGTTTATCTCTGTTATGTTTCCACGCGCACTCTGAAGCCTAGTTTTTAACAAAATGTTAGCTGAATCTTTGAGTGTTGAAAATTGCACTGAACATCCACAAATAAAAATAAAAGTGTGAGTTTAGGATTTCTTTGTTTGTATGCAGAACTAAATATATCTCAAAAGATTTTTTTTCTTTTATGGTCTCTCTTCCTATTTGACCCCAAATATGAAAAAAATACATATTCATTTAACGCTAAGTTTGAATGTCAGAAAATGCTATTCTCAGGATGTGGCAGTTCATGTTTTATCTGAGCATCCTTGCCTGCTCCTGAAGAATATCTCTAAACACAAAACAGAAGGGCGAAGCTAAGAATAAAACAGTAAGCATATATACACCACAGCCAGTAGTACAGAGAAGAGACTTCAAATGCAATGTGGAGTGCCAATCAGCAGCAAAGCTTTAAAAATCAAATAATGCTGCCACATCTCCATTTCTGCCATCACTTCTCATTAGAAAATCGGTTCAGATATTTTCCTATTTTATTTGTATATACAGTAGAAGCATGAATTCCAGCCAAATGAAGAAAGCGTGGTCTGCCTTCCAAGAGACAAATGAAAGCCTGAGTACTTCAAAGCTGGCATGTTTTGTTCCCACACCTGAAAGCTGAGTGAAAAATCCCCTTTTACAGCACAGTTGACCCACTTCTGCTCAAGGGACTCTAAGTGATAAGAAACCCAGCATGAAAGACACACCTGTTGGGGTACTTTTAAGTTCCTTGTTGAAATTCTGACACAGGTATGTATATGCTAAATTTATTATCAAAATATAACCAAGTGGCACAACAGAACACTCTTTTTAATAACCCTTTAAATTAACTCCACATTTATGTTAACCACTCCCACTCACCCACACACAAAATGAAGGCTGCATTTAATAATTAAACAATGAAACTGTTTTGAAGGGCAGATATGCCGTGCACCGAGGCTATGCATTTAAAGAACTATATAGTTTATAAATCCCAGATAATAAACATCAAATGCATCCTAGTGACTGCGCTTTCAGTTGCTATTTCATCTTCAGCAATTCTGTGTATTTGAGTAGTGGGGAATTTTCTTGGTACAGACTCAAAACTAAATTTGGAACTAATTCAGTCACATAATTTAGAAATATTTAATGCTTCTGAAATTCCTGATTTTTGGTCCTAGTGTAACCGTTTAACACATTACTTGGATCAATTGAACACTCTACTTACAATGAACAAGCTCATTTCTGCATCTTCTCCTGTCTCACCACAAATCAAGGACATAAAGCTGAAGCTGCATTTACAAAACTAATATTTCTAAAGAGACTTCATAGCATAAATGGAGGACAGTAACAGAAGCCAGGAATAGGCATTTTGATAGGCAAGAATCTTATCCATATGTAGGACTTTGAATATGTAGACTTACTTAAACTCCTGAGAATTACAATCCAGTCAGAGTAATGCTAGCTGTATAGCATTTATTCAGTATAATCTTGTTGCCTATTTGTTTTAACCAATGTTGAATGGTTTTAGAAAAAAAGCAATGGTAATTACCAGTCTCAGCATTTTCTATCTCATCCCAATTTAGAACAAAGAATCAATTACAAACTTACAAATAATCCTATGAAACGCCTTTAGAGAGTTGTTTGAAATCAATCCACGGTCGCCCTAGAAACAATATGAGAAGATACTTATTTGTCCCAATGTTTGGCTTTTCTCCTTCTAGATCTAGCTGTAATGCAGCAAAGATTGGAAAAAAAGAATGAAAACATTTATTTTATCACTCTGTTTATATTCTTATGCATTCAAACTCACATTAGCTATACCTTCTGAGTTAGCTTTGAGTTTACATTTTCTTGCTGCAAAACTGACCAAGTTACCCTTACAAACTAAGTCTTTATGTAAAGCTCACCTTGACTTCAACTGGCACTTACCAAAAAAGAGAAAATGAAAAATACAGGCCCTAGAGCAGGGGGCAATGGATTTGTGTGGGTATTATATTTATATATAAAATCATTTGCGCCACTTTTCTGGAATAACACAAAGGTTTACAGGAGCAGTCACTAGGCCAGACAGAAAGCGATACATTTTCATAAGCATTTTCAACCTATTAACTTAATGCAATTCTGCCCCTATTGATGCTGAAGCTCTGTAAAGTCACAGTGCATGCTGGATAAAGCAAACTTTCAGCGTTCACACTCCATTAATTAATTCATCACCTAAAAGCTAAGTATTGATTTTTTAATGGCTCTACAAATCTGTTTAAGCTACTATGATGTAATTAAGAGGACGTGTGTTTACTGTAAATTATCTAACAAGTACAAGGGCTGTGCTTTCAGCAATAACAAAAATCTTAGCTCAAAGCAGACAACAGGGAAAACAACTGTTTGAAAATATTTTTCCACTAATTATATAAACTACTGTGATATATAAGGGAAGACTATTGTCAATCTGGATTATTAAAAGCCCCCTATAGCACTAAAAATAGAAAGATCTAATACTCCTTCTATTGAAATCAACAGGAGATCTTGTGCAAATTCAATGGTGGGGAGTCAGCTACTTAACACAGGTGTCCACAGGATGGTGAATTAGAAATCCCAAGATAACCCTTACAGAAAAATCACTATAGTGCATGGACTCCTTATAATACATTTTATCCAAAATACTAGCAAAAAGAAGAACACAGCCATAATTCCCACAGGTGGCATCTGATTATCCACTGAAATGTTACTCAAGAAGTCAAACTAACACATGAAATTGATATTAACTTCTTCCATTAGGAGCATGAAGGCCTATAGCTAAACAAGTAATGATGTGCAACATGTGTCTTGGGTGAGTGTGAGAAAAGCCGCAATCAAGTCAACCACTGACACATAGACTATTCAAACAATAACAGAGGAGCAACCTAATAAAAAGTACAGACATAGTTCTTTACAAATGCAACTAGATTTCTTACCTTATATTTATACAGCAAAAATGAAATGTGCAGAGAGTATCATTATCACTACCAGGGGAAAACAAAAATAGAAAATCAGGAGGGGAGAAGGGGGAGTTGTGATCACAGATACCAAACCAAGAAATTTAAGATTTAATGCTTCTGGGGGAAGGAGGGCACAGAAATTATACAAGATAAATCTCTTCTTGATACATTAAGAAACCAGTATGGAAAGGTCCATGAGATCTTGACCTCTGACCAAACTCTGCAACCAGAGAAGACATCCTGCAGCTCTTTGCCTGCAAATCCCTAGCTTTTCAATTACTGTGGAAAAAAAATTCTAGGCATGTATACCTCTACAGTTGAAATGTGGAATGCATATTTTATCGTATATCAGCCTCCGGAAGGAGGGCTTCAACAGTTCTGCTGAGAATAGTTACTATTATTACTCAGTTTTCAAATGACATCCAACTGTTAATGGGAGAAGGGAGGATATTTGAAGATACTCATCATGCAGAGATAAAAAGACACCAGAATAATCCAACTATGTCTTTTGATAATGTTAATTGGCGGTAGAGCTTAGTTAGATTTTTAAAAATAAAAAATGCATCAGAACTTTATTCTTAGTAGCAAAAATGCAGAAATTTCTAAATATTTAATAACAACAGCATGAATATTTTTTTTCAATGTCATGTTTTTGTTGAAGGAAGGACTTTCCCAATGGTATACTAATTATTTTTTTTTGCTTTGAAACTAACAAAATTTTGCAGAATCAGCCTTTTCCACCAACCTAATATGCCATGTTTAGTCACAGGAAGAAAAAGAGGAGCTGATTTTTACATCAGCAGGGCTCACATGGGACACACATCCCAGTATTCAGTGCCCATTCTCTTTGAAGGGTTAGGAAAGACATCAGCTCGCTAAAAGCAGCTCCAATCTGTGACAACGGAATAGAAGAAAACATGGAGGTAATTATTGCATGTGTGCACGGCACAAAGTATGAATCAATAATTAAAGAGTTAATTATCTCACCAGTTATGGATACAGGCTGGGGATTAATCCCTGCAAATAGGCCGAGAGACAATTACGCTCACTGCATGCAGCGCAAGATAACCAGGCCTTCTCTGGCTGCACAGATGGGGATTCACAAAAGGTTCTACGCTCCCATGGGGTAAAACATTTGGAAATGATCAGTGGCAACACACTGCAATAACCAGTGGCAATACAGTAATGCTCTACACCTCTGCATGTCCAGATTGAGAGTCCTCTAGTAGTGATAATAACAGTGTTAATGCATTCTTTCGCAGAAAATCAAATTAGTATTACTAAGTGAATCATAATGGCTGCTAAGACAATTAATTCACTCTTTCATCATTGTTGTATGCTGAGAGCTTTTCTTTGTGCTATAAAAAGTGAGCCATGGATTTAATGAAATCATAACAGGTGATCTGGAAAATGAATAATTTTTAAATACTTCAGATTTCCTTTCAGAATATATTCATCTCCCCATTTTCCCCTATAAAGTCTCAGTGCAAAAGCAGTAAATACAAAAGAGAAAACAGACACAAGCTATAGTTGAAATATACCTCATGAGATGGGCCACAGAATTAATTAATTAATTGATTCACCTTTTTATCCTTTGCCTGGTTTTGACAGCTTCACGTACATTGCAGGCAGAGGCTTTTATTTTTAGTCTAATTTCCAAATGAAACGAGATGTATATACAGCCAGCATCTCTCCCAAGTGTTTTTAAATTATTAGCCAGTTTCAGTTAGACCTGAAGAGAAGGTGATGTCCTCAAAGATGATGAACACAAATCCATAAGGCAACAGAGTTCACTAGTTTCATGGCTTACAGAATTGCTTACTTAAGGACAGGATGTAGTTGTTGAGATTCAAGCTCTTCTTACCAAAGCCAGAGGCCTGGACTGCCAAACACTGTTCCTACGGCTGGAGACTAAAGACTAAAGCCCACAGCAGAATCTGGTTTTGGCATTATATAACCCTTGAAATTAAAAAAAAAAAAAAAGTTAAATACAAGCTGGTTTTGCTTTGTATGTGACATTCTATGTATTACTCACTATTGCCAACCTCAAGCTTTTGAAAACCATGAGTCAAGCCACAAAACATCATGAGATTAGCTGTAACATGAGTTACTGAAAAAATAAATAAATACATTTGTGTGGTTTATTTGCCTTATAATGCAGGGTGAGTTCAGGTCATGTTTTTGAAGCTTTCCTTCACAAACACCGAGGCTACAGACTCACTTATTTTTTTTCCAAGTGGATTTGAGCTAAGAATCTGTTAAGACTTGGTAAATCTAACACTTTTCAACATCACACGTAGCTATGCTGACTGTGAGGGACTTTCTCTTCCCCTGCTGCAGTGGTGGTAAAGGCCAGCTCAGTGATTACTGGGACATAGATAACAGCAAAGTTCCCAGCATATGCTGGCTCTGTAGAGATCCTGAACAGCAACAGGCTTGTGAGGAGCCAAAGGATATATAAAAAGCGAGTGACGAAGGTATCCTGCCACCTACCAAGTACTCACAATCATGTTCTGAACAGATGGGCACACTTATGAGACATCTCACCTCCCTGCTCGCTGAGTGTTAGCCATGCAAACAAGCTGCATTAGGCCAAGGCAGCGGAATTTCAGCCACAATGTCTCTTTCCAAAAACATGTTTCTGCAATTAATCTTCATTCTTCTCAAAATATTTGGGCATTCAAAAAGAAAACACAAGCTTTACCCCTAGAAATGAAATAGGTCAAAGTAGAAATATGTGGAGGTAAATTGCGTGTTATTGCATCAAGTTCAATTTGTGTGGAAAGTTCTCACCTTCTCAGGCAATAAACATAAACTTTCCCTAACTCCTGCAGGCTCCTAACTCTTTTTCTTATGGCTAATTTTAATGACATCAATATACAGCACATAACAACCAGCTTTTTATACTTCTGCTCCATACTCACATTGTTCAGACTCCACATTTAAGCTTGGGACATTCTAGCTATTAACATGCATCACACAGAGCCAGTCCTATTTTCTTCTGCCTGTGCTCCTTCTTGGGTGGCACAAATTAAAAATAGTTTTGGGGGGTGTTGAAATTAAAACTACTCCACAGAGGCAGTTGGGAAAAGTCTCAGGAAATACTTTCTGGTGTGGTTTTTTCCCTCGATTATTTTTTGTGGGGGTAATTTCTATTCATCAGAACCAAAACTTTCTGTGGGAATGGACCACACCTTTTCAGCTATGTACAAAGGGTCTGCTCGAAGTACAGGAGACCATGGCACAGAGTGAGAGCAACTATTCACACACTGCTCAGGGAAGTTATCTGGAGCATCCCATTGCAAATGCCAGCCCTGCTTCATTCAGAGTGGGGACTTATAACTGAGGCAGCATCCTCAGACACTGCTTTTTTTCCTAGCCTACAGAATAATTTAAAATTTCAAAATGCAATGAGAAAATATCTGAAGTTTGAAAAACTCATCAGGATAAATTTACCTTTCCAGCTTTCATAAACAGTTAACTTACAGATTACCAACTGAAGATATTTAGCAGCTCTAGGATTTATCACACTGGCTGGGACTCTCTTCTTCAAGACTCCTGTGTCCTCTCTACCATCACAGTGACCAAAAGGCAGGCATTTTGTATCACTGTTCGTACATACAGATAGTAGGAGCATATGAGCACGTCACATCATATGAAAGGCATTAATCTCATTCATCTGTTACATTTTGTTATGATAGTACATTCAAACGGCCCCTACTTCACATGTATGAACACTCCCATCATATAACCAGATACATTTCAATTGGTCATGGGACAGCCACATGACAGGTCCCAATACATCGCATCTCAGTACTTCCAGGAAACTCAAAGAAATATGTCAACAGTGGTTTATACATGGCTTGGTTTTTTTTGAGAGAGGTTAATAAAAAGGAAAGGAAGGACAGAAACAGGAGAAATGGATCTAAATTGTGTTTCCACAGAGGTAAAATAAGGTCGGTTTATTCTAGAGTGCTTCTAGAAACATACTTGGTGTCCGCAGGCGAAAGAACAGGCAAACTTCCTTTTCTGATGGGCTATAGCACACTTGGGGACTAGGGCCTCAAAACTTCAGTTACAAAAAAAAGCAAAGAACGAGAAGCAAACAATTTTAAGGCACTTTAGCAGTACAGGATTAGTATAAACCACAGCCCTCGTGTCATACAACCATATTCTCCCAGTATTTCCACTAGTGAACTCATAATATCCATCACAGGATGGCACAGAGCCGCCTGGTAGCAAAGGGAAATTCCAATGAGAATGGAGCCCGGGAAGCCCACAGTGCTGCCAGGGGCACTGCCACGGACACTGAGCCCTTGCATTTTGGCACCATCTTTGTTTTCAGTGTTCCAGCTCCACTTTTAATATGTAACTCTGTATACAGTGCTGGATTGTTGGTATGCCACAGCAAAAACTAACATATAAGGAGGACTGCAGAGCCTTTTCTTTTAAGCTGATGCAAGCTTCTTCAAAACACACTCCGCTAAATTCAACCCATTAAAAACACCAAATGTTTTTGTTCGTTATTTGAAATTAAATTCCAGCTGGTCTAAGAAACTCTATCTGCCTCTGGTTTGTATGTCCAAATCCCTGGTGGTGTTGTAATTCTTGTAAACACCACAAATAGGTTTTTACCCAAGTCTGCTGCTGAAGAAATGACAAACCACTGTAGATTCGTAACATGAGCGTGTCATTGTTAACTGCAGTTGCAACACAGAGCATACTAAAAAAATAACTGTGGTAAAATTGCATTTTGGAAATCAGTGCAAACAATATAAGCTCCATTTAACACAGTTCAGTTTGATCCTATTGAGGTGTTTAACTGGACGAAAGGGGTGAGAATGGAGGGAAGATTACTTTCAGGAAAATTTCATACATGCCAGTGTATCAACTGTATCAATTGTCTGACAATTACACGTGTTTTTACCTGTCATGAAACAAACTGAAATTTGATAACAAAAAAAAAAAAAAGCATTTTATATCAGTAGTTAATGAGTATATTGTAGCAGTTTTACGCTGGTGTTTCTTACTGTCCTGAGCTTTTATATTTGTACAGCTGAGCTGTCATGTATTCACAAACAGGAACTTTAAATTTTCTTTTAGGTTTTACATTAGCACACAGAGAAGCGATGCCTTAGCATAAAAACATATGGTCCAAGAAACCACTGAGAGTAAAGCAGCGTAACAATTCCCTGGGGCTTTGCTACAGCTCCTCCTTTTTGGTTCAAAGCCTTTGATTTGCTTCAACCTGTTATGCATATGTTTTTGTACAATCTTACTTCTTTCTGTGCCTTCTTCAGAAAAACATTCCTAGGTCTACTGGTGATTTATAGTAACTTCTCAAAATAAAAGCATTTGTTTTCCTTGTTTCCTACTATATTACACTGCTATGACGGACTCTCTATTATTTAGCTTCAACCAATTATTTTTCATTTGTCCATTTGACTATCAGAACACTGCTGGATAGATTTCCTATGACTATCTAAAACATATTTCCCTCATTTATCACAGAAATCTGAATTTAGCTGAATTAATATGGCTGATTTAGACTTCCCTAAAGGAAATGTATAATACCTTACAGAAATATTGTGGCTTTTTATATAAAAATCCCACTATAAATCATACAAAACTAACTTCGATATCCTGCTTACCCATGAAAAACAACTAACTCAAAATAGCTTTACCCATTAGCAAATCCACGCGTGCATGGAGTTCTTTGTCTTTTCTTCACCTGTTTCTACATGAAAACAGTGTTCATGGGAAGTGCTGGAAGGGCAGACTTGGAAGCACAAATCCCGACACACTCAATAGAAAAGAGACTTCCATAACTGTGCCTTCGCAGAATGAGCTAAATGAACAAACAGGCGGTCCCTCCTGTGTGCCCTCTGCTTCCCCCAGAGCCCTCTCCCAACCAGAGCCCATTGCAAGGGCAGCTGTTCACAAGCTTGCCTCCAGTTGCAAAACCAGTACAACTGGTTCTGTTCTGATAGCAATTTCTGATTGCTGCTAATTTAGATTAGTCTTTCAGGAAGAACCTAGATCTTCTCCTTTTCTCTTCTTGAGCTTTCCCTCTGATATTCCCCAGTGGACAAATAGTTATACCAAATCGCAAAGTGCTTAAAGCATAGCTTTCCATCTTGATCCCAAACTCGTCCATCTCCTCCATCATCTTTGTTTTAAAAACATGTCAACTTCTACTTCCCTTCAGTATGAGATACCAGCCTCTATCAGCCACTTGTTTGAAAATTGAAAAAAGAACAGTTTTATCTTATGCTGCCCTTCACATATAAGAGACTTCCTGTCAACACCAACAGCACTTACGCATTATCTGTTTTCACATCTCACCTTGAAAATATTCTTTGTTATAATGTGCAAAGCAAAAACAAAACAACAGAAAAAAACCTCCAAAAGCAAAGACAATATCAGAGACAGGAAATTAAAAGGCCTGCAAATTGTGCACAAAAATGTTTAAAATATGTAATGGCTATTTCTAGTTTAAAAAAAAAAAAAAAAGAAGTTGGATGGACTTAGCAGAAAAGTATGGGGAAAAGAGGTATCTTGTCAATTTCAAAAAGCTCAACTCAATCGTCTCCATCTCTTCTCCAGCCTTCACAAAATACTAACAATTAGGTTGTATCTTCAATCTACTTTTGAGATCTTCAACTACTGAGTTTCATGTCTTCCAGCTTTCCTATATTCTAATAAAGGCTAAGAAGGTAACTTAATTTTCAATGAAAACCAACATCACAGGTCTTCAGGAGGGGAATCTTTAAAAAAGGCATCAAATACCACACACCTCATGATGCAAATAATCAGATTTGCTAGTGCAGGAGAACTGGAAAATAGTCTGTCTCACGCCGATGCCTGAGATAGTTCTTTGCCTCAGCTCACAGGCCCTCTAAAACAGCCTGACCTACACATCCCTCTCCTTTTTTCTAAGCCTCACTGAGATGACCGGCTTCTTAGTATTACTGTGAAGTTCACTGGGAGGTTAAAAACATGGAGAGTTATCTTTAAGTATAGAAAGAGCAAAGTTTATTGTGTAAACATTTACACTGTGAGCTGACCTTCTACTGACTTCAACTGCTAGAAAGACCAGGGGGAAATGTTTGGGGGCAGGAGTCCAGGAAGCTGAGTGGAGTGGGAAGATAAAGAGTGGGCCACAGTCAAACAGGGCAGTCAGCAGAGAGACGGGGAATGCTTCCTCTCCTCCATTACAAGGACTGCACGGCTTTGGAAAAGGACTGCATGACACTGTGCTCTGAGGTAAGCAGGGGATCAGAGCTGGTGACCTAGAAGTTCCTTGCTCTGTCCTTTACAGAAGAGTTTCTTAGAAATCCAGGAAGACAGAGCATTTCCTTGAGGGTGCAGAGATGGAGGGCATTCTAGGGGCATGAGGTAATACTTGCACTATGCCATCCTTTGACCTACACAGCCATGGTTGGGATCCTCTCAGTGACCCTTAATTCAGGGACCTGAATTCTCCTGAGGTTAGGCAGTGCAGTGGGATTCAGGTGCCAAAACATGGTGCCATTTTAGATGCCCACGGGCATTGCACTGCCAATCCAGAAAACATGTGTGCGTTGGGGGAGGGGTCTCTTGTAGGTCTCAAATCTCATCTGTCAGACCCATGGGATACTAGGATGCCTCAGATGGCACCTGGCCCGTTCACATGTTTCAATCTGGAGCTGGCTACAAAGCATACTGACTCCCAGAAGACTTTAAAGCCTAAGAGCAATAGATCTTATATACTAACATACAATATACAGCCTGTAATACATTAAAGAAATTATTTCTCGTATTTTCAGAAATCTGAACACTAAGGATCTGCTTCAGTTGTCCACACGTGGCATATAGTGCCTAGGACATTTAAGATGTCCAAGGGTGTAAAAGACATCCAGGTAGGAATAGCAGATACTACACAGGACCTGAAAGAAATCTACAACAACCTGGCTGTAAGACAGGTAGAAAACTTTAGGGTAACTCAAACTGTAGAAATCTGATGTATATTGGCTAACTTTAACATTAACAATGACCCCTCACCTATCCTCTCATTTCTGCATGCTTTCTGTGGTGGGGTGTGTGGTTTATGGTGGGGATTGGCAAGGATCTATACTGGTAGCATACTAGCGGTCTGTAATTTACTGACAACTCAAATGAACTGCCAGCCCGAAACCACTGGATAATTGACATTTCCCGGTCAAAACAATACAGCAGGTTTTGTGTAGGTGTGGACATGGGAACAGTGTGTGGAGAGAGATCTGTATAACTTCCCTACTAGTAAAATAAACAACACACCACTGCTGTCTATTAAAGACAGTGATGATGAAATGTGTGACATAACTTCTACTTACCCTATGCTGGAATTTTTCTATGCACATCAAAGAAAACTCTAGAGATACTTCGCCAGGTCACCATGAAAGACCCTAGAAAGTGAAGAAACAATGAAGTTTTAAGAATGTTTTGCCTAAAGCTGAGGCAAAGTTGCATGTCCTCAGAGAATGAGCTTATTCTGTAGTATAAAATCCCAGACACCACGTTTTCATTCTTGCTTGGGTTTTACATGCAGAGACACATTCCCACATACAAAAGAACAAAGATTTCATTTCGGCAGATGGATTTGAAGAGTTATCGCACTCCTTTTAATCCCAGTTCACTGTTTCTGTCTATGTGCTTCATACAGGACATTGCTCCTCCACAAAGCAGTCACTGGGAAAGAAAAAAAAAAACAGTTACACAGAACTAAAAAACTCCCAAAACATTCAGCACAGAATTGCAGGTGAAAACGTTCATTTAATCTTTATTATATATTTCTGTCAACATTTAGGAAATTCAGAAGTCTGGAGTCACAGACAGCTAGTTTGGAATTTTTTTTTTAAATGAATACCTCCAGGTTTCTTTTTCTCATCTATTTTGGGGAATACATTAGAAAGACTGTGCTGACAATACCAGGAGCCTATGTCAGCGAATTCAAGTAGAATTACAAGGAATGAGTTTTAAGTGAGACAAGAGCAAGAGGGGAAAAAACCAACGCGGTTCTCCTTTGAACTCTGACAAGATAGATGAACCTACACCTAAGATACTTGAGAGTGAGACTGATGGCTTTCCAGGGCAGATGTTTGACTGCAAGTTTAGACCATCCATGTCAGAACTTGAATGGGAGGTTTAAAGTGCAGAATGATTGAGTTATCTAAGAAAAAAAGTATTAGAGAGCCTTTGAGCAGAAAAGGTGAATAATTACAGTTCTAAGATATCCAATACCTTTAATACAGCACGAGATGCCACCAAGACCTCATGCTTTTCACTGTGCTTCTTTAACAAAGCAATTAAGGCACTACACCCTCACTGTGCAGTGAAGAGTTGCACAGGTATTGAGCAGTACAGAAGTCAATACATGAAGCCATTAGTGAAATTATTTCTTATGAAAATTCCCCTCTCCTCTTCTCTAAACAAAGTTGAGAAATGTCTGTCTCCTGCTGCTACCCTACTTATATCCTTTCTCCTCTTTGAGTAAATTCTTAAATTGTCCTACGTAAGGGATGTGAAAATTTGCTATAAATCAGGCCCTAAAAATCTGACAGCAAATCCCATGCTGAAATCCTAGAGGCAGAGTGGAAAAGATTTCTGGAGAACAACTGGAATTCTGCCAAGAATTTTTAAGAGCTTGAATGTCTTGGGGGAATATATAAAAACAACCTCATGATTCAGCTAACCAAAGCAGTAAAACAAGTTCCCAAAGGCGGGGATCAGCACTTTGAATATATTTGGGTGCTCCCTTTAATTCCTCTGGTTTTTTTTCCTTCTTCTGTCCTTTTCCCAGTTCCTTTCTACTTTGAAGTTAGGAAGGTAGGCTTTATAAGTTACTTTTCCTTCTCACCCAGCCAACAGGGAAGGGTCATAAGTAGGGCAGCCAGTTCCTTCATCTTTGAAAGCTGTATGACTGTTCTACTTTAGATACACATCCTCCTGCCTAAGCCCCAGCACAGTGTGAGCCCTATCACAAATTTATAAGCTCCAGTTCTGTCCTGTATACTAGCTAGTCCAGACATGTAACAGTCATCTTAATTATAACTCAAATGTAGAAAGCATACCATCGTCATCTTTCATGATTAAAACAGGGCAAAGCACCTATAGCAGTGTCTTATAAAATGGTGTTTAATTTCCAGCACACAAAAAGCTACTGCTGCAGCACTTAAAAGTGCTTATATGCATTGTCTGTTCTGGAAGCAGGATCTCTCTGGTTCGAAGAAGCCTGTCTGACCTCCATGAATAATGAACTCTTTAAGAACTTCACGAAGAATCCTCAAGAAGATCAATCAAGTGAGACCAAAGGGAATGACAAGAATACAAGATTAAAGAAGAGTCTCTGATGTAGTCTTGACAAAGTTGATTTGAGCACCTAAAAGTTTAATAGATTTAACTGACAGTGGCTAAAGCTAACTTGCATTTTATGGCTTGCATGATCCTTGTTGGAAGCATTTTAGATACACACGAACAGTCTCAAATTGTTTGGATTTCTAAAGTATGTTGCACTTGGCTATTAGTTAGGAAAATATAGTGACCATTAGAACCTTACTGGTTCTCAGAGGCATCAGGGTAATATCATGACTTAAACAACAAGAGAAGAGCTTCTAAGAACAACAAAGCATCAATCATCAGCTATATCTATGTTTAGCAAGTGATTTGACAGAGTAGATAATCGATTGAATCAGTCACTGTTGACACCTCTACCCTATATGCAGTTCACAGGTTTTATTTCAGACTTTATCTGATGTCACGAACCAAATAACTCTTCCATATACATGGTTCAACACTGTCAAAAGGATCAGTCCTGGGTTTAACAGCACTTAGAATCATAGAATCATTTATGTTGGAAAAGACCTTTCAGACCATTGAGTCCAACAGTAAACCTAACACTACCAAGTCCACCACTAAACCATGTCCCTAAGTGCCACATCTGCAACACTTTGACATACCTTCAGGGGTGGTGACTCAACCACTTCCCTGGGCAGCCTGTTCCAATGATTGATGACCCTTTCAGGGAAGAAATTTTTTCTAATACCCCATCTAAACCTCCCCTGGAGCAACTTGAGGCCACTTCCTCTAGTCCTATCACTTGTGACTTTGGAAAAGAGACTGACACCCACCTTGCTACAACGGTAGTTGTAGTGAGCCCTAAGGTCTCCTCTCAGGCTCCTTTTCTCCAGGCTAAGTAACCCCAGTTCCCTCAGACACTCCTCATAAGATTTTTGCTCTAGACCCTTCACCAGAATTGTTGCCCTCCTTTGGACACACTCCAGCACCCTCACTTCTTGTAGTGACGGGCCCCAAAGTGAACACAGTATTTGAGGTGTGGCCTCACCAGTGCCAAGTAGTGGGGGATAATCACTTCCCCAGTCCTGCTGGCCACGCTATTTCTGATACAAGCCAGGATACCATTGGCCTTCTTGCCCACATAGATACACTGCTGGCTCGTACTGATCTGGCTGTTGACCCAGGTCTTTTTCTGCCAAGCAGCTCTCCAGCCACTCTTCCCCATGCCTGTAGCATTGCATCGGGTTGTTGTGACCCAAGCGCAGGATTCAGCACTTGGCTTTGTTGAGCCTCATAAAATTGGCCTCAGCATATCAATCCATCCTGTCCAGATTCCTCTGTAGCACCTTCCTCCCCTCAAGCAGATCGACACTCCCGCCCAACTTAGTGTCATCTGCAAACTTACTGAGGGTGCACTTGATCTCCTTGTCCAGGTCCTTGATAAAGATATTAAACAGAACTGGCCTCAATACTGAGCCCTGGGGAACACTACTTGTGACTGGCCACAAACTGGATTTAACTCGGTTCACCACAACTCTTTGGGCCCAGCCGCCCAGCCACTCCTTTACCCAGCGAAGAGTACGCTCTCCAGGCCATGAGCAGCCAGAAGGGACTGTGCCTCAACTGAAAGAATTTGAGGATCAGAAAACAAAAGACTTAAAATTATCCTATCGTTACCCTCCAGAGCACATTTCATCAAAAAAAACTGGCCTTCTGTCAGTGGAGACACAAATAAACTTCAAAATGATTAAGAATATGAGAATACTTTTACAATCAAATGTCTGCTTTATAAAGAAAATGGCTAATTTCAATCACATCTTTCCTCACTTGAGAATAACAATACTTCACCCCAGCAAAGCACATAAAGGAACACATACTTAACATCCTTCAAAAATACAAACAACCCCACTGGGGAAAGTTGGCCTATTCACAGACTTTAAATGATGCACAAATTAAAGCACTTCACCAAATCAAGGTCTCAGTTTGCTGAACCAGACTTCACAATTGGCAGCAAATGAGCCTGAAGTACAAACGAGAGGTTTCTGTTATCTGTAGCACGAAGTGTCAGGTGTTACTTGTATATTTGAAAAAATAAAAATAAAAATAAAATAACAATCAGTTTCATTCTTTTTTCATTTATACCTGTGTAAGAAATCGAAGCCAAAGAAGTTTCACTTCCACCTGCAATCATTAATAGAAGCATAGAAGAATGTTTATGAAAAGAACACAATTTAGCAATGAAGAAAACTAGTGAACCCCATGCCTCAACATGCAAAAGGACATCAAGTATGGACAGAATACTCTTTCTCTCCCCCTCTAAATATGTGATTTTTTGACTGCTTTTAGCACAACCTAACTGAAGTCTTCTTAATTGACTTATCAAGTAAAAGGCTGTTCCCTGAGAATTGTCCATAGACAGGATCATCAGTGGCACCAGTTTGTGTCAGTGTGACACTGACATATTTACATCTCTAACCCTATGAAGAATTCTTGAAGAGATAGCAAGAATTAAACCACTCTACAATGCTGGTACTCCATGACTGACTGGATCAAATCCAGCAATAATTTCAAAGGTAGGTGTTTGTCAACTTAGTGTTGCTGAAAGAATGCCCACAAAAGTATTCCCAATGTCCAACAGCATTCCTAACACGAAACAACTCGTGCATTTATATACCGAAATCTCAAATTTGATTCTATTCGCAGATACAGATACACAAAATTACTGAAACTTTTTTTCCCAGTTTTGGTAATAAGGCTACCGAAATACTAATATCAATAATTAAAGTCTTCTGTAATGCACCCGCCCTTCGGTGACAAACAGATCAATGGGGTCTGGTGGACTGTGACAAGCAACAGACACCGCCTCCCCAAATGCCTGTGAAAAGCCACAGATCTCGCCATTGGTAAGACCTTTGTCAATCTCTTACTAAACTCCTTCAAGTGCACTAGGGAATACAGCCTAGATGAAATTATTCTGAGATGGGTGCACAGTTGGCCGAAAGACGTATTTAAAATGTGGTTATTAGCATTCACGGTCAAACAGGACATATTTATTAAATATGACCTCCTGAAGTCCATGGTGTATAGTTTCATTGACAAATGAAGTAAAGAAAACCTTTATGACCTTTGAAAAAAAGGGCGAGTAACTTCTCAGGCACTTCTGGGAATAAGACTGGAATGGAAAAGATCTTTGTCCACTGGAGCAATACTCTGAAATACAGACGAGGTCAGAAAGGAGTAGTGCAAACTCCTGCACTTAAATCAGAATTAGCAACTCTATAAATATAATAGGGGGAAAATCCAGCTGATCAGAAGCTTTGCAGAAAAGGATCTAGGGGATTCCAAACTGCATGTGAGTCAGCTAAGTCAGGCTGTTTCAAAAATAAACCATACACTAGTTAAAGATTTAAAACTAGGAGCATTATAAGAAAGGCAGTCTAAGGAATCCTCGCTCTTCTCTTAGCCCCACAACTGGGCATTGTGTCAGCTGTAGGAGCACTATTCTAGCAGGACGGCAGCCACTGAGTGTCCAGAGGAGAACAACATAGACTGTAAAGAAAGAACAGGATTCTTTAGTCTAGAGAAGGGGGCCCTATGAAGAACCATGATTGCCTTTAAATACGGTAAAGACTGACACAAAGGAACCAGCTGTTCCCTTTATCCACCAGGACAGAAATAATGGGTTTCAACTCCAGTTGCAGAGATGCAGAGAAAACATTAGGGAAACATTCCTAATAATAATAAGTTTAAAAAAAAACCAAAACAACAACAAAAATAAAACAAAAAAACAACAACGACACAACCACAAAAAAAAACAAACCCAAAACCCCCAAAAAACAAACAACCCCCCCCACATTTCTAGAAATAAGGGTAAGAACACTATAAGATCCCTCCTTATGATTTGAGATAAACAAGTAAAACAAGTAAGAACTTGTGGTCTCTTTTTGCTGTTGTGTCTCTGAGTCTGTGAGAACAGAATTGTCCCCTGAATCTTTTGTCAGAAGAGCTGTAGAAGAGCTCCTCTGCTAATTTTAGAAGAAACTAAGATAAAAACTGGCAGAAAGGCAGCTTCTCTGAGTCTTTGAGTGTGTGTGTGTGCACTCATATAATTTTCCATGTGAGTGTTACATACCTTCATACATGTGTGCATGCACATGTACAAGCCTGCGTTTACACACATTCTCATGTGAATGTGGTGTCCTTAATTATCTGAAATTTAGTTTTAAAAACACTTAACAAAGATTTCCCTCCATTGAGCCTCAGTAGTGGAAATGGTTGGAGCATGTAGGGTGGCTAGTATCCAGGGATGTTTTAATGCTGGTATTCTTGCCCACCTTTTCCTCCCGAAGTACAGCGGGTTTAGAGAGGTATAAAAGTAAATATAAAGAGGCTTTTTTTTTTTTTTTTTTGTTTGGAAGGGCAGTTGGCATAGTTCTTGTCTCATTTACATCTACACACAGCACTGAATGAGCAAAATGACAGCAATATAAAACTGACTTGAAGAGAGAAACAGATCTTTGTATGATGATAGTAATATATGAAGAGCTATCGATCTGAAGATTTTTTCCACAAGGCTGAGTAAAAGCATTCAACAAGCATGCTCGATAAGACTTGTGCATAACAGCCTAATGGTGGAACAAGAATATGATACAAAATAAACATCCAAGCAATGCAGACTGTATCTAAACGTGGTGAATGAAGGAGACAATTATCCCCAGTATTCAGACCAAATGGTTTTCATTTACACTTGGCAGCTCCTTTTCTCCATTTCAGAATATCTAGGCAAAGTTTTCCTGAGTATTGCAGCCCCACTCTATAGTTTCAGTGCTCTGGGTGGCTGCCGAATGAAAAGCTAATCAACTATGTGCATTTCACTTAATCATACCAATACATCACCTCCACTCATGACCACACAACCCAAAGAGTGGCAGCACACAAGAAATCTGAGAGCACACTGAAGTTAGATGGGAGGACATAAAGGAAGTTAGGTAATTTTATTATGAGAACAAAGTTACTTAATTAAATCCCTTTAAAAGTTTATGAGATGGTCAGAGAAGGCCAGGAAATAAAGTTCTCCCCAAATGGAATGCAGCAAAGGCCAGCCATATTACTTGCAGGAAGGAGGGAATGGGACTTTACCATTAAAATATTTAGCTGCTTCCAGCAATGAAGAGAATTATTTGTAAAATTAAAAAATCCTGGAGATATGTTGGTTTTTTTTCTAAAGGGCCTCACTTACTGGAATAGCGATATGCCCTCTATTGTTGCTTCAACATAGATACAAGCCCAGGGATGGAAGGAGAAGAAAAACCCCAGCTTACACAGGATTGTTAGAAACTTCAAATTCTCTCAGCTAAAGGTCCCTGAAGATCTCTTCTGTGCTAAATGCGCTTGAGGCTCTCATCATTCCCAGTAGCGACCGCTTCCTAGGCTGCACATGTGCCTCCCCCCAAGGCTGAGCGAGTATGTTCCATTCCCTCAGAGCTCCCCAGGCTCGCCGGGCTGCACATGTGCAACCCGAACGGATACGCTCCAGCCCAAGGCTCCTGCAGCTGGCAGAGCCAGAATTTCACTGTAATGGCTGGAACTGTGACCAAGAACCTGTCTCTCCACTCCTCCCAGTAATCCCCCTGCTAGCAGTATATGGCAGGAAACCATCTCATTCTAATGCAGGAAGGATAAGAGGAAAAAGTGAATAGTAAAACCAGAGGAGCTGGGCACAAGAAAAACAGGCGTAAAGGTATGTCTAGGCAAATATATTACGAACTGGGAGAATGTGGGGAAGCAAAAGATGGAGAAAATTACTCTCATGAGCTAAGAGAGTCTAGGGTTGGAGAAGATGCCTGGCAAGGAAATGGAGACATGTCAGAAACAGTTTAGACAAGAAAGAGAAAAAAGGATCAAGCTGGAAAGGAGATGAGTAGAAAAGTTTGTGCCCAGCAGAGAATGCGCTCCTGCAGAACCTGAAATGAAGCACAGCATCCCACTTCTTTCACTGTTATAAATGATATTATCAAAATATCTTATGCTCATCTAGTGATGATCATTCACAGAGGACTACAACTTATAATCAATTATTCCTTAACTCAAGCAGCAGAAATCTGAGCAGTTCACCTAAAACATTATGATTAACCACTCTAGAAGACCATTGCTCTCATTTTCAAAACAAGGAGAAATTACACATGTACACAAAGGATACTCAATGAGCATTGCTAAATTTGCAAAGTTGAACACTTAGGGAAAAGGAAATGCTAGAATCAAGGCTTTATCTATCGTGTATAAGCCCCTCATGAAGATGCATTAGTACAAACATACAAAGTTTGCAGACTGCCTTTGTCTTAATAAGAATTAGGATGCATCAGATCTGAACTAACACACTACTCTTCAATATTTTGGGTTTTTTCCCAGATTTCTTGGTTCCTTCAGTTGACTGTTCTGTCCTTTTTTCTCCTGTTCACTTTCTACTCTTGCAGCAAATGCAGGGGAGGAGGGGCAGAATTCTACGAACAAATCCCTTTTCCTGTAACAATCCTCATTAATTCCCAAAAATAATGTGTGCACCTGTGTCTATGCTACTGAAAAAATTAAACCAGACGGTTCTTGTTCTTTGGCTGAGAGCAAGTGACAGCAGAGTCCAGATGTACATGGTTAAACTCTTCTCCTTACCCACAAACCAGACTGGCTGCATCTAAGGTATCTATCAGGAAATGACCTGGGTCCCCAGTTTGTGTTCAGGCATTGACTGCACAGATGCTCTTTGGCTTGAATAAAAAAAAAAATACTAAAAGTTTAGACAGTGTGGAGAACTGTAATCCCATGCTTAAATTCATACACTTTCCCCGTTTCATTTAGTAGAATAAGTGTAGCAAATAAGACTAAAATTCCATGCAAGAAGTCTATTTATGTAAATAAAAAACATCATCATGTGTACATAGGGCAGCATCTTCAGATCTGGTGTTTCCAAATAAACGTACTTGTATTTGAAACTTTGGAAATGTGCTTTTAGTATTTTTGGTGTGTTATGTAGTTCATATAGAGACACCAAGCCCTCCATAATAAGTTGGGTGGCAAACCCAGAAAAGACTCCAAAAAAATCTAAAGAAACAAAACAAAAGAAACAGCCATAGGATTGGAAATCTAAGCTCTGCTATTAGATAGCATTCAGGTTTTATGCCTCAGCATCAAACCAAATGCATACATTATGCACATGTATCACTAATTCCTGAAATAATATGTGCGTATCATTCTGCAGACAAGCAATTGGCAGGTAGTTTTTACAATAGCAAGATGAATTCACAGTATGGGATGTGTTGATTGCTCATGTCAGTCCCTTTGAAATTTTAAAGTGATAGTAATCAGAGCTATAAATCTCTCCTTAGTATAATTAGATTACTATTTATACCTACTGTTGTTAAAACCAGCCTAAGAAATTACTTTTAGGGCACCATTACTGAAGAAATAATCTCTTTAAAACAATAATCACTAAGTTAAGTACAATTCATATACCTACTATCTATAATGAGAATGCATAATTTAAGTATTTAAGAATACTGAATGTATTTTCCTATTTAAAAGTTTGATAATAGCATTTTCAGACCTCAAAGTTTTTTCACATTATACTGCAGGTCCGTGAGCATCCTCCAACACCGTAATGCACTGAGATGAAGGATTAGATATAGTGCCACCTTTACACAGAAGGCACCCATTGAGGGATACAGGTTTTGTATGACAGAAAACAGAGGTTATGACTTACTGTAGGGCCCTGTAGGGATAATGAGACAATTATGATCAACTGACTAGAAGTAGAGTTATCTCCACAGACTTTTTATCTTTAGGAACATAATAGGAATTCCAGAAGATGGAAAATTTGTATAATCTGGTCCAGTGGTTCATTCTTGCTAATTTACATCTTATTTCCCATAGGAACTGTCTTAATGTTTTTTAACAGCAGAGAGAAGGCTTAGCAACATGCAGTCAGTAAAATCTGAAAATGCCTAGTACCATCTTCTGATTAAACAGATCTCAATAAAGATATTTACATGATTCTAAAATAAAATGAGAGAATTTTAATCCCCAGGTAAAAACATGGCATTCCAAAGGGATGGGGAGCTTTTTCTTTCAGAATGCTTCAAGATGCAAGTGTTCATGTCCAGCTGCCTCAGGACATGGAGATCTGCAGGCTCCAGTCAGAGAATGTTGATACAGCTCAAAGCTTGCTGGATTTCTGCAGCAAGTACCTTCATTAAACACTGGCGATTGCATGAAGAACACTGTCAACAGAAGCTACTTCCAAATCCATGGCTGGAATACCCCAGGTAGATAAAAAATCAAGGGGTTATAGTACTAAGATACAAATTATAGTAGTATACATTCTTACAGGATCCAAAAGCAAAAGAGTTTATATGCCTCTCTTGATGCATATAAACCTCAGCAGACTTTGTTTCTCATATTTCTAGTGGACATTCATGATCTTGTAGTTTGCTTCATGCAAAAGAGATTCCTGAATCACGTGGCTCTCAGAGAGGCTTTGTCCATGACCTACTCATGCAAAGTCAGGGGCGAAACTGCCCCCAAGGACTCACAGCATTGTAAAGTTAGTTCTCCTACAGAATGTCCTCCCTTTCCCTCAAGGAGTCACTTCATTCCCCCATTAATATTTTATTACACAAATTTCAGAAATGGAAAAAGCATATGTTTGGAATGATATGTAGCAATAAGAATAAGACCCCATTTTTATGTAGTTTTCCATTGCATGATCCAGCTTATGTATTTAAAATGGTTTTGGTTCCATTCTCTTCCAATTTTATTTTTCTGTCAAAATACTCAGCTGAAGAATTTTTCTAATAGATGTATTTTATCTTAATTGTTAAGAGGCCTCTATTTAATTCTGTAGATATTGCAAAACATAATATTAGTCAAGTCTAACAACTCATAAAAATCAGATTTTAAGCATAATTCTTCAGGTAATATTATTCTCCCACAAGGCACCATTTCCTTTTCCTGTGCTTTTACACTTCCTATTAACTCAGCACTGGTCATAAAGTAATGGATGTACGTTGAGATTTTGATTTTTACCTTGTTACAGATTACTCATATTTAATGGAATGTATCAATTAATTAATTTATGTCAGCCATAGGTATCATTTTAACAGCTACACCACAGGTACTGTTTAAGATTTTTAAGGAGTAAGAGGGAATGGCTCTTTCACAGTATCGTTCTTCTATTATTCATCTATTATTCTATGATACTATGCTACCTTGATAAAACATTCCACCTCTGTTCTCATGGATAATAGCGCTGTTGACTTCAGTGTCACAAGAATAGGTAGCAAGGCAGGGAACACACATCCCTACTCAACACGAACACCTAAAACTTTCTTTGTGATTCCTAACAACATATTTCTTTCCCTAAGAGGTTCGAACGCAGGCTTCGCTTAAGCATATGAGTGGTCCTATTTAAGGCAATACCTACAAATATTGACCACAACCACCAAGCACATTTTAACTCAAGTAACTCCTCCCCCAGGCGCAAAGCTCCATGCAAAACCACATTCATTAAAATAACCTACATACGCTGTTTTGTATTTGCTTCTGTCTGTTTGCTAGGGACACCATGAATGGTACTTGGGGTGGAATGTTCTCAATGCCCAAACCTGTTATACACAGGCCACGTAGTGCTCAATGACTTAAAGGATAAAAAGAAGAGGGGAAGAACCAGGAAAATTTTAAGATGTTTCCAATTTCAGACTCACTTCGGCTCAGTTGCATATATCTTTTTTGGCCATTTGTTAGCAGCTACCAGTAAGCAACTATGCCCAAAGGGAAAATGTATTCTAGTTAAAGATTGGCTTATGGCCTCATCAGCCAGGTTTTACAGCTCTTAAAGCACAGAAAGAGAAATATTTATACTGAACTTGTTGCATAGGGACTTCAGAGAGCAGGACAGTCATTTCTTGCATAGGCATTATATTTAGCTGGAGACAGCAGAATTACGTTAAGAGGGAGGCAGGGACTTCTGAAAATAAAATGTCTAGAAAACAAGACGAAAACAGAGAACTGCTACACTCTCAAATTGAAGCAATTCTTTTTTTTTTTCTGAAAATGTTCCCAAGACTACAAAATGGTTTATGTGTCCTTTGAGTTTTGAACACCCTAAATACAGTAGCATATGTCTGTGCCATTTAACCAAATCCTCCAATGATCGGAACTGCTTTTTTTTTTTTTTTTTTTTCTGGATATGTGTGTGTATAGAAAGGAATATTATTTATAACCATCTAAGGTCTGGCACAGCATTTTTGAATCAATGCCATGCAACACATCAATGTTACAGTTGTTCTATATTAATCTAATTGTTTTAACAACATTGGAAAGTTTGTTCTTAACTAACATATATATTTACATGTCCTACATTCTAGCTTGTTGGGTAATGAGGTTCTAAAGAAGAATGTTTCAGCACTACCTTTTACACTAACATTAAAAAATAAAAATCACTACAAATACATACCTATTCAAGGACCTCCCAGTATTATTAAAGTCTCCAGGAAGTCTCAGTCTAGCTAAACTGGTGTAGGATTTGAAGTGGTAAAACTAAGGAATGCAATTTCTGCAAAGATAAACACCCTAGGAGATGGTAGAGAAGAAAGATTTCATAGAATTAAAAAATGAGGTGTCCAAAAATATTTGAATAGGTAAATAAGAATGTAATAGTCAGTTAAGCAAGCAAGAGCTAGGACAGAGAGTTTGCAGTGTTTCTGTTCTGGAAGGCTGGTGTCCTTGTGTCCGGGAGTACTTGCTTGTATCTCATCAGCAACGTGTTACATCATATCCAATGACAATTTCTGGTGCTCGTATTTTAAAAAGAAATCAGAAAAGACTAAGTAAAGACACCAACTGATTAGAGCATCATTTCTGAAAGAGAGAAGCACTTTTTCAGTGAAGTCACGTTCCTTGAATGTGAAGTCAGTTCTTTTCTAAGAATGTACCCCAGCACTTTACTCCTAAGAAAGCTGCACTGTTACGTACAGATTGTATAAACTTGTGATTTACTTTGTACGCGTGTGGGCACATATGGATATACAAATATACACGTGCTTGTGTGTGCACGTGCGTGCTTCTTTCCCTTCCTTGTTTATTTTTAAAATAATTAAAATATTTTCACATCATATTTTTGATCTAACTTTTAGCTCCAAATAGGTGAGTAACCTTCTGACCACCCACTAGGCTGACATTACTGACTTTGATACAGATAAGATAAATTGGAGCGGCAGGAAACAGCAGCATTAGGAGACTCCAACAATGCCTGCATAGATCGAGGAAAAGTCACATCAGGGCCTGGTGTTAAGACCTAATTTTTAGACACCACTAATGATTCATTGATGGAGCTGCTAATGAGGAAACCCATAAGAGGGAACCAACAAGAGGAAACCCTTGAACCTGAGGAGTGTTTCAGGCACTTCTGAAACTATCGCTTGTCTACATGACACAGCTGCAATTGTAAAGTTTGTGGTTAAAACCAATTGCCAGTGGCTTTTCAGCATCCTTCTTCACAGAAATCTGAACACTGAGACCAAAATCCTGCAACCATCTTCTCAAAACTGTCAGAATAGAAAGCAATAATTTCTGCAAAGGTCAAGCTGATTGCTCCACAGTGGGATTAAGGCCATCATAAAAACAGGTAAAAACTGCCATCACAGACAAATACCTGAATTTTACTCTGGAATCTAATCACAGTCTATCTCTAATAGAAAAGTCATTGAGGAAGTACAAAATGAGACATGAAATTGGACCATCCTATTGTTCCCACATGGAGGTTTCATCCTGGAGGGTTAACAATTTCAAAACAATAGACCTCAACAAAGTTTGAAAGTAATTATTTATATGCATATGTTTATGAATGTCAAGAGCTATTTCAGGTCTCTTTGTACTGCTTACTATTTTAAATCCAATACACATATATTTTTAATTGCCTAGTTTCTGTGTGTTATCTTTTACTATTCTTAGTCTAGGAAGTGTTATTGGATAAGCTTTATCACTTTAATTGTTCTAATTTAATATTGTGCTTTTTAGTAGAAAATTTAATTTGAAATGGCAAAGGGTTAATTATGGAATTTTCCAAGGGAATGTCCCAAGGAAAGAAAAAGATATGAGCTAAAATCAGTGAAATGCTAATTTTAGAATCTAATTTCTACTTCTAATTTTTCTTTATAGGGTACTCATATTAACTCTACATGTGGAGAAAGAGCTCTAAAATAAACGTATGCTTTTAATGTTCTGAATGCCACTCCACATACAAGCAAAATGGAGCATGTGTTACACAAGATCCCTAAGTAAGCTTTTATTTAATTCAATATATTTACACACCTGATTAAACATGAATATCTAAAGACTTGCATGTGTCATTTTAATTATAAATAGATGTAATTATATGTAACAAGCTCAAATTCTCTTTGTCTTTCATAAACTCAGGCTTCTGAACTCTTCAGTTTAACTATGGCTATTTGTTTAATAATCTCAGTTTGCTGGATTCTAGTGCTTTCAGAGATTTTATATTAATACTTGAAACAGGACAGTTTTAGGCAAATTAACATCACACAAGATATAAATCAAATCTCTGTTGCTCAACAAACATGCATACAGGAACAAGCACAGATCCTTGCTGGGAAATAAGTCCCAAACAAAAGTTTTCGCATGTGAAATCTCAACCTGGGACCTCAGCATTTTGAGGTGATGCAGACATAGTATCAGCTGATGAGACTTGTTTTGAAGAAAACTGCATTTAGAGAGGAGAATATTTCAGAGATGGGTCTTTGGCTTCCAAAAGAACCAAAATCCTATCCCTGCATTTATATGCCTAATGGATGCTGAGGTTTAGGCAGAAGAACCTCCTCTGCCACTAACCTTTTCAGAGGTATTGACCAAAACTACAATAGCACGCAAAGCAAAAAGTGCTTAGGAGAGTGGTTCAGATAGTCTGCCTCTTTTCTCCCTTGTTCCTCGTGCCTGGTAATTGCTCATTGGTTGCTCTCTCAACTGGCCTATTTTGTTAGTTCAGACTGAAAAAGGAAAAGCCTATCTTCTCAGGAGATTGCCAGTGCAATGTAACAATCTGCAGTGTTGACTTCTCATGAGATTTTCTGATTTGAGCCAGACATTATGTCCCAGAAAGAAACATTCGCTTTAAAGGGCAGTAAATCTGTACAACAGGCCAGTACTCCTGCATCTGTATTTCTAGTCTCATATCCATCTGTAGACAATTAATTTGGTTCGCCATATCAACCTTTCTTTTAGAGGGGCCAGCAGGCCTCAGTACACAGGAATAAGACTCAAGGGAACCAGCTTCATTTTCAGTGTTGCCCCCTTACTGTATCAATTTGAGCAAATCAGTTTGAATAAATCAGCGAGCTGCTCAGTTTCCAATTCTACAAAGTGGAAATGACCAACTTTCTCACATTTATAAGGCACTCTCAGTTACTTGAATGAAGACAGGCTGGCTTTAGAATTTGATTTTAAACAAATTTCAAAGGAGCTTCAGGAAAATCTTCCAAATCCCATTGCATGGCAGTGGAAGTTGACCACCAAAATCTCTCAGGCTTCTTTGCTGAAGTCACTTTTCTTGCCCACACACACACATATACACACACTTCTGATAAACTTCTCAAACCTCTACACTTTGCTGGCAAGCCATTCCTTATTAAACTCTCAAATTACCCTGGCCATTATATACATTCAGAAAAAGAACAACATTTACAACTGGTAAATGGAAACAAGGAAGTTTGCTCTTCGTATATTAAATGAAATTAGAATCTTGGGTCATGTAGCTGCTGTACAAATTGAATCTGTCACATGCTGCAACTACACAACAGGGCATATGCACTTGTCTCTTCATTCAAGTTGTCAGCTGTCCATCAAATTTGTAAATAGATGTAGCTCATATTATAAATTATTCTACCACCTTTGATTATTTATTTATGCATGTGGGGGAAAATGCAAATTTGTCCAAAACCAACTAATTCACAGTACATTTGTTTATGCACTGTAACTCTGCTGGTAAGGAATTCGTTGGAAAACACCTATTTTCTGGTATTTGTATCCTTTGGAAAATCCTGCTTGTAATCACATATTTTAACATCCATCTGTGTGCTTTACTCAACTGAAAGACTATCTAACAATGCACTGTAGTTTATGTCTGGCCTCTAGATGATGCTACAATGCTTTTAACTCTCTGGCATTTAGTAGTATGTTACATGCAAGCAACTTTGAGCTATACTCAAACCATTTGGTACAGTAGCTTAAAGGTAACAGAAAAGTGACTCTCTGTTTACAAAAAACCAGAGGCATAGCAGGACCAAGACCTTTTTCTCTAGTAGGTTTCTACTGCAAGAAGATTGATGTTAAGCACAAAAGAAAAATGTTATTAGAATTGGTTTGCTGCATTTCATAATGAAGACCCCCTGACATCAAGAGTAGAACAAATTTAACTCCCGCAATCTGTAGCAACAGCTCTCAAAATCCTCATCCTGCATCCTCAGATTTCTCCACCGCCATACAGTACCCCTCGTTCCACTTTGATCTGCCTTGTGACAAATGTATGTGGCTCACGGGGAGATAACCATTAGTAAACCTGATGATTATCAAAGATTTCCTTAGTTGCAGAATATACTTTCCTGGTGACTCAGCCTAATTGTGCAGCATGTTAACTGCCATCATATTGTCCAGGTGATCCCACTGAGAAGCAAGTGCCTCTCACTTGGGGAGCACTTGTATCTGCCCTTAATATCATGCCTGAGTAGACCTTGGCTGTTTCCTAATCCTTCTGTTTCCCGTTCCCCAGTGATGACTTCCTGTCCACCTGCTGTCCAGATCCATGAAAGGATGCAGGAAGTCTACATTTATGGTTCCAACAGTAAAAAGTTGAAAACAAGAGTTGAGGCAGGTCACCAAGATGGTAAAAAAAAAAAAAACGAAAAAAAAACATAAAACAAAAGATGGGTTTGTTTGCTTCATTGCTGGGGTTTTTTTTAGAAAAATCAGATATGGTACAGCAAACTAGCGAATTTTATCCCAGGTGCTCTCCCATTTGGCATCTTGGGAAAAGGTTTAATGTTGTAAGAAGGATATGACAAGGTTCTGACACGTAGTAAAACCTTACACTTAAAAAGTTACCACTTTCTTTTCAAAACTTCAATAGAGCAAGTGAAATCAGTGGCAAGCTGTTTGTTTTAATCCTTAGAAAGGAAGTGACATTTTTAAAATTTACGTTTTTCACCTGAGGGTTGCTCATGCTTATAAAGCAGTGGCTAGCCCCCCTGCTCATCTCATGTTATGCTACACTGTCACACAGAAGCTCCCACCTAAGTTGTTTGGCAGCAAGTGCAATTGGAGATGTATTACCTTTAACTTATTAGCATACTAAGAACTCACAGATACGGCACTGCCAGTAATGGATATATTTTGATTTCTTCAGGTTGTGGGGCTCCAAAAAAAACATTCATCAGTGTTGCTGATTTTGCAGGTGATAACATCTCTTCAAGCCCTGTTGGAAAGGCTGACTATCAACCTCACATCCAGGTTACTGGTTATAAGGATGCCCAGACAACCGTCCCTACCTTCACCATGAAGTCTGTTTCCTACCCCAAAGGTCAAGGGAATCTCCTGGCTTACACCCTTCTACTCTCCCTGATGAGCTGACTCTTCTGTAGCACGTTTTTTGATTAAACTAGCTGCCAAATACACCAACTGGGGCCCCTGTAACCTGGAGAAGTCAGTAAGATAATGAATTTATCGTGTGCCCAAATGTGACTGTAGTTTACTTATATGAAAGAATGAATTGCCTGGAAGAGTACTCAGCATCATTCGCTGGCCTGCAGCCAGATGAGTCCCTGTAAACTGGGGAAGAGGTGGAAGGGAACTTTGCACCTTTTTTTTTTTTTCCTCTAGTTTTTCACTCCTAGCTGCTGCCAGAGTCTTCAGCCTTTGTGGTCCATAGATAAATATGTCAGTGTCTACAGTTGTGTGGAAGATTATTTATGGGAGATGGGGGGAGGGAGGTCACATTTGCCTTGCATGAGGTAATCAGTTCCTGTGTATACCTCAGGAAGCTGTTACAAGGCTTAAAAAAAATTAAGAGGAGATTCTCTTATGCTTTCAGGGTCCATCTAAAGCGTCACACAACAGTTTCTCTGAGCATATGGATCTGTAGTTACACTCAGTGGTTCACAGATCAGCAAGACAGCAACGTCTTTCAAAAAGAAGGTGTGCAAAAAAGTACCAAGAGGACCTGAAGCTGAAGAATAGTTATGGCTACAGCTTCTGACAGCTCTTCAGGCTGGAGAGAGTGTTTTTCACAACAGTCCCTGTAACATTAACCACTTCCATATCCTGATTAGACAGCGATGGCACACCAAGGCAGGGGAGAATTCTAGCAGGCAGCGCTGAAACAGATGGCACTGCCACGGCACTCCTCCTGCCAGCTGCCTGGGAAGACGCTCTCTACCCTGTAATAAAAATGGTACTCACTCTGCATCAGAGGAGAGGCACCTCAGGAGCAGTGGATGGAGCATGGCACAGGAACAAGCAAACCTGAAAGGAAGAGGGGAGAGGCTCATGACCATCGAGATTCTAGCAAGCCTGAAATCCCATATACTTACAGGAAACCTGTGGCGTTTCAGTTCATTTCCAGTTGGGAATATAAAAGGGAAACGTATCAAATTATGACAAATATGGGCAAAATTAAAGTCTGGTTTGGAATAAAAATGATGATTTATTTTTTCTCCTTGTTAATGCTCCTCTAAGTACTTCTTTTAAATATTAGCTTACATTTTTGCAGATGCCCTTTGGTAGAAAAAAATAGCCCTACCATGCTAGGGCAGGAAAGATTTGTGAGACAATAGCATCTGTCCATTTACAAATATTTTTGGTTTCAACATCTTTATACTTCTTTTCCCTTTCAGATACGTTTATTTCACTGATTTCATCATAATATGGCAGAGCATAATTCGATGCAATCTTCAGACTATAAGACTGATCACATGAAATAGGCACTTGGACTTATCATTCAATCCTTGTCACTTTTCCGACTTTTTAGAAGACACATGATGAGCATCTTTTAGGTTTTTCTGTGTAATATCTCTAGCAGAACCAAATCCTACACAGTAATTACAGGAGAGCAGCCATTATTGAAACACACATTACTACACATTGAAAACACAGGAGTGAACAAAGTCTACCCAATGTAAAAGACTAAAGTGTGTAACTAGTAACAGCTTTCCCTGCAAGAAAATAGGGCCAGATACGAACAGGAAGAGTTTTTCTTCTCCCCCCCTACCTCTCACCCCGTTTGTGGAAATGCTAATTTACAGAGTTCCTCCATTAAAAAATAAAATTAAAAATCATTCTACAATGAAAGCTCCAAAACACAGCTTTCTATATTGGTGTGAGCATAGCATTTTAGGCTACAGTGAAACAGTGCAATTTAATTTCTAAGAATAGTAAGTCAAGATATACACTGTAGGGAGGTGATTTGTTTCACCTATCCACCAGCAACGTTCATTTCTCTACTCCAAATCTCTGACATAGAATAAAACATCCAAAAGAGACCAAAAAAATAAAAGGC
>VXAK01025545.1:9503-66563 GCA_013399435.1 Arenaria interpres | reverse complement strand
AAACATCAAAAGAGACCAAAAAAAAAAAAAGGCTTTAAAGGGCTATGCCAATATATGTAACCTTGGCTACAGTGCTCAGCCTCCACAGCCATACTGTATATTCATTTGAATTTTTCTAAGGAGATTATGCTGTTTGGGACCATTTGAAAAGAGAATGGAGATAACAGCTCAGCTGGGGCTCGATATACAAAACTGGGGGGGCAGTGGGTTGTGTCCATCTTTCCCAGGTTCAGCTCTGAGTGGAACCAACCACAACCACGGTTGCCTGCCTCGTCAGATTTTCCACTTTAAGGTTTAATCAGACGCCGGTAGGGGCACAAGGCAAAAGGACCATGAAGTTTCCCAGAATGCAGTTCAGTTGGAAAAAAATCTTGAGCAACTTTGATTCAGTAACATGAGGTTAAACTGGACTGAATCTTTGAGCCATGGGGATTTCAGTCTGGGATGAGACACCCTAGAGTTTGTTTCTTGTATTGCAGAATCATGGCCTTCAGCAATAGGCTGAAGGTCAGAGCAGAACGTGCAGCATGTCGAATGATTCAGAGAATAAACAGACTCAGGAAGGGCAAATACACAGGCTCCAGAGGCAACACAATAGACTGACCTTCTCAACTTTCTTTCTTCAGCCTACCACGTCACCAGACGTAAACGCGGGCAAGGAGATAAAATAAATGAAAGATGGATCTCAGCAAGTGGTCGGGTTTTCAGCTACTGGCTGCTCAAGCTGCCTTGTGTAACACAAAAACAAGCAGAGTGTTTCTAGCCAGCTGTTTCAGCTTTACTACCAACCTGAAAAATATTAGCAGATGTATTTTCAAATAGTTCAAAAAAAAAAAATAAAAAAAGAAGGGCAAGGGAGGAGGAAAGCTTTAACAAACATTCTGTTGTAGGTATAGGTTTGATACAATTTCTTAGAGAAGACAGTGGGCAATGGATCTATTTGAATGTATTGTACAATATAAAATAGTAATTAGAGCTAAAGAGGGCACTTCAGCTGGCCATTGTCTGCCAACAAAATATAGATTTGGATTACCCAAACTTATCACAAATACACATCAAGTTCATCAGATTCTCACAGCCAAAAACATTCTCTGAAAGCCAAAACATTTCGTTTCAAGATTTTCAAAACAGAATATTAAGATTCTAGCCTCAAAAGGTTTTGAAAACAT
This sequence comes from Arenaria interpres, assembly GCA_013399435.1. Taxonomy (NCBI): domain Eukaryota; kingdom Metazoa; phylum Chordata; class Aves; order Charadriiformes; family Scolopacidae; genus Arenaria; species Arenaria interpres. Next base: position 65,394 of record VXAK01025545.1, on the reverse strand, counting down.
TTTACTTTTTATTCAAAAACAAATTAAAATGAAACCAAATGTTTAACCTGGAACAGTCCCCCACACCCTTGATTAAACCAGCAAAACAAAACAAAGCAAAAAAGTCAATTATTTGCACAGCTGGACTACTAATTAGGAAATAAAGGCAACACAATTGATGTCTGACTAGTGACTACCACATCCTACTCCAATGTGGTCTTTGAATAAAATAAAAGCAAGAAAGACTAAAGCAGCTTTGAACAACAGCTCTTTAGTTAAAGGCTGGATCTCCCAACATAGCCCCACATTAGCTGGAAGCTTATATCGCTAAAATTCTGCTATGAAAGGTCTGTGAACACAAGAGAATTTGTCTAGGTGAAATCACCACCAAAAAGTTAATAACTGTCTTTCCCTTGGAGGAATAAATTCAAGCCAAGTACACAAATATAAGAAGTTTCCTTTATAGATTTGAGATCCAAAGCCAAGTGGTGCTGCATAAGGGTTTCACTACCCTTGAAAACATTCTCCAGCAATAAAAATGGACCACAGACTAAAAGGAAATAAAGCAAGAGGAAGGAGCTCCTCTGCCCTTATGCAGAGCTGACCCTGGACTGATGACAGCTTCATTTTCCACTTGGCACAGGATGATTTTGGAACTCCCCCAACTGTATGAGAAGTGCTCCCAAAAATCCTGTGGCCCACTTGTGACCTGAAGCAGAGTGCAGCAGTGTGGGTGAAACAGATCAGTTAACACCTTGTCAGAATTGGAATAAAATAAAATAAAATAAAATAAAATAAAATAAAATAAAATAATGAAATACAAAAGAGGGAGAAAGAGAGGAAGACAGAGAGGGAAAGGAGGAAAAGCACACTCCCGCACTTTCTGGTTAAAGAATATGACCAGAGCAGGGCAGCTCCCTTGCTCCTTTCCAAACTGAAAACCAGACCCCGTTCCCCAGTGGCTTTGCTGCACACAGTAAGCTTTCTGTATTTTAAGCAGTATGTTCTAGTTAAAAACTGCATGTTACGTCCAAGCAAACATTATTATCAACTGCATAAGTGCCCAAACAAAGAGAGATCAATCCTCAGCCTGGCTCTGCTCAGTGACCAAAGGGGTAGGAAAGGGAGGGATTGTCTGTAGCTAGATCCTGAACTAGCAGAGTCATAAAGACAGCTGGATCAGCCCAGGATTTACTGCCATTTATGCAACAAGCTGGACTTTACAGCAGTGGTGGTTTGGCAGAGCATGACTCTGTTTTGCATTCTCTCTACTGCAGAAGAGTTGTTTTGCTGTGGAAAGGAGCTCCCTTCTGTTCTGAGGCCATAATATGCCAGTTAATTACATCCAGGACAAGCCCTTTTTGCACTAGAGTAGTGACAAGGCTGGGTGGCAGAAAGAGCCGCTCGGAAGTTTTCTTGCACTTAGGAGCATGAAGCCCAGATCCTACGTACGAGGAGCACCAGTCAAACTGCAACACACACCTGACCCTCCCGCGCAACTGGAGCGTGTGACTTTGCAGCCCAAGACCTTGGTTACTCCTGCGAGGTAGCCAGCAAACAGCCTTCTTGTCAGAAGGGGCAAACACCCAACTGCTTCTCTACCAATGTGGGTCAGCGTAAGCTTTCCTTAAATTTAAACTTACAAATGTCTTGCTGCCTGAGAGATTCTGAAAGCCTTCGTCATCAGCTTTAGGGCAAGATGCACACAAGTGGCCTTGGGACATTACGAAGGATTACTGCATGAATAAAACTAATGTAAACTCATTCCTGAGCTGTTTGTTTCTCTTTTGATTCAAGAATATTGTGTTTTGGTGCCTTATTTTCTGGATATTTTTTTTACTCTCAGCTTTTACTTTGCTTTCATTAAACTACAATAATTTATTAGTATTCTCCTTTGAAATATCCCAAATCTTCAGTGGCTTTTGTCATTGGAAGATCATGATTTCAGTATATGAGGAATTCACTGTACCAAAGCCTCTTTTATTGTAAGTTCAGTTAGAAAGTGTATTATGGCCTAAGAAATTAACATCTTTCTGCAGGCGATGGTGAACAATATGACTCAGAGCTGCATGGACGTTTTGGCTGCATTCAGAAATGCCACTTGCAGCGTCAGGAAAGCAGACCACAGCCAACTCTCCACCTCCCTCTCACCTCCCCCCAGCTCCCACTACTGTGGCTATTAACTAGCTCCACATGCAGCCGGCTTGGGGCTGGCAGTGTCAGAGCCAGGGATGAACCAGAGAGTCCCAACATTGTGTTCTTCATTCTAGGGAGTGATCCTAGGACGAAATTGTTTACTGTGAGAGTGGCGAGACACTGGAGCAGGTTGCCCAGAGAAGCTGTGGATGCCCCATCCCTGGAGGTGTTCAAGGCCAGGCTGGATGGGGCTTTGAGCAACCTGGTCTGGTGGGAGGTGTCCTTGCCCACGGCAGGGGGGTTGGAACTCAATGACCTTTAAAGTCCCTTCCAACCCAAACCATTCTATGATACTATATACCCTTGCCCTGCACTGCCCAGCACCCCAATTCCTGGAGTGCAATGCAAGCTCTGCCTTGCTTTTCTCTGGTGTATTACATTGATTTGTATTTCAGACCATACAAAAATAGTTTAAATCGCTTCTGGACTTGAAAGCAGCCTGGCAAACAGGCTCTTATTTAAACAGTGCTGCTCCTGTCAGATTTGAATGGGTACTCCGTGTATGGGGCAGAGAAGTCATATCCTATATAAAGTGATTATTGATAATTAAGAGCTCACTAAAAGTGGCTGAACACACGAACATATACTGAACAGTAAAATCACAGCGACCCAATGACGGCTGCAGCAAGCACACTTGGTGCCTGGCACCAAGTAGTACCTGAAGCTCTGGTTCCACTGATATTTTTGCTCCAAGTTCAATACCTTGAATACCTTTTTGCAGACTGGCCTCAACCCTGTAAATAAACAGCTCTATAGAAACCTGCTCATCTAAGGCTGGTATTCAGCAGCTGAAACACAGGCATCTAATGCCACTTGTGTGTCACTGGATATTCAAGACACTTGTATAGATCTAGCTGATAAAGCACAGGAGTCCCTGCCCTAGTGACCAGGCAGCCAGAGGCTGGACAAGACATCTAAGGGCATCTAAAATGGCATTAGGCCCTACTTTTAGGAACCTGTGTTGCTCTCTAATACACCTCATGAGCTATTATTGTCATTTAGGTTGAATTTCTGCCCATAAAACTTCAGCGAGCAACCCCTACTGCTAACCCACTTGAGCTAAAAGGATATCCAGGTCTGATTTAAAGGTGGTTTTGGTGACTGAGCTGCCACAGATAGATTCTATAGATAATCTGAATTATCTTCACAGAAAAGGTTCAATCTTTTCAATGTACCCCTAAATCTTGCCCTAAAAGAATTGAATTCACTATCTCTGAGGAGATACTTCACTTAAAAAAATATATTGGGTGAAATCTTGGACACAGGCTGTAATTTCGTTTCTCAATTTGTATGTGCTGCCTGAATAGCTTTAAGATGTTACAGCAGTCAGTGTCAATTTATTCCAAAGGATTATAATCATACACTGCAAGTCACAGAGATGCCACACTAAAGCCATGTTGCTGTGGGATTCAGAATATTTGGGGCTGGGGATTTACTGGTTTAGTACCTCTTTTGTTCACTCTAAAACTGCTGTCATATTTTGAGACTTACAGAGCAGTGGCTTTGCGAAGTTATGTTCCCTCATAAATTAAACTGCTTAGCAAAAGTGCTTAGTAATGATTTTACATTTTGGCTTAAGCACAAACCTTCTTAATTTGTTGTATTACAGCCTGTATGCCTTATGGAGCTATCAGCTAATTTAATAGCCTCCTTTTCTAGCTTTCCTTTTAGTTAAGACTTTCATCTAGTCCTTCAACAGATTTGATTCTGCCTCCAGAATTAAAAAAAAAAAAAGGAATAAAAAAGGTCATTTTTCTCTGTCACAGGAAGAAAAAAATGATGTTTAAAATGAACAAGGATCATTACACAAAAAGTAGTCTCTGCACAAATTTTTTCAGATCCACCCAAAAGGAGCTTTAAAAATATAGTATGGCCCATATACGAATTTAATACAATGCCCAAAATGACAGTAATACTTCTCAGAGGATTTGTGAGAACAAATTCATTAATATTTGCACAATGCTTTCAGAACAGCCTTTCTCTTTTGCCTTGTTTTGCTGGTTATCTAAAAAGAAGGCTATGAAAGCATAGGCTTGATCCCTTGGGAATGCAGTACATGTTGCATAAACAAGTGATTTTAGGTGCTCAACTATTAAGATACATTATAGAGGGGTTTCAAGCCAGCTTAAAAATCCAGTGTCTCAAATTTGTGCTGTGGTCTGCATAAATACATGGATTAAACTAAAGAAAGAAAGAAGGTGGAAAATGTGATTTAATTTCTAAATGTGTATTTGCAGAAAGCTAAATTCTCTGAAAATCTTGCCATGCCAAAGTGTTCCTACTCTGGGTGCACACTTGAAAGCAGCCTGCTATGCCTAGGGTTGTTCACAGTGGAGGTGCTACATTACTAATCTGCTGGGAGTGAGCAAAATTGATGTAAGGCTGTCCTAACTCAAATCGTCCTTGTTTTTATTGGATTGCACCTGCGCTTTAACATCAACTCTATTTTTAGCATTTAATATGACATTAATACAAATAAATCATATAAGGCTTGTTCTTAATGGATTTGCAGCATGCATACATATCACACATCATAGCATATTTCCAATTCACATTAATCATATGAGGATAATGCATTGGACAATAAAACACATCTTTGACAGGTTTGTGCAAGTTTAGATTTGCTCAGCCCAAATCTCCTTTTCCTAGAATCATTCCCTACCTGATTTATGTTTCAAGACTTTCCCAAGATATCCCTCCAGCCTGTAAGATTGTTAAGTACATTGCTGCATTCCAGCTTACTATTCCAAGTGACTGCATGTCTGAATCAAATCTTAAACTCCATTTTAGGGTGATTTATGTTCCCAGAAAGCTATATAAAAGCTTTCATTTTCTCTTCGTACTTATGCCCTATGAGTCTTGCCATTTTATGCCATTTAAATGAGAGAAACACAAAACGGAATCTACTCACACAAATCATATAAGATCTATGTACCTATACTCAAGGCAATACTCCCCTCACCCCCCCAAAAAAAACAACAACAAAAAACCTTTTTTTGGTTACCGAAAAAAGGTAACCAAAGGAGCTACCTTATTGTTACAGGTATGAAACAGTCAACTTCTGTATTTCCCACAGGAACTAATTAGTGATGGACCTGATGCAGCATATTGCAAAGTGAAATCCACACTTCCAAAGGCTGGGTTTGGATTTTTCCCCCCTCATCTATCTGCTATCCAGCCCACAGCCATTTGCAGAGTTTAGCTACTGCCGCCTCTCTGTGTTTCTAACCATACGGTGCAGATACCCAGCTTGGTGAGAACTCGGAGTGCACTTCACAGAGAGCTGCTGCTGTGGGCCACTCGCTAAAATCAAGTTCTCAATTGGTGTAAATGCATAACATGAAATATGCTTGTTCTCGTCTTCAAGGCACCCCTGTTTGTAAACAGTTTACTGTTGCCTGTGTAGCTGAGGTTCCCATTTGAGCCTTTTGTTCTATTTGTCTTGCATTAAAAATCACAAACCCCAGGAAGCATACTGGAAGTGTCGCCTGGGGGATGCATAAGCAACTTCATGTGTACGTGGATAAATCTAAGCGGGGTAGCTGACACAGCATTCAGCAACAAAAGGTTGGATCAGCTCCTAGCCAAGAAAAGCTTACCCTAGCACCTGCAAGATTTCCTCTCACAATACCTCACCTGGTAGAATTGCTGCTTGTGGGTGATAAGGATCTTGGCTATCATACAGTATATTTTCCATGGAGCAAGAACATTTTTTTAACTGAATGTTTGACTGTGCTCTAGCTTAACAGAGACAGTGACCATATTGAATTATTGTTATTAGGAAGATGAGATTGCCTATGATTCTGGACCCAAATAGTCCTTGTTCTCTCATCATAGCTCTGCATAGACTACTAAATTTCAGTGTTGAGCCATTGTCAAACTAATACTCTATACTTGGAAATTTGAGGGCCAAATAGTCTGACTAAGTTCCAAATTGTGGCCTGGGATTAAGGTTTCTGATGACCATCTCTAAATAAAGCTGAAATCCTAGATGTGCACATATCTTTGAAGACATACGACCCAAGTGCCAATCTGAATACAACTTGATTCCACTGATTAGTAATTGTTAAGAAACCCTGGTCACACTGACAACAATGGCAAAATTGAAACCATAGCTTTTGGCCTCACTTTACATGGGTATATTTTATGGTGATATTGAGGCATGACAGTTCAGTAAGTCTTTTAGGTTCATAACAGCCACCAAAGTGCAAAGACCCAACCTCAGGCTTAATATAAAGAATATTCTTCTATTTTTTTGTGAATTTAGAAATATTTGTGTACTTTTTTAATCCCCAAATTACTCATACAGTACTGTTGTCAGTGAAAGATCATCACTGGATTTCAGAGTACTGACTCGAAGTGCTAAGTGAACAAAATAAAAGGAAAAGTAGAAGGCACCATACCTCATTTTCAGGTTATTATTTAATTAGTCTAGGAAGGAGGAACGCAGTAGAACCAGTTGTCAATCAATGTCTTCCATACTAGGGTTTTTAAAAATGAAAAAAAAAAAGGTCAGAAAAACTGAGTATATTTCAGGCTTACTGAAAGGTAGTCATACAGACCAAGACAAAGCAGTTCCCCAGCACTCTAAAACAATCAATGTTTACATAAATTAGTTTGTGATCCATATTACTCAACTGTATCATTTTATTTTATTGAACACATTAATGTGAAATAAAGACCCACATGTTCATTGTACACAGCCTGAAAGCTCTTCTAGCAGAGGAGAAATAAAAAGTAATTAGAAGAATAGCTGACTAAAAGGATTTAAAATTTTATTGAGACCTCTGGCTTACACAAAGCCTGCATCAAATGTTATTCATCTGAATGTTTCGCTCACCTCGTTTTTTTTTTCAAATAGAAACAGAATGAATGTAACAGTTTTTTAAGGATGATTAACCTTATATTATCATCAGAAAGAAAGGCCAAAAGTACAATACATATGGCAGCAAAATAGGCTATCATAAAATACTGCCCCAGGACTATATCACACTAATCTAAGTCAGTCAACAGCAAACAAGAAAGTATGCCTTGGATATTTGATCTATGCTTTTCTAATTAAGATGGAGGTGACCTCATTCTTTTTTCCACACACTCATGAAATGATTCTAATTTCAGAGTCAAGCAATGATCTCACAAGAGCCAAGAAATGATCGCTTAGGCCTGTTATATGCAGGTCAATACACTATAAAGCTACATGCTATGTTACTACATTATTCATTTTTTAAAATATTTAATGTTCCTTTCATTGATTTGTTGTTATATCAACAATGTAACTGTGTAATAATACTATCCAATACAGACATGTAGCTTTCTGGTGGTGTTTTCTTATTTTTTTGGTAAGTTTTTCTAATTCTCTCTTCCTGACTTGATTTTCACATACAAGCCTTGAAAGTTTTGTGCCAAGTTTCACCAAATTTTCCCTCACACCATTGGCCATAGCAGAGCTTTGCCGGTTCATATCAGTAGCTCTGTCAACCCCCCCCTTCCCAGTGAGAAATCGAAAGCCAGTGAAGTTTAGTACTTTTTAAAAATCCATTCTACAGAGAGAATTTTGTCATGAACAGTTGTAAATTCTGCTCCCTTCTAATGAAGATAGGCCTGTACAGTTTAAATCAGCACACAGTGAGCACACTGGTCAGATAAGGTCTAAGTTATAGCAGTAGTATCATAGAATCAATCATAGAATCATAGAATGGTTTGGGTTGGAAGGGACCTTAAAGACCATTGAGTTCCAACCCCCTGCCCTGGGCAGGGACACCTCCCACCAGACCAGATTGCTCAAAGCCCATCCAGCCTGGCCTTGAATACTTCCAGGGATGGGGCATCCACAATTTCTCCAGGCAACCTCTTCCAGTGTCTCACCACCCTCACAGGAAAAAAACTTCTTCCTAATACATAATATAAATTGCCCTTTTTTCAGATTAAAACCATTATCCCTCATCCAATGGCTACACTCCCTGACAAAGAGTCCCTCCCCATCTGTCTTGTAGCCCCCTTTAGACACTGGAAGGGGCTATAAGGTCTCCTTCTCCAGGCTGAACAACCCTAAGTCTCTCACCCTGTCCTCTCAGGAGAGGTGCTGCAGCCCTCTCATCATCTTTGTGGCCCTTCTCTGGATTCGCTCTAACTGGTCCATGTCCTTCCTCTGCTGTAGCTTTGGCCTTCATTCTGGAAGAAGAGTAGGTTACACACTGGCCACTGGTACCACCGTATCAGTGTTCTGATCTTCTTTGCCTTCCAGTTGAGAAACTACAAGCCCATTATAGTCATCAATCAAGTCTCCCAAGTGGGATGAAAAGCAGATGTACTATTGCTTCTATTTCACAAAGGCATAACTGAGGAAAAAATGGTTTTCCCAAAGTCAGAGAGCCATAACAGATCTGGCATGAAAAATCCCAATTTCCGGTCTTTAAACGCAGAAACTACCTTCTGATACTGCTCAAGGAAAGACAAGAAAACAGTGTTAAAAAGGCTTTCCTTCCTAAATACAATGACCTTTCTGTGGATTAGGATTTAGGAGAGGACACCAGCCCCTAGAAGCAACGTCCGTCTTGGAATTGTATTTATTTCAGTGAAGAATAAGCCAGGAATATCTTGTCCCCACTATTGATAAGAAATCTGCATCATGGATTGCAAATGTTTGTTGACTTTTGCCCTAGTGGTCCCAATTTTCTCATTTCAGTTTGAATCAGCTATTATACTGCCAAGAAGGCAGTATCACATAGCTGTTACTTGCAGTAGGGAAAAATAAAATAAAAAAAAAAAAAACCAAAACCGAAAACAGAGAAAGCCTTGCACAATGAAGGATTTTGAAACGCTCATTGTCCCATTCAACCTATTTCAGAGCCAACAGTATCAGAAAGATTTAGAGAGCTGAAGAAACAGGGAGAAGTAGGTGCTGCTTTTAAAGGCTTTTTCAAACACAGTCTTTTAATTGGAATCAACAGTATAGTCCAGCAATTCTGTCTCACTGATAAAAACCACGTGTGGAAATATCCTTCTCCAGGAGGACCAGATGTCCAAGGCAGTCAAGGATTTGCAAGAAATTGCCCCCATCTGCCTCTGTATCTCAATTTGCCTAACCTAGTTTGCAGCAGCCATTCTCCAGCATAGCTCTAGCACCCAGAGGAGATCTGCAGCAATTTTAAATAAAGCTTCTCAACAGCTGATGTGGACTGTGGAAGGAGATTCTTTCTTTCTACATCTCCATCTTTTTCTTTTTTTTTTTTTTCTTCCTCTATCACTAGGCTTATACAACTTCCTCAGGGATCCTTGGAGGAAACAGTTTATTTTCCATACATTAGACCACAACAAAATCAGTGCCGTCCACACTGATGAATTGCGAGACATGGTTAATCGATGGAGAGGATATGATCTCAGCGAACTCTCCTTTTACACATCTGGCCAGGGACATTTAAAACACTGGTACTCCCTGATTGCTGACACCATCCCTGTGCTGACAATTACCATCCACTCAGCCAAACAGCGCGAATAAGCCAGCAACGTACCGCAGTTATCCCAGACAACTTTGTCAGCGCGTTTTTTAATAGTGGGATTGTAATAAGAGCTTCAGATAACATTTGCCACTCATTCCAATACCCCGTCACTCTCCCTTTTCTACTTGGAGCCTTATTTATGCATGTTGGTAGTGGCATAACCCACGGATGGGACTTTTGCAGCTTGAAAATGAGATACTGTCATACATGTCAGAGAAGATCAAATGAAGCTTTCCAGTATACTGCCCCAGAGGTATTAACTTCTTAGAGTGGCTCTCCTTTTCCCAAAGGATTGAAATAATCTGCCCAGAAAACACGAGCCTGGCAGTCAGCTCCAACTGTTTTAGTAGAAGACTGGGGGAGATCCTGGTATTATTTAATAACTGTAGCTTCTGGCAAGGGTTTAACATGCACATTTAAGCACTGTATTTAGCTCCATTTGTCTGCATGCTAGATTGGATCTGTGGGGCACTGAAGTGCAGCACAAAATGTAGTTATGTTTCCTCTGAGAAATTCTCACTCCCCCTGGGTCCAGCCTTAACTAAGAATCATTATTTTTCACCTGAGGGAAGTTCTCCTTTGCAAAGCTAACAATTTTATAGTTGTAAATAAAGAAACAGAAATAATCAGTGGTGCAAGTAATACAACAGCAATAGGTCCTTTAACTATCAAAATGTCATCTGAAGGCTGCTGTTTTCTCCACTTGTAGCTCCACAGGGCTATAATTTACTTCAGAAATTTGGTTACAGCAGATGAGAGGGGAGGTTTCTCAAACCAAGCCAACTGAATCATTTTCAAATACCAATCCTAGATATTATTCCACAGACCCCATATGGCAAAGACAACACTAACATGAAAGACAAAAAATCCAGTAACAAAAGATTGGCCTCTATGAAGCAATTTGTCTCTACATTTAATGACTTTAGGTGTGACATAAGTTATGCCTTGGAGTTCAGTGGAGTGTAATGTCATGAAGGAATTCTGTAATGCAGCTATTTCTGTGGTATGATTACCCATTTTTTCACTCTGAGTCTTGCAACAAAAAGAAACAGTATTACCTTAAAATGCCCCCAAGAGAATTTTATATCATACCTACAATCTGATTTAGAAATGCAGAGCAATATGTTTTCTGCATAAAACAGTATATTGCAAGTCTAGCAGCAAGAATAAACCCGATTCAGATGGTAACTGAAGTTGTGAGGAAACATCCCATTCCTTCACAAATGGGCAGACAACGACTAAAGCCACCCCTCCCTCCTGCGCCACCTTCTCTTACATGTGCACACAAACATAGAAGAAGTGCTTATGAGACCTGCTTCAGCTATAATAAATCAGCAAAACCCACCAGCACTTCCAGCAACACAGAACCTGATAAACAACTGCTGATCCAGGGGTCTCATGGACAGTGGTCTGAGTACCCGGAACAACAATGCAAGAGTATATTGGGATACTGGCTAGTTGTTATGCTGTGTCATATGTGTTAAACGAGTCAAAATACTCAAAGTCACACATTGCTCACATGCTAAATAAGGTAGACTCGTAGAATTGCTTTTGATTTGTAGTGGGCTGGTGTTCATGAACACCTTGCAACAGAGAAATCAGTAGAAGACCTATGGTAGGAAGACTTCTAAGAGCACAAGAAAACACAGCAGCAACGCCAGTCTCAGCTCCAGCCTTTATTCAAGAAATAGGCTCGCTGTGGGCAGCCGAATGAGGCACCTTTGCAATGCATCCATTAGAATCTCCCTGCAAAGGAGGCCACAGCAAGCTGAGAGAGGGACGTTGACCCTCTTGTCTCTCTGAAGGCAACCACATAAGACCAAACACTCAAACACTGGTTTTGAGACCTTCAAACAAAGAAGAAAGAACAAAAACAAAAAACCCAAACCAACAACACCACCTCACAATAAAAAGAACAAATAAAGCTTCAACTACATTCCCCCTCAGCTTTGTCTTCTTGGATACTAATGCTAATGAGGAACACTAGAAGAAAGAAAAGGGCTGGTTCACATAAAACACATACTACAATAGATGCATCAATAAACACAGGGAAAACATTTTGTTAGCAAGAAGTCTGGAGAAATGCATGGGTATTGATTAAAAGGGAAGAAAAGTGCTGATACTTATGTCCTTCATGTATGTCTTTCTTTAACAGCCTTCACATCTGAAAATGATACAAAAATGCATAAAAAAAAAAATATGTCTGTTCCAGCCACTTACTGGCATAATTACAGATATTATTAAGGCTCACCACTTTATCTTCAGATTTTAAAAACAGCCTTAACTAAAAAGCACACAGATATTATTTTTAGAGAAAATTAATCTTACTTATATATAGTTAGTTGCAAACGTGAAAGAGAACATTCACTCTTTTCTGCATGAGCTGAAGACATCTGGATTATTTTATCCTCCTATCATTGTCTGGCTGTGATATTGTTGAATACATGAGTGTGGGGAGTGCCAGAAATTAATTCAATTCTAGAACTTGCATTATATTAACAAACTGAAAAAAAAGAAACGTAAATCATTATTCCCTTCTCTTTCCCCACCCCCTACTTTAATAAGTGAAATGTCAGGCTTCTTGTTCCTAATTCGTTATAGAAGTTTTAAGCCTTTCTGGTTAGAAGAATTCCACTATAGCTTTGAGGTTTTGTTGTACCCTGAGGCTGGCTGAAAAAATATGTGTTTTGAAAGGGTTAACTTGTGGAACACACTATAAAAGGCAGTAGTAAAAGCTGCAACTCTGTTCAAAAGGAGACTAGCACTTAGAAGGGAATAAAAAATAAATAAACCACTGTAGAGTAGAAACACAAGTTTAGAGAGGCCTTGAAAGAAAACTGACCTCCTTCCATATCAGAGTATCAGTATGCTATTCTAATTAAATTACACTTTTACTATTATTCCTAACTCTGAGTAGTTTATTTCATCCCAAATGTATGCTTTATTGATTGATTAGCATCAGTCACAATTTTCTCTGTTTCTCTTTGCAGTTTATACCTTCTGTGCACTGATCCTCCAGCTTGACCAAAGTGGTTTTTTTTCCATCAAAACAATCATGTTTATCCCTCAGCTAATCTGAAGTCGCCTTTTAAATGCTTAGCCCACAAGACTAATCCACAGCCATAATATTAGTTATATTGTTTGAACTGTGAAAACAAACAAACAAACAAACAAACTAATTTTTGGTTTTTTTCAGACAGAGAGAAGTAACCAGATGTAACATATTCCTTGTTTGCAATTTTCTTCCAATAGTTGCTAGGCAATTTTCCTGGCAATGAAGTTTTAAGAAAGTAAAGCACAAATCTGCTCAAGGTCAGGTGTACAGTTAACCTTGTCCAGTCTAGTCACAATTGCAGTGACTTTGTGGGACTAGTGAAGCAGGAGGCAGCTAGAGTTACTGTTGAGACAATCCCAAGACACAGACATTCTGACTTGATATCAGAGACAGCAGATTCCTACGGGCAAGACTCTTCAAAATAATAAGCAGCAAGAAAGTGACAGTTTCCGGAGTTTGTGAAAATGTATGACAATTTGTGGATTGGTCTCCAGTCCTCCCCTTTTCCTGTGGAAAAGAATGTAAAGCTGGGAAAGGACTCTGAACAAACTAGCATTTCTGGGTAGGTATCCATGTGCCAGGGCAAATCAGGAACATTAGGCACTGAGAAATATTTTGCCACGTGTTCAGTAGTTTGTTCTGATTTAATAAAGAAATCATCAAACAGATATGATTTAGAAGTTTCCACACCAGAGACACTGGTTCAGGTGATCAAAGAACCAGCCTGCCACATGCAGACTCGGTCCCTGCCCTTTCCCCCTGTACAACAGGAATTACCGAGTTCCTTCACTAACAGGCATCCACATACTTTCAGTGAAAGTCAGTACACTGACTGGCTTTAGTCTCCAGAAAACCCTGCTTCAGTGTTTTCCAGGTCCAACGCAACCTGCCTATTTGACACCTTCCACTTGGCTCTTCCCAGAATCTTTAATATAATCCTACCAGGCTCCTGCCTTTGCTCCTTACCCACCACAATGGCTGCTCTTATGTCTCCATTAAGCTGTCTTGTTTCCCTTAAAACTCTATCTGACCCAGAAAGGAGCAAAAATAAGATTTTTCTCTTTCTCAGCAAGTCTTTTTTTGACCTGCAATACATGATTTGAGAAGAGAATGACCGAAAGGTGGAAGCTGAGGGCCTATACCACAGATTTCCCAAGGTATTTGGGCATGTGAATTTTATTCCTACTAGAATGAGGTTTTCAGAGACGCTCACTCCCTTTGTAATAACTTCATTCATAGTTTACTAAACACAAGGTTTGTTTAGTTAATTTTGTAAGTCACACCAATTGAATGAAATTGGCACATACTAGTCAGCAGCAAACAGCCAAATAGTAAAATTTCAAGTGACTCAGCCGAGACTAGGCAGAGACTCTAGGTAATTCATTGCAAGTTAGAAACAGAAGGAACTTAGGAAAAAAATAGTAGGCAAGGAAATAACAATATTTTGAAGACCAAAAGCTAAATCATAACAATTTGAGAGGAAATACTGAAAAACTAGTCAAAAAAAAAATAAAAATCATTGGCTGAATTACTAAAATTCCAGAATTTGTAAACGCAGCAGAAATTGTTCTCCTGCTGTATTCTGAGCAGGGAGAAATGAAAAGTCAAAGAATGAAAAAAGAGCAAGTGGACAGCACAACATAACCCTGTTCGGAACAAAAGGAGTCTCAGCATCCTTGAGTGATCAAAAGCTTTTTTTCTTTGAAAAGTTTTTCAAGCAAAACCCCAAACAACATCTTTTAAGTTCTTTATCACTTTTGGACATTTGTCTTATTCAAAAACCAGACAAGAGGAGACTCCAGAGAAAAATTTTCACTCATCAACAGAAAACAACATGATTGCTAGTATTCCAGCAGCAGTACGCTTGTAGTAGTCTGGGCTTTGGATTTTCAGAGTGTATGGGAAAGTATTCTGTCCCGGTAAATCCATGAAAGAATAAAGGAAAGGCAGAGGATTCTCATACATACTCATTTATATTTTATCCTCAAAATTCTAATATTTTTATCTTATCATTGTGAGGATCTCTGGAGCTCCAGGCATTTATTGCTAGGAATGAACAATCAAATTCAGTTTATATAAAGGTAACTTGAAAGTTACCTCAATGACTGTCAAGCAGTTTTGAACTTCAGAAGATGCAGTTATGTCATGTCTGGTGGGGATTTGATTTGTTTATTCAAACTTTTCACTTGTTTATTCAAACCTCTCTATGTGACCTAAAACTAACATCCCAAAAATCTGCAAAAATCTCTATTATACTAGTATTTCTGATTCTTCCATAGCCAAAAATTGCCAGAAATCTCATTTAAAAAGTATTTTTCTCCCATTACACCCCATCTACTTTTTTTCCAATCAATTGTATGGAGAACATTCAATAGAGAAGGCAATGGCCCAGAATGCATAGTCACAAAAGCTACATCACTAGTTGTTTTTAAAGCTTAGTTCTGTTCCCAATTTTTATCAGAATGCCTATGTTTCATTAATGGTTTGCTCTGGGCATTAGCATGGAGTACAGGGACTCACAAGCATCTCACCCTGCATCTCTATTGCTCATAAAGGGGCAGTTTTTCATAGTGACTCATTAGTGAGAAATCTTCCACACGTAAAAGTTATAGGTAAACAGACATGGATAAAAGCAGATAGCTGCATATTATGGGGTGTTTTGCTAGCCAGAAACAAAATCTGTACACGCAAACAGACATATTTCAGAAAAAACTAGCACTATACGCGAGGACCCCAGTTCAAAAAGTTCCTAGTTAAAGCAAAATTGGCATGATCTGCAAATCAAAACCATGAATCTTTCTACCACTCTGAACTGGTGTCCTCACAGTGGGAATGAACTTACCTGATCTTTGTATTTAGATGCTGGTTTTGTTAACGGTGACTTAAGTCAGTTCTTCACATTCGGATCAAGTACGGCTTCTTTCAAAGCAGGTCTATGGTTCTGGTCTTCATTTTAGCTAAAGCTGCAATGAACCTTAGAGCTATGTGCCCTTCAGTTTTGAGTTTAACTTCTAATCAAAAGCTGAAGAGGTATGAGTGGCTCCGGGATTTGAATCCAGTCCACATGATTTCAGTGTGTTCTGACTGAAGATTCTAGTTTTTGGTATATTTTCCTCCTCCTTGTGCCAAAGTTTTGACACATTGACAAATATCAGGGACACACTGAGGCTCCACATATGGATGAAAACCAGGGACAGATGGGAGAAGGAGTTACAGTACAAATTGCTGAGCAAGAAGTAATGCTTAATAACATATAATATATTTATCTATAATACAGTTTTTCATTTTCATCTCAAATGAATTTACATCACAAGGTGCATTTTCCCTACATTTACAGTTTTGTTTCTTTACATTGGGTTAGCAAAATAAAAACTTAACATTGCAGGCGTTTTGAAAAAAAGACAGCCTTTTTGTTGACCTAAGTCCCTGGTATATACATCCATGGGATATAAAATCATAGTAACTGAGCAAGACATACGAAGGGAGTGTGTATGTTCCAAACCATTTATATGACCATATGGGTGTATGTGCATTGTGCATATGAAACAAAAAATATCAAGATCTACCCCTTTCAGATCAGCCACTTACTTAAGGAGCCTGATTATATGGAGCAACTCCAAGGGATAGAGAGAGAGCAGAAAAAAAGGCAACTGTGCTTTTCAGACTTCTATCTAGATTTTTCCCACTTTGGTCAGGGAACTGAGTTGAGCATCTTAAATCGCAGTACCTATCTTTCAGCTTCCATCTAGTGTTTCTATCAAAGGAGACAGATACTTCATATTGACCAAAGATTAATATCTACCCACATGAAAAAATTTCTCACTTGCTATTTCCCTCCATGTACAGAATAACCTAATTCACGATTTCCATGTTTGAACAGTCTCTCTAATGCCATATCCAAGCAAATCAAAAGAGGCTATAACAATCACTTTCTTTACTCTTTCCCAGCTTGTAAGAGGCACTGCTTAAATCATTTGTAGGCACTTACTTTCATTTGCACGACTTACTGTGTAGCAAGACTACTCTGAGGAGAAAACTGAAGAGAATGGACTTGCATGGAGACCAGGGGAAGACGTAGCTCACCGATATCCCCAAAATTGAGCACTGTGACAGCTGCTGCTGTAAGAGTATTGCACACCCTGGATGGCCATGAGGTTTTTCAGTGCATCTGCACTGAATTTCCTGGGTCACTGTAACACATTACAAGGATGTGCTTTGATGTGTCCCACATAAATGTCCTCACCACCACACCCTCTTCCTTTCCCTCCACTCTCCACTTACTCCTGGCCCTAGGACCCGGCGGCCCACAGCAATGTCATGCCACATGCCTTCCTGCTCACATGAGCAGCAGTTGTCAGAGAAATGAATCCAAAAGAAACAGTCAATAAAAACAGAAACAGCTGTAACAATTTGACATGGCATGGTTCTGATTTCTGGGTATAGCCTCCACACACATGCTTTCTTCTTCTCTTCTACCTTACTCAAGTATTAAGATTTCATATGGTATTGTGGAAAAACACCCATCAGGAAGGGGACGATGCAGCAGTGCAGTTCTGCCCACTGATTTTGTCAGTCAGAAATTGGTGTTGCCTAGACGTCTTTTTTTTTTTTTTTTTTTTTTTTAAAAAGTGACAAAAAGGGAAATAGATGGGTAGAGAGAAGAAAAATGACTACAGGTTCTAGAGGCAGGTGCAGCTTTTTGTAGCACGAGGTCTGACAGTGTTTTAAAGCCTGCTGTCTCCGCATCCTCCATTCTGCCCCACTTACACTCTTCAACAGAAGGGCAGGCAGAGGTTATTGGCACTTAGACTGCACTTTTTTTGTGTAAGAAGCATCTAAAAAGACTTTACGGAGAGACTGTGCATCAGTGCTGTGTTATTTACAGCAACACAAGGAGCCTCAGAGTCACCCTACTTAGGTTTAGACAATGAACAAGGCGCCAAAGCTAGGAGCCATCCTCTGTTACTGCTCTTAGATGGGCTCTTGAGATATCACCCTCCACTGAACACAGAAAGAGCCCAGAGCACCTGGGCTTTTAACACAGTGCCTTAGCTGAACTTAAGGGATAGAAAGAAATAGGGGTGATCCAGCTAGAGAATTTAATGCATGTATTTAGTAAACACAAGATTCCTTAAGAAGGAAGTAAGTAGTAGGCTTGAAAGGTATCAATTAAATACTTGGCAAATCTTTCAATTAACCTGATGATTTTCAGCCTAAGAAGGTGTGACCCTGTCATGGTGGACAAGGTGATTTCTGGATCAGTTATCACAGGCAGGATAGACTACAGGCAGCATAGATTTCAGTTCACAGCAGACATTTCAAAAAGTACCCAGAATACCTGCTCTTCTCTCTGATTGCACTGCAGACATATCATAAAACTTTATATCTGTCTTGAGTGTTTATCTGACATCAGACTGCATAGGCAACTCCCAGGATTTATATAAGATCAGCTCACAAACCCCCTCCCTTATTCCACACAGAAATCCATTTTCCCAGCATAGGAATGTAAAATATGACAAAAAGATAAATCTAAAACATCTCTACTATATTTTCAGGGTTCTAAGCAAAAGAAAAAAATATGATTGAAGCTGTCTAGCTGATTTGCTTAAAGGTTTTAGCTGATGGGAAAAAATAATTCAGTGAACAGATGGTGTGATGACATGTACCTATTTTTCCTAAATGTTAAAATACTCTCCAGAGAAACAAAAGATCTGAATTCAGTTGCTCACTCTTAAACCCACAATCCCCAGCAGACCAACCTAGATACTGTGTCATGGGGCATTCTGAGAAGGTTTTTTAAAATAAGCATTAAAATACTAACTAGGAAGGGTATCACACCTTCCAGCTCAGCACCCACATTATATTATCCTCTAAATGAATTTTAACATGGTAATACAGCCGTATCTTTCAGCGTTATCATCAAGGTACTCTTACAAGAGAGCCTTCCTTCAAACTTGCATTATCAACCAGGCCAGAACCTAGACCTCCACAATACAACTTGCTTTCTTAACCCCTGGACTTCAGAGAAGAAATTTAAATGTCACCTCTTCTTCAGTTAGGAAGCCTTGTACTGTTCTTAAAAATGTTTAGAAGCAAAACGAAATGCTGGACTTTTAGTAGCAATTTTTAAATATATACAAAAGTTTAGTTGAAAGGTATGAGCTTCACACAGGAAGAATTAGGTGAAATGGAAGGATATGCTAATATGCCCATAGACTGACTAGTTCATTGTAGTGATTTCGCAGGGACTTTAAAAATCTGTGGAACAGCAAACTGTATGTAATGCAGTTGAGCGTGCATAAGTACTCCAAAAGCATGGTCTGAACCTTTCAGGTCACATTACACCTTTTCCACTTCTTTTTCAGTTGGAATCCAGAGTGCTCAAGAGAACGAAAATGAAGAACAAACCAACTCTTTTCAACTCTTTCCATTAGGGTCAATTTTAGCTTTACACAAGGGGAATTTCACTTTACCCAAACTTCCAGCAGTAACATTGAGAACTGTGCCCATAGATAATCAACTAAGTCATATATGTTTGAATGAAAACACAATTTGTGTCAATATTTCCAAAACCTGCATTTCACATTAAGTATTTTTTAAACCAAAAGTGTCCCTGTTGTGTTTCTTACTTCCAAGGTTTTTTCAGCTGTGTCACTGAAGCCAAATATGGTGTCTCTCAATAAATCAGCCATATTTCAGGCTCTTATAATTGCATTACATTACTTCATCTTTCCTTAAAAATAATACTAATGTGGGCTATTTTCTGTTCAAACCATTTGCATGTAACTAATGAGTTCAATATGTCTGCACTTTGCTGCTGTACCCGAGGAGTTTAACAATATAATGTTCAGGGAGCACAAACAGCTGACATGCTAAAACTGACATCCCTCCTCAGGTACCCTGTGGCAAACCGGCTACCAGTTACAAATCCTGTGGCATTTACAGAAAGAGGGAGGAATAATGCTGGCATTTCAGCCGAACGCTTCCTTTCTCAGTACAACGTGTCCCAGCGGCCAACCTACGGGAAGGCTTTGGCCAGGTGCTGAACCACATTCTGTCCGTTGTGATCTGATGTAGTAAATGGTTGTATTGACTTTTGGACTTATTAGGCAATTAAACAACAATATTTAATAGAACTGAAGACATTTAGGACAGGTAGTTGGAATTACCTAAAATTAACCTGGAACACAAACTCCTAACTTAAATGCTCTGTTCACGTAACCATCAGGCACAACCTGCTCACTCACAAAGATCAAAACAGAGAAGTGATTGCAAGGGTCCCTGGGGCTCCCTTGAACTGTGGTGTCATATTCAAGGCTGACCAAAGCACACTCTGCATCACCACCAGGAGCTCACTTCTGCCAGATGCCAGAACAGAACAGACAAAGAAGTTTCATGCTGCTTGTGTTCTGATTTTAAACGACCTCCGAACTCCACGATACAAGCACACAATACAAGGACAGTGAGAAGATCTGGGCTGCAGGTTGCTGTGAAACATAGGCAGTGCATAAGCAATTGAGATGTGAAGAGATGTCCCCAAAGGAGAACTTAAGCTTGGGCTGTGGCATCCTGCATGTCTAGGCAAAACAAAGCACTTCACAAGGTGACTACAACATTCCTTTTCTTTTTTTTTGTCAGGATAGTTTCACGAGTTTGGCAGCATGAGATAGAGGACAAAAGGTTAGAAGAGAAATTGTCACAGATCCTACGCTTACTAAGACCAAAGCATGTTTTGGTGCACACTCTTCACACAATAGTGCAGCTTTGTTGGCAAATCCTTTGTGGAAAATCACCTCTGCAGCCAGTCATAAATGTCCCCATCATCCTGTGCTGGGGACATAAGTGAATGGCAGCCCTCAGAGGGTAAGTACCCCAAACTTATATTGCTCTGAGCTTATTCCGAGCATACAGTAATAAATACTGTTATATTGTCTAAGCTGCCCTTTGAAAGATATAAAACACATCTCTGGAGCAGGTGACACTAGAGGCTCAAGAGGCTAACCTGGGGATCGGGGAAGAATTTCAGTTCTGGCAAGCCATCACCAATATGACTACTTTATTTAGCATCTACTAAAATGGCGTGGCTTTTCTCTACATAGCACACAGGTTAGAGTCCAATAGAAACAATACATTCCCAGGTACATAAAATGAGCAGAATTCAGCCCAATAATGAATAAATATGGCAGTATATGGTTATTTCTTGCACACCAAGTTTGGCAGGTGCGTGATCGTACAGTCTATGCTCACTTTCCAGGCCTGGTTCGATCTCTTCTAAAAATGGATGGCCAAAAGCTAGCCATCCAGTTCGAGCAAATTATCTAAGACACATCTCTATCAGAGGGAGGGAGGGAAGAAGTAAGAGAAATCTTCACAGAACCCAACCCACCGTGAGAGATGTCTGAGACAAGTAGGATGCCTTGTCCCCCAGGTGTGCCTCATGAGCATTACAGAAGATAACTAAAACTTCCCTAGATGAGATATCCAATTCCAAAGTTGAAAAAATGAATGTGTAGACAGCAAAACGAAGCTGTAATCGCAAAATAGAAAAGCATAAATTTGTGCAAGAACTACTCTGGCTAACCACAGTATTGAAGATGTGGCCTTTGGCGTGAGCTAGTTAAATCAAATACACCGGTTTTTCAGCTCATGTGCTTTGCCCATTTTGAATCCTACAGTAGCACTCTGATTCTACCACCGCAGTAACTAGTTCATGCTCGTCACCTCCCCAGTCTTCAATCAACACCACTTCACTTTGAAGACATATGTCCAGGGATGCAGGGAAAAGTTTTTAGTCGCTATACTTTTTTCACAGCTTGCTTAAGCTTTATGGTCAAAACACAAGCAAGTAAGTATTTCTAACAAAACTGCTGTAGCCCCAGTTGTTGACAACTGAGTGGATTTTTGAGCATGTACAATTTCTTAGGCTGTTAATCAAAGATAAATATTTCACAGTAAAATATGTATGTTTAGGTAAAGTCACATTCTGCAAATGGGTTCCTGAGGCCATCAAATAACAGCAGTTGGAAAAACAGCCTGATGGCTCATGCATGTTTGGACAAAGATACTCTTTTCACAGAAGAATTTAATAAAATGTGAAAGGCAGCTCTGTATATATTCCTGCAAAAGTAACAGCGGCAGGAGGAAAGGTAGATGCTCATTCCTCTCAGGGAGGCCCCCCAAGTCTCTAGACTGCTTTTGACCTTCAGTGAAACCTGAGCAGAGGAGATCACTGTTGCTACTTTACTGCAGATGAGAATCAGCTCAGCCTTGGATGACTGAGTCTTACAGGACTGTCAAGTAGTGGAAGTTTGGAAGGATGGTTCAAAGTACTTGAAAAAGATTTTAGTGTCTCATTGAAATGCCTTGATCTATACTCGTTAGAAAGGGAGACTTTTAGGAAAGGCCCAGAGATTGCTGTGAAAAAGTCTCCTTCTCAGCAACATGAAACTTGGCCAATATGAGCTCAGCTGCACTCCTATAACTTTCACTGCCAAAAAAAATAGATAAATAATATTCATTCTGCTTTAAATGGTAGAGCAATCTACTATTCAACAATGAGATTCCCTTCAAAAACTAAGGAACAACACACAGGGCAAGAAATCTGTAGCTATATTTCAAGTCATGCTCATGTTCTTCAGGGTTGCTAAGGTGATTTTCTCCCCATGATATTGAGAATGTCCTCTCTCTGTCATGGCCTTTGAAAATTTCTGAAGTACTTTTACTGACTCTCCCAAGATTATCTATGGCTGTGCCCTGACTCCTGACAGCACTCCCTCCATTACGCATCACATTAGCCCAAACGTGTTTACATTCAGGGCAAGGTGTAAGGTTCATCTATTCATTCAGGTTTATGCCAGTGGAATGAAAGCAAGGCCTTGACTCTGGTTTTGCTTATACAAGGAAAGTAGGGTGTGAATTTACAAGCTACAGTGTGAATTTACACCACGCTGGCTGCTCCTTCTGTGTATACTTTTACATGCAATTGAGGAAGCCACTTCACACAAAGGAACTCTTAGTGTGCACTCTCAATGTCCATAGGGAGTCTTAGTACAGAGCAGCTAACGCAACGTCATTTCACATTTTAGTTTACTGCTGGTAACTTACCTCTATGGACAGGCCTTTGCATTGTGAATTTGCCTGACTTCCAGAAAGCAACAGCCAACAGTTAGAACAGTCAAGCTTCTGTAAAACCTCAACAGGAAGATTACCCAAAATAAAGTATTACTTCCCCTAATTAAAATTTGTATTTTTGCTGTTATAAGTTTATGTAGGTAGCCACTGTTAGAAGTGAAGATAATTTACCATCTAAACAAGTTTTACCTCAGAATCAATTGATCTGGTTTGCACACTTTAAGCGATATAAAAATATCTGGAATTTCTCCTCACATGTATAGCAGTATTTCTCTACTTAAGGAAAATGCACATTCCAAGAATTAGCAAGCAAGCTGACACACAAGATCTCAAAGTCATATTTAGTCCTCTGTGAGCTCAGAACAATTAGCTTGTTGGCGTACCTTAAAACATGCAGGTGTCTGTGTACCTTTGTGGTCAAATGCCTACCTGATGTAACTTAAGAGTTGCATCTGCTTCAACAACAGTCTGCCAATTTAGCTAGGTAAGAGTATGGCCTTATTTGTTTCTCAGAGGGCATAGGAAGGTAAGACATGGGTGGTTTTCATGACAACATTTTCTTGCTAGAGTAAAACAGAAAGAAATCATCTCTGTCTCCCAGTTAATTCATTCTAAATTCTTAGTAGGTCAACATCTACTTCAGGGTCTTCCAAGTGCACGTTGTCTCATCTATGTTTGTCTTTGAAATTATAAACTCCTCAGGGTATGCTCTGTGCTTATCTGTGTCTTGTTCAGTGCCGATCACGTCATCAGAGATTAGCAAATAATTCTTTCTATTAACAATAATAAATAATATGTGGCAAGATGTTCTCACACTTGCTTTTTGCCTCCAAAGCATGGCACAAGCGAAGATGTCTTGGAATGACCTGACAAGAAACAGACTTTTCGGGATATTGGAAGGTCAGGTCTCCAGAGAAAGGACACTTCAACACCCAATCAACACACTATGGCAAACAATTCTCATGTAAGCTGTTCAATTTGGAAGAGTGATACTCTTTCCTTTCCCTGGACTCTTCTGTATGCTAGTCTTTCTCCTCTCTTCCCTGTGTGTAGCTAGCCAGCTGGGGTAACTAAAGTGCAGTAAAGTAAAATAAACAGACCTGTGAAGTGCTGAGTCCAGTCATTTTCCCTGGGAGAATCTGCACAGCTCTGAGGCTTTACTGGGGATTGCAATTAACACCTGGCTGAAGCATGTTTACGAACAAAGTTAGGGAGGGAGAGAGAGAGATGTTTCAGCCTTGAACTGAGTGGTTTTGAATTGGCTCAACTTTCTGGGCTATTTTGCCAGTGGCTATGATTGAGTACAACACTGAAATGAAAAGGAGCTTGGGGCTTCTTGCCACCTCCTCCTCCCACCCTGACCTAGCTCCTAGTGCAAAGCATGTGTTTCCATTTAATACTGGATAAGAGTCAATTGATGTCTGGATTCTAATTCAGATGTTTATTCTTCTGTGAAATTATTAACATTATTTTTCAGTTAGGTGTAGCTTACTTCTCAGATTAATAAAAATCCTTCTTTATTTCTTATGATCTGCAGCCTCAGGTTCCTGAGAAATGCTCTATCATTACCTAAATTCAGGCTGTAGCCTATTTCTAATTCCCTCTCCCTGTTTATATACCAAATGCTTCAAGTTCTTCCAGAACTAAAAAGAAAAATCTCCCACTGGCATTAGCAATGCATTTAACAACAAAAACTGAGAACATCATGGACTTAATCCTTCACCAATTTCCATTATTTTCGTATCAGAATGGCTCCATGAGCACACCCACTGCATTCTGACTGTCTTCCAGGGAAAGTTCATGTTTGTATTTTACTCTTCATTTTTGACTGACCTTTTGACTGGCTGAGCTATGTAAACTCAGTTTACATCAGGATCTACTTCTACATTAGGTTAGGACAGAATTTGGATTTTTGCTTCAAGGTACACCAAGATGAAGCTGGAATTTAGATTCACAGAACCCACATTCTACCAGTATTCATATAATATTTAGAATCACAGAAACCTGCTGTGACTAACTGATTTCCACCATCTTCAATAACCTGCAAAAAATGCCTGCTCCCTATATAGAATCGTAGAATTTTGTAGGTTGGAAAGGACCTTCAGATTGTCTAGTCCAACCATCAACCTAACCCTGACAAAAACCATCACTAAACCATATCGCTAAGCACTATGTCTACCCATCTTTTAAATACCTCCAGGGATGACGATTCCACCACTTCCCTGGGCAGCCTGTTCCAATGTTTGATAATCCTTTCAGTGTAAAAATTTTTCCTAATATGCAATCTAAACCTCCCCTGCTGCAACCTGAGGCCATTTCCTCCTGTCCAATTGCTTGTGACTTGGGAGAAGAGACCAACCCCGACCTCTCTACAACCTCCTTTCAGGTAGTTGTATATCATGCTTATAAGCAGTTCCACTTACAAAATTCAGTCCAAGGTCCCTTGGTATTCCATAAAGTCTAGTCAAGTGTTCTGTAGTAAGATGACATGTACAAGTTGTGTTCAAGTACAGTGCATAATAAATACACAGCAAACACTGGTGTCAATATTGCTGTGGGAGCAGTAACTCCTAAAATCCTGGGCTTAGACCTGCAGTACACAGGCCTCACAGTTCTTTCTCTATATAACCAGGAAAAACAAAAACTTCAAAAGAAGCAGGATGCACCACTCAAGCAACACCTGGGCCTAGCTGCTTTCTGTTGACAGCTTGTCCCAAGTACACTGTGTAGTTTTGGTAACATCCTGTTTGTTCTCCAAACATTGTTTTCTTTCCTTTCCCGAAGCTCCTTTGGCGAACTGGTTTTTATGTCAGACATCCTAATTTATCTATCCATTGTCCACAATTTTACTACAGATTTGTTATTACTAAAGACAAAGTATTTTCTAAAGAAAATATGCCAAAGGATAGTAAAAGTACACAAATCTCTGCCCTTACTTTTGCCAATTTTTAATCCTAGTATATATGGCACAGCTGAATGAGTCATAATGTCAAATGAATCCCAATTCTTATCGTCCTACAGTAGAGACAGAGTGCAAAGTGTTAACTGTATATACAGCACTAATAAAAACTAAACCAATAGGAAAAGAAAATGTCCTAATAATGTGATCAGATAACCATTTTGTTTAGCATTTCTCGAAGTCACTAAGATTTCCAGGCATTTGGTCAAATGACTGACAATATAATCAGAATGATGGTAAGCAGACTGCCTATTTTATAAACAGCTCTTTGGGCAATCAGTCAAAGTACAGAGTAACGCATTCTGTTTCAAAAAAACTAAGACAAAATGTTTGTGGCGTTTATAGTCCCATTAGCCACAGCACAGGTCTGAGTAATAGGGAGCCATTTCCCTTGAGCCTGGTCAAAGGCTACTGATCTACCTGTTATAATTAGTGCAAGCTTCAGTCTGGGAATCTTGGTATTGTAAATTTGGCAAAAGCACATTAGGCAAGTCCGCTCTATCATACCCACAAAATATTAATCAACTCTTACTGCTTCTTCTCTCTAGATGTGTGTTTCTTCCACTGGCAGTACTGAGGCAAGCACATACAAGGCGGCCATCTCTTTAGGAGTCTAGTAGCACACATTTTAAAGGAGAATTTGCCATGATGAGCAAATCCACATGAATCTCTCACACTTCCCAAGTCTTTAGAGGTCTCTTTGGGATTACTTTTGGCACTGGACTATATCAGAGGCAGATGTGGTCATGATTCATTTGAAAGGTACAAAGCTATGGATCCAAAGCTGCGTGGGTCTTCCCACCACACCACCCAAACACCAATGAGAAAGCTGAATTTGATATGTGAGCTTCTACCTTAGGCAACAGTCTAAACTCCCACCAGGCAGCTGGAGCCATTCCCCAGGCCTGCAGGGGAGAGTGTCTTCCTTTTTCCCCACCACACAGCTTCTCAGTACTCAGTCCAGTTTTCCAGCCTTCACTGCCAACATATTTAACCCTGTAATTCAGTCATCAAAATCACAGTTGGAGGCAAATTTAAACAGTCTACACAGAGGCTTCGCCTGTGTATGCATGTATGTGAATTATATTGAGCCTTAGTGACAAGCTACCAGCAAGAAGACCACATCCTTGGCGCTTTGCTTAAAGGAGGTTGGGTGGTGGTTTTTTTGTTTCTTGATTTTGTTCCTTAGTATTCCTAGGAACAGAAAGGTTTTGTGAATGAATCCACCACTCTCTTCTTTTGCAATTTTCCATAAACACAACCAAAACCACACATTACGCTCTACCTTAGTGCTGCTCCCTATGCAACTGACCGTTCCTGGGAAAGACAAGAAATAATTCGGGAAAGGGTGCTTGCTCAGAAACTGCTTCTTAAATGTATTAATCTTTTGACCTATTCATGTGTTCCTGTTACGAGGTCCTCCAACAGTGATAGCTTTGTTTGATCATCTAGAACCTAAGCAGCACAGCGCACCTTCAACTCTGACTCTCTTAAGGGGAAGGTGACATTCCTAAGTGACAATTCTGTGCTTCCTAGATCAAGGCTTCATAACCTCTTTGCAAGTGACTCACAATTCTCCTTTTCTTTCTTGGGCAGAGTGACTCAAGCCTATTATGAGAGCTACAGATTAAGGAATACAATGAGCACCTTCATGAGGAAATTTGGCTGTGTGGACTGAAATCTGCTTTCACCAATGCAACTTGTTAGAACCTTCAAAAGGTCTCTCCTGTTTATGAAACCTACAGCATTAAAACAAGAGTAAATTCAGAAACACTAGACAAAGTTGCCATTTTCTTATTCAGAGTTCATAGTCTGCCTTTAAGCCTACAGAAAGTGGCACAAAAAAGTTACTAAAATATCATGACAGACGACTGAGTGTGGCATAAGCCCTAGTTCTGCAGACTTACGTATGTGACTAATACCAACTTTCTCATTGAAGTTTCTTCACCTAAGTTAAATCAAAGCAGATATTTGTGATCTTAAGTTTAAGCCCTTGACTATTTACAGGATCAAATACGAGTCCATGACCACCACCTTACCTTTCCAGTTTCTCCCTTCCTCAGTCCACGGCTCTGTTGTCATCCTCTGTGGAATTTGGAGCAGACCTTCTCTGATGCTGGACCAGAGCCTATATTTGTTTATGGGATGGTAGGTACCTAGACAACAACAATAATGGAAATACCATCAAGTAACTGCACTTATATTTTCAGTTAAATTAAACATTTTGACTAAGCAGGGTGCAGAAAATAGACCTTTTGGGTCAAATCTGATGGATTCCCTCTAGATGTATGAAAAGGAAATGGAAAGTTGCATTTGCCTACCTCCCTCCCTCACAATATTTTCTTTTCCTCCTCTTTTTTTTTTTCTTCTACTGGTTACTTCACCAGTAGGAAAAAACAGAAAAGGGAGAGGAAGAGGTGGGCGTACAGCCTGCTCTGCTTCATATACCAGTAAGTAAAATCAACCAGGCAGGCAGGAAATAGCCTGCTGCACTTCGCAGCCAGGGCTCCCACTCATCAGCCTGAGTCACTGCAGAGCTCCCTTGAGCGGTGTGCTTCTGCCCCACAGCTCAACCGAGAGAGAAGGCTTCATCTGCTCAGCCCTGCCACTGGCACGAGGTGAGAGAAAGAAGCAGAGGAACAGCCCTTGTGCTGGCCCTTTACCAGCCACCGCACGCTACAGTCATGAAGCAGACCTGAGTGCGTCCTGTCTGGGTACATCTTCATCATTTAAAAATTAAAACACGTGCCACAGCAAACAATGGTATTGTCTCCTCGACATCCATACGCAGTTGAAGATCATTAAAACTATTCCAGCCTCCTCATCTGTTTCCTTCTGGGAACAGAAATAGACGAGGTTTACATTAGATTATGTCTGACTAGTTCAGTTGCCAAATGTTTGGAGACTACAAGTGCCTAGCAAAGCTCAAGTATGTTACAATACTGCATACAGCTGGGAGGCTTTCTCAAGGTCTCTACTGCCTCTTTCTATTTACCTCACACTTACCTTAAATACAATGTGAGCTGAAGAAACTCTGCACCTCCCACAAGGCACTCAATATGTGAAAGGATGATGCCCATAGACAATCACCACCTAAACCACACATGAGTTTACAGATCAAAATCAATGCTTTATGCCCTGAAGCAACTACGTAAGCCAGGGAAAGACTGGAAAATTAGAATAATATGCTGTCTGTGACTAGCTCCACTAAATAAGAAAGCAGCTGCATTTGTACAACCAAGCTCTAAGACTTTCGGGTTTTGCAGGCAGACACCATTTTCTGACATCTGGTAGGGAAATGTGAATTCCAAGCTTGCCACATGTAGGGTCCCAATCAGATCTAAGATTTAACAGCAATACCTGATTTGAGTCCAATTTATTTTGAGATCGGGGCTTGTTATTTTGAAAAGGAGACAACTGAGTCCCAGAAAGTAGCACTATAAGATTAATAGAAATGTATATGTAGATTAGGGCTGGAAGGGAAGTAGTTTTCCTATGAGACCTGGTAGGGGAAAAAAAAAGCTACTCAATGTATATTTACAAAAGGAAAAACGGGACAGAAGAATGGTATCTTTTGGCTAATTGCAGCATACATCTGGGAAACTGAAGAGAACTAAAAGATGTTCAGTGTCTTAAAAAAACCAAAGCAATATGTTTCCCAGGTTACTGGCCTATAGAACAAAAAGCAAGCACAATAACGAACTCAGACACTACACTACTCCATGATGGTCTGCGCTGGGTTGAAAGTGCCAAGTGGAACTTTAAAGTGATAGAGAATGTAAAATACAAGGGAGAAGGGAAAAAGAGAGGAGGGAAGCGTTTTGTTACAAAAGACTTCTTAGTAACTCCTGCACACACACACTTCCCTCACCTAGACTAAGAGATGCTTTCAGCTGATCCAGCCAGTCTTTCTTGCATCTCAATTGTCACTGATCTGAGGCTTTTTGTCCACTGTCAGATGGCACACGCCATGTGTTAGACAATATTTTTTTTTTTTTAAGACGCAATTAAAACAAACTTGAGTCCACCCAAGGGGCAGCCTGCCCCAGCTGCACTTCTGGTCTGATGCACGCTCTGTTCCACCCCTACTGCAGACAATAAAAGAACTGAGGATGGAAAGACACCCTCTTTTTTAATTAAAATCATTTGTATCATGGAAAATACTCAGGACAGAAGCAAGAGGGGTTTATGAATATCAGCTGAAATCAGCCTCACGGAGCAAGGGCCAATATTTGCATTTCTATTGCTTAACATTGTTTGGGTCGGGGAATTATAGCAGTTTTCTGATTAACTACCTGCAGGCATGCACCAGTTTGACCTTTTGCATGCTAAATTGCATGCACTAAATTAAATTTTCCTTTCTCTTTCTGAGATAAACAAGGCCAGTTACATGACTCAGGCTGCCCTTTTCCTCCTGCCATTCCATATGCAAAGTCAATCCTAGCCAGCTAATCCTCTAATTTCAGAGCAGACTTCTGTATTTTTGTAAGTGATTAGAAGGATTTTGTTTCTTTTGAGCAGTTGTGGGGTTAATAATTTGTATTCAGAAATAAGTGCAAGTAGCATCATAATAATGTAAGTTTCCTAATAACAGGTTTGCATGAGCACTTCAGAGGTAAGTGGATGTGCAATGTTCATTATTATCTCTTTACAAATTTGATGAAAAAATATCATCAGCTACAATGGCTACTTAGCATACTTCTCCAGAGAACATGGGTGGGAAAAAGAAGGGGGAGGAGAGAAGACCACGTTCAGCTGGTGATCAGTTGTCTTTTTGTATAGATAATAGATTAGAAACTCTTACATCTACCCCAGCTATTCACATTTTTCAAATACTAGTAACTAATTTGAGAAATATTTAAATTGCATCATTACTCAGGCATTCTCATTATACTCTCAATTGAAATGATGCAAATCAGGGACAACTTTCCTGAAATCAGATGAAATTATTCTGAGCCCAGCCACACAGACTTAGTAGCACTTACTGCCCAACAAACCATGAGGAAATGTAATCAATTTATAGACTACGTTGCTGAATTTACACAAATTAAGATTACGGGGAAAGTAACAAAAATCTGTGAAAGAAAACAAAAATCTGTCCTTTTTCATAGTGGAAACTAGGAAAGATTTGTATTTTTCTAAGATGCATTCATTCCATGCTGAAATCAGAAAATTTGGTTGCTACACTAAAACAGAGAAAGGGACTTGATGCTTTATATCTTAGATTACATCACCTCAGAGAGGAAATACTCCTTGCTTGTCCGTGCAGAGGCTTCTTTGAATGAGTAGAATAGGAAGCAGTCATAATTTCCTGATGGAGCACATCATGTCTACCCCATAAAGTTTACTGTTGCTGCTGTTGTGCAATGAAAGCTTATGTTCTGTTGCCATACCATGGCTCGTACTAAAAAACAGGTCCCTGACTTCTTAGTAACTCCTCAATTCAGCAGCAAACAGCAGCTCTTGGCAGCTCTAGTGGTGACTGGCTAAGCCTCAGCTATTTGCAGTGATGTACCATCAGTTCCCAAAGCCTTGAAGTCAGAACAGAACTTTAGAAGAAAAACCAATCTAACAGAGACTCCATGTTGCTCAAATCAATCAGCTCAGTACCTTTCAAAACCGGATTCTTCTGGAAAAATTGTTTGCAAACACTGGTCACTATCACTCTGACAAACTCTTGACACAAACACATCTCTCTTTTATAATAACACATAAAACAGCAACACGCTTGCATTTTTCTGCAACCTTTTTCACAGAGTAGTGTTAGTTGGAAAGCATTTACGCATTTCTTGATGTTTTGATTAAGTGGTTTTTTTTTAATTTTGAGTTAAACTTTTCAAAGTATTGAGGCGGCCTAATTTTACTCTACATTTCATCTACCCCTTCCACATAGGTTTTCTCAGTGAGAAACAGAACAAGAACCAGCCTGATTTGACTAAGTATTTCTCCTTCGGCCACAAATCGCAGTTTCCAAATTTCGGCTCTGCTTACCTGATATAAACAAAAGCAGATGGCAAATCGTATATATACCATGACTGCATTAGGATTTATAGGACATAACTATTTGCTTATACCAGTCACTGTTAAATTTTACTGGCTCTTTTTATTAGTGTGTGTCTGTGGGGTAAAAAGACTTCTGAACTGATCAAAAGAAACCAATTATCAAGCAAAAGGATGTTTTTAACTGATATAGTAGTTCCCATTTGTTACACGGACCCTCTGCCATTGATTCAAGAGCATAACGGCATATACACTCAGTTCCTTGTTGAGTCAAGATGTACAGCATAAATCTTCATGATCCCTTAAGTACCACCTATACAGAGATACTGTTTCTCTCTGTACAGTTTTGCAAAGAGATTCCAAATGTACCTGCTGTAAGGAAAGAAATGTTTCTCTTAATTTGAGAAATGTGAAAACAAAGCCAAATGAAAGCGTAACATTCCTACCGTTAACCGCACAAAGCTCAGCTGTCTTGAACATGAGTTGCACTTGCTCATCCTAGAAAAGGGTTTGGCCAAGAGTTTACTGCTTTGTTATCATGGCCAAGCTAGGTGTTGTAGAGACTGTGAAGCCAGAGATAGATAATTCTTCTCTCTGTTTAACAAAAGCTATTCTCAAAAGGAAAAAAAAGCGATGGTTTGATTTGTGTTTAGTTGTCCCACTACAGCACATGCTCATAAACATCCTTTTTTTTTTAACCAGTATACATTGAAAGCCATGCTTCATTTATGGTATGTAAACATCCATGTAATTTGCATCAGCCACAGGTGCCCATAGATACCATGATGCACAAAGAGGAACAAAACCAAAACCCAGACAGAGTGCACTATATTAAAACAGGCAGAGCAAACTTCTAGGAGGTACCAGTACTGGAAATAAAATAGAAGTCATATTTTTCAAGGTTGTATGCCACGAGCTCAAGTTGAAAGATTTCATGAAACAGTCCCTGCTGGGTTGTATAAGCATTAGGTGAAAGGACCAGAAGGGAAACAGACTAGCTGAGTCTCAATGAAAATAATTTTAAAGGACAAATAATTCAGACAAACTGATGGTAATCAGCATAGCTGTGAGAAAGAGGTAAGATTCACTTGGGAAATTCTCCTAGATACCCATCATAATTTTTTTAGTCCATAGTTCAGTGTTCTTGGTATAGTTTCACGTCATTCACCTTCTCTATTATAGCAAGAGACAATGATATCTGTGTCTTCTAATTTATCATTTACAATTTTGTAAGATCTTTACTAGGTGTATATACCAGAATCATCCTTAGCAAAGCTCTTTGGCTTGTTTTCACATATATCTGTAGGTATGTGCATGTTTGCACAAAGTAAAGCCATACACAATTTTATAATCCAGATTATTGTATACATTGTGTACATACATATAGCACATCAAACTTGAATTGTGTCGTCAAATATTTCACAGTATCTTAATTTTAGTTTGTAAACATTGAAGGAGAACTTGCTTCTATAAAGCAAGGTAACAGAAACTATGGAGGTAATTAAATAAGTAGCAATATAAAAATATTTTCCCAGTTGCATTACTCTTGTAATATGTTATAGGTATGTGATACATATTTTTCTGCCTGTAGGGTATATCTAAATCACTTCTAGATCTCAAAAAGAATCCCGTTAGGGGCCTGGGGCACACAGTTGCCCCACGAACCACCAAGGAGTACCCTTTGAGGGAGTAACAGAAACACACAGATCTTAACATGAGGCAGGATGCACACATTTTTTCATTCCAGACCTCTCCTCCCACCGCTCTTCACATATGTTTGCACTTCTGACCTGAGCCTCCAGCAGTTTGTGGGGAATTTATACTGTAAGCCACAATGTGACTGTGCTCCCAACAAAGCTATTGCCTTGTGTATCTCTCCTTTTTTTTCTTTTTTTCTTTTTTTTTTTTTTTTTTTGAGGGAGGGGAATCCTTTTGCAATGGAAAAAAATTAGTACAGGTCTTGGGTTCTGTTTCACTTTGGTTTTGTTAATTAGCCACAGGTGGGGCAAGTATCCTTTCACACCAGTCTCATAGACCCCAGGTTGAAAGTCAAAAGAGCTTTAGCCTCTTGAGTAATACCTTGATTACTTGATAGCTCCAGCAGCTGAGAGATTTGTTTCCACAGTTGGCTCCTGATAGTCTTACACAAGGAGACTGAAACTGAATAAACAGTGGATGAAATCTTGGGCGCATAGAACTGAATGACAAACCTCTCAGTGACTCCAAATAGCCAGAAATTTTAGTTTAGTCTTCCAGTACAGCACAGAAGGTGTGAGCAGTTTCTCCAACACCAATCAGTTTTTCCCCTTTCACTTCTCTGTTTGCTTCCACTAAATTGCTTAGAACTGGATAGGGCATAAGTATTTCCTGCTGCGGCACCAAGATTTATATATGAAAATATTACACCAAAAAGGATCCACAAAATACTTGCAATATTTCCAAGCACTGGCATTTGCAATCCTATCCTGGAAGTGAATATGAAAAGGTATAACCACCTAACTTCTGTTTTGCAGGAAATACGTGCCCGTTGGGAATATGTTCTTTTCTGAGAAGGGTAACTTTGTTCTTAAGCAAACAAGGTGAGCAGAACTGGATGAAGGGATTAACAGCATAGGTAAAATTAACTTCTGCTGTCCCCACAATAAGGAACCAGCCATTCTTAATAGAGGAAGAAAGGTTCATAGGACTATTTGCCTGTAGTCAGACCTCCGAGACGAGTGTCCACTTTTTGCCTGTGCCTAAATATGGCTTTAGATGCACATAGAGCAAAGAACTGAAAGAAGACATACCCACTCTACCCTTCTATCTTCTTACTCCTAATGATCTCTTCCTTTTCATCAACTTCCCCACCAGAAAAATGGGAATAATTCTGTCCACTTCCAAGGAACATCAAGAACAGGATGCCAGACCAGGCCATAATCTTCATGTGCTAAGCACTACACCAGCACCCAGTGGGTATGATCCTCAGATTAAATATTATGCAGCTTTAATTAGTGATATAAAGGGTGGCTGATAGGGAAGAGCAATAAGCTCAATTTCTCTGCAGATAAAGAACCGTAGCAGAAACTTGTTAAGTAACCTGCATAGGAACATAAAGGAGTTTGTGGAAGAGTCAGGAATTTAACCTAGATCTCCAGGAAATCAGTTCAGTTCTTTCACCATGGAGTGTGTTACTATGGAGAAATAACTTTTATCTCTATCACACACTTTTGGCATAAGACTGAACAAGCAGCAAAACTCCCATTTATTCTGAAAAAGAAGGACAGAGCACATAATACTCTCTTTCAAGAGCTGTAAGCTGCCAAGTGAAGAGCAAAAATGCAGAATTAGCATGTGAATTAATACTATCACTGTGCTAAAAAATGAATCCCATGCCACTGAAAGCTTTTTTCTCGCAGGCACATTTTTGTTTCTTACATATGGACCTTGGCAATCAGGGTCTGAGTCTGCAAGTTCCAAACCAGTGAAATCCAAACTGTGCAGAGCTAGGTATATGAGGTGATGGCAGGAGTTAATAAGCCAAGGGATAAGCCAACACTGCCAAACGTGACCTTTGACAGGAGGGTCAGAAGTCACAGGGCAAATCTAGAAACAGACTGGCTCTTTAAGCCTTCTCGCTGGGCTACGGGAGTGAGCTCTACCCGCTCTACATGTTTCTGTCTGGAAACAACAACAACAACAAAAATCTTCTGTTCCGCTTAAGTTATAATGACTGTTTCAGCTCCTGCCATAGACAGACATTAGGCTGTGATAAGAAAGCTCTCCTTCATGCCACAAGGTTGGCCATGCCAAAGGAGAATTAACCGGAGAAAGAAGAAATAGATGCTATGTTTTCCCGGTTCTAAAACTGAGGCTTTCACTCATTCATACACATCCTTAAATTAGTCAGCTGTCCTTAAAGCCCCAGCATCCTTCACTTTCCGTAAACGCTATAGTGAAAGCTTGGGAAGAGAGTTACTTTACGCTGAAATACCTGATTACGCACAAATACTTCCATAGCATCTTTTCAAGTATACAACTAAGCCTTAATGACCTGAATTTAAGTTTGAGAGTCAAAAACACAGTTCCCGAATAGCATTATTGCTGGTTAAATACTTGCATCGCCAACAAGAGAACAGAGATGGCCTCACCTGACTCCTAATGCTAGCCAGAGCAATGGAAATTACAAATATTTTTCATGGAAATGACTGCAAATTAACTCAGAACAAGAATATTCCCTCATGTAACTGACAGCTAATTTTGAAATAATGAATGCATTTAAGAGTAACACAGTTTTTAATTGCAAATTTACAAAGAGAAAAATAAGCAATGTGCTGAATAAATTGTTCATTCTGAATGATTCATCCAGATCTAATAACTATCCGTCTCTACAAATATTGTCATAAGGCCTAATCAGATGGTATAAAACACCAGAAAAGAAATGAGCCACAGGAAAACGAAGGAATATCAGTGCAGTTTCAGTACAGAAGGGACAGACTTCGTAACTCTCTGGAAACCCTCCGAGCTGCAGATGGCTCTGCAAGAGCGGAGCTGAAATCATACTTTGCCGCCACGCGTGGTGGCTGAGACCCACACAGCTCGAGTATCTTTTGACCCGAAAGGCAGCGTCAGGCACTTATTCTCCCCTCCCCTCATTCTTCCCCCCCTTTCTCTTTGAAAACCCAACAGCAGAGGTGCGGGGGGAAGTTCCTGACCCGAATGGCTCCGCCAGCAAAATCTACAGCCTTAAACGCCGGTGCTGTACGTGGGCTGGGGGGAACGGGCGAGGGGCCTGGCTCAAGGGAGCCCCCAAACACCACGTCTGAGAGCTCCCCTCCGCCATCCTCAGCCTAAACATTTTACGGAGCTGGGGGGGGCCTGGGGGGTGTCAGAGGTCACCAACTGTCAAAACACAGCACAAGTCACCCCGTGCGCCGGCAGGGAAACTAAGCAGACGGCAGAGTTCAGGGGTAGCACTTATTAATGCCCGCCGCAAACGGTAAAGCCGCCCTTAAAAACTAACCGGCTTTTCCCCCTAAATCTTTCTGATTTTTACAAGTTGAGCTCAAAGTTAAAGGGGGCCATGAGCTTTAAAAGATCAATGCACATGTGGAATTAAGACTATTCTAAAGGTCTTTTTTTTTTTTTTTTTTAATGGAGGGAAACAACCACCAAACTTTGAACCAGCAGCAAACTCCAAAGCGCCAGGTGGTTTCATAAACCCGAAGGTTCATAAATCTTTTCTTCAAAGTTTCCAATTTCAAAAAAAAAAAAAAAAAGAGCTTTTTTTCTTTGTGGTTATTTTTCAATTTTATTTTTTTTTTTTTTCTTTCTCCCTCCTCCCTCCACCCCGTTCTTTTCCTGCCTTTGGGCGGATGACCTGCCAACCCCATGACAGCCTTTTAAGCTGGCTGTGCCGGCCGGGCTCCCTCTGCCGGAGCGGGGCAGCGGGCATGACTCCATCCGCCGGGAGGAACGGCCGGGAAAGGGGCTGCACCAGGGGGAGAGACGCCGACGATGCTTCTATTTTTACACGCTGCCTGGTCACACAGCTCAAACGAGTGCAGGGAGTTCAAGCGTTCAGTGCATCTGCTCTCCCCGCCGCTCGGGCCTTTCAAATAGTCATAGGAATAATAATCGAGGCAGAAGAGCCATAGGGCTCCTCAATCTACAGCCTGTGGGCCACATACAGTCCACCAGGGCGATTCGGTCTGTCCTGTGGGGCAATGTGGGAGGCTCCCAGGTGCAACCAGGGGGATCGGGGGCTGATGAATCACTGGTGGCATTTGTTTGACGCGGGCCAAGGCGTCTTCAGGAAAGGTGGAACCTAGTAATACACTTCTGCTCTACCCAGAGCAAGTCACCTGCCCTGCACCTTTGCTTCTGCTGGATGTGAATGGCCACTGAGAAATGCAGCTGTCAGGCGTAGCCTGAACTCTTCTTGCAGCCAGAACCTTCTGGTAGCTCTCCTGTTTGCAGGAGCATATATAGGGGTTTACCTGTGCGCTGTATGCAGTGGAGTAGGTGAGCAGTACACTTCCAGGAAGCACCAAATCTTCTGTAGCTTCTGTGATGCGAGAAGAGCAGCTCTACTGTACACAATCCTCTTCTAATGGTGAAATAAGTCAGAATCACAGAATGATATGGGGTTGGAAGGGACCTCTGGAGATCATCTAGTCCAACTCCCCTGCCAGAGCAGGTTCACCTAGAGCAGGTTGCAGAGGAACGTGTCCAGGTGGGTTTTGAATGTCTCCAGAGACGGAGACTCCACCACCTCTCTGGGCAGTCTCTTCCAGTGCTCTGCCACCCCCAAAGTGAAGTTCCTCCTCATGTTTAGACGGAACTTCTTATGTTCAAGTTTGTGGCCATTTCCTCTTGTCCTGTCACTGGCACCACTGAGAAAAGATTGGCCCCATCCTCCTGACACCCACCCTTTAAGTATTTTTTAGGCGTTTATCATATCCCCCCTCAGTCTTTTCTTCTCCACACTAAAAAGACCCAAGTCCCTCAGCCTTTCCTCATAGGAGAGATGCCCCTAATCCAGGCCCCTAATCATCTTTGTAGTCCTCTGTTGTACTCTCTCCAGCAGTTCCCTGTACTTCTTGAACTGGGGAGCCCAGAACTGGACACAGTACTCTACATGGGGACACAGTACTCCAGATGGGGGAAAGTCAGGCAAAAAGGCTGGATACCGCTCATTTAGATGCTACTCTGTAATCAAGAGACACACATACATTTGTCCCTCTAATCTTCTGAAACTGTCAGAAAATAAAGCTTCAAGGATGGAAGAAATCGTGATAGATTTCTGGCGTCTTTCTTTGTTTCCTAACTGCACATCTAAAACCAGCTTACTTTCACACATGCCTCAAATCATACAATCACAAATTCATTCTGATTGGAAGAGCCTCAGAGGTCACCTAGTCAAATCCCTGACAGCTGTCCACTCCCTCTGCTCCACACATTCTCCCGCAGAAACGCATCGTGGAGAGAGGGTTGCCGAAACAGCTGTGGAACCACTAACTCGCTTGCTTTACCTAAGCTAGACAGATGGGAATCTTCAGCCCATTACCACCTCTTTTCTTCAGAAACAGCACCCAACACAGAGACCCACACATGGCTCAGTAGAGACTGATTACACACAGGTGAGGGTAGGTTGTCAAATCCCCAGCCACTTGATGGGTGAGGGTGTTGTCCAGTCAGAAATTGCATTACATCTCCTTAAACACGACTTAGTTAATTCCTATGAAGCCCTTAGATAAATATCACCTACTTTTACTGATGAAGCTAATGAGGCAAAAAATGCTGTGGAATGTGACCAAGGCCACACAGGAAGCCCAGATCAGTATCAGAGCTGGGATCACCGAGCACAGGCTTGGCCAAAGTGCTCTAGCCCCTTCTGCGGTTCGGATTCTTCAGCTGCCCACCTCTGTGGCTGAGCCACGCTGGCTGATGAGGTGTGGCACTGGCCCAGATACGTGAAGCTGGGTGAAGCAGTGGTTTAGATACCAGCAAGAGTCAACCAAGCGTCTGTGGCCAATCCTTCAACTGGGCAATACTTGTTCCTCTGCAATGAGTGTTCCTTACTTTTTGTTGGAGCTCTCTTTAGCCCACTTTCATCCCATGTCTTTATCTACCTCACATATACAAACATATACATGCTTTGCCAGAAAATCAAATAAAATGATCGCTTTGTTTTTAAAAGGAAACAAGAAGAGCTTTCATGTTTCTCATGTTTTATGCTGTTGTAACTGCATTTGACATAGTCCCATGAGCAGACGCTCCAATAATAATGACTAAATCTCCTTTTCTTTTCGCTTGTAGGCTATTTAGGAGCTATTTGGTGCTGTAACCACAGTTATCCAGACTGCTCCCACCACATACATGTGGCATTATTTACTCAACCTCCTGATTCATTAAATGTACTTCCAGCTCCTAAGAGGTTTATTATTATTCCTCTGTGGCATCTTCATACTGATTATAATTTCAAAATTCTCTGCTGGAGATCAACGAGTATCCACTAAATTAGGTGATAGTTGATGGGTATAAAATTGAAATACTGCAACTATTTGCTGTCTACAGCCATCAAAGTAGTAACGAGATTCCATGTCTCCTCACATGCTCTCTAGAGCTAGCTCTAATTCTGTGTTGAACTGCAGGAAAAGAAACAGGAGAGGAGACAACCAGTAGACAATAGGCCTAAAGTTAGCTAGTTAGCAACAGAAAACTTCCAGCATGACAAAGAAGCTATTCTTTTCTACCATACCTCCTACAAAACCTGGATCCAGTCTTCCCTCAATGCAGGAGTGTTAGAGTATTGCTCTCTTGATCCAATATCTCTGAGAATTATGGACCTTGTTGAGAAACAGCTCTCCGGCTTAACAAAAGAGGTGATTTGGGGCTCACAAACAGAAGGCAACCCTATCATGAATGAATCAAAACCATAGACTCCTCAGTAACAAGAATTTATGCTTCAGCTTTCACGGTGATGCCTGACCATCAGATTTCTCTGGATTCATTATTGCTCACACACAGTTAAAAGCAATTGTGAAATACCTTTTTTTTTTCCTTGCTCCTTCTTTGACTGGCCAAATTCCAAAGTGACTGCCAGATCTGGATTTGGCAGTAGGGGTCCATGGCTGTGCTAGTAGCTTAAATACCTCTAGCCCAGATTGTCCTTAAGAGTATCTGAAAAATATTCTTGGGGTCCAACTGCAGCGAGCCGGTTCCCAAGCTAGAGAATCCTCTGGACAGAACATCACACCAATATTTTGTATCAAATATTTCTTTTAACTATATGAAAATATCTAATCCTTCTCTTTTCAGCCTTAAATAGACTTGTCTAGTCATACATATAGACGAAGAGTCCCTTCTCATTCCACCAGATGCTGCGACAGAACACCTGAGCAGGATCTCAGACCTGACAGACTGCAGACTGGATCTTGGTGGGACTAGGCTTGGATATGGGACTCACTGTTTCCAGAGTCATCGGGCAACCTAGAGAGCTGATACCCTGAGGGAATGATGCATGACTCCTCTTTTTTACGAAGCCGCTTCCAAAAAATATCAGAGTAGCTTGTAGTAAGCAGTTTCAATGGAATGTGACGTGTAATTCTTATCCTGCCAAGAAAATATATACATTATTAATAATAAAGATTTGTTTGACTGATAGCATTTTTCAGAGTTATTAGCAGTGAGACAGATAACTATTCTCAATTTTGCTAGATCCCTATGTTGATTTTGCCAAGATTAAAACAGGATAAGGAAACATAATACTTCCAATAGTTAAAATTCTGAAATAAAATCACAAATTCAAATGAGTTAAGAAGGCTTTGCCGGAGAAACAAGTATATTGTAGGTTCTTGAATGGTGGATCAAAGTGACAGGTAAATGGTTTCCCTATTAACTGCCATGTTCATGCAGGCAACATTCATTAACAGTAAGATTATAAATATGGCAAAAAGTACTTATCCCCTTACAATTATCTCATTTCTTTGCCAAATCCTATCAGTGTTGTTCAAAACAGTAGGTTGCACCACCATTTCAAAGTAAGGACCTGGAAGTTGGTTCTTTCCTAAACCTACAGGAGTACGCTTTAGAAAGGGAGCTGCACCAAGCTGTACCAATCCCACAGATTCTGCTAGTTCAGTATCATATCAAGACTCTCCTAGGAAAGACCATAGCATCTTTTCTAACACTGACCATAGGATTACGTATCCTACGCGCATCATGACCTACTGAAAAACCCAGCCCAAGTTCACTTGACAATGTACTAAGATTAGCTGGTCTTCCCTTAACACAAAATACAGTATGAAAGCACCAAGAGTCCAAGGCATGGGGGTAAGGGCAGCTAGATGACTCATCTCTTCGCTTGCACAGAACCTTACTCTGTCAAAAGCTTTACAAATCAACATGGAGTGGCCCAATAATTTTCCCTGTACCTTTAACGGAACCTGAGAGCCATACAGTAAGCCTCTGAATTGGGTTTGCATGCACACATGCTTGTAGGGGATGTTTCTAGGTATGCAGACAGATAGACATGTCTGTGCAACAAACTTCTGGACTGATCTAGACCATCCATCCTGAAGATAATGAGGCATGCATGTGAGTTGCATGTAAGTGCGTGCATTAGTACATCTGGGTACATGAACACAGCTGGCAGGCAAGTAGATTTGGGGAGGGTAAACAATCTTTGTCTTGCAGAAAAATGTAAGTACTGTGCTGTCACAGTAGGGGAGGAACAGAAGGTATATAGAGTTGAGAAAGGAAAACCAAAGCCAGTACAAACGAAATAGGGTTATATGATCTGTGGATGATTCTGCAGGATTCAAAATAGAGATGTAGAATGGAGCATATGTTTTTTGTGCAGAGTTTATGCACGTGACCTATGCCCGTGGATATAGGAAAGTCATACTCCACTAAGATTACAGAAATAGTCCCATTTCCAAAGGTATTAGAAGACACAGTGTTAAAACACTTCCCGCAGAAATAGAGACATATGCACTACTGATTTTACCCCAAACCTCTAGAACTAGTTCCACAATCCTACAGATTTATCACAAAGCAGAGACACTAGGACATCTCTCTACAGAAAACACAAGAAACTGAAACACTAGCAGCATATTTTTCTGAAGGGATTTATACTAACTATGGACTTTTTTCTTCCACTGTCATTTTAAGGCATGTATGCGTAATGCAGTCCTGGACAAAGCGAGAGCAATTGCATCTGCTTTTATTCAGAGATAACAGGCCTTTCTGACCTGATGTTCTTAGGAAAAAACCTTCAGACTAATCATATGCCTCCACAACATTTTCAGTGGAGAGCACTGAACACTGTCATGGGCCTGTCAGGTAAGATAGCTGTATCTCTAGCTGATTGATCCTTTTAGTCTTCTTTTGTTAAAAACCTGTAGATTTCATTTCAGAAGGAAAAAGGCAATTTGAAATTCTCCCCAGATAGCAAGGACTTTTGTTGTCTTTTCTCCCCCCTCCCAGATTCGTGTTCTGAATAGAAGAAATTAGACACAAAAATAAGACAGAGAGAAAATTTTTTGAAGAGTGCCTTTAAAAGATATGAGGGATCTAAATTAAAACCCTTTGTGAAGTAAAAGGTGGCTGGAGGGAATGTGCAAGAATAGTCAGTTACTGCTGGCACATTTACAGGCTTTGAAGGTTCTTCACATGTAGCTCAGTAAGAACGGTTAACAGCAGCTCTACCTCACACTAAGGTTTTACGGGATTAATGAAGTCTTTGTTAAACCAAATACCTGCAGTTTCTATTATTGCCAATGTAGCTACAAAACCTTCACGCTTGTCTGTACATGGTAGAGGGTAAAACTGAAGCACGGCAAAAATGACTGACCACTTTGCTTTTCCATTTTTGTGATCATCACTATTTCTAACAAGGAAATGGCTTCATTTCTACTGACACTGTTTAAGGTGAAAATTGTTTGTGGTTTTTTTTTTTAACAGACATAGATTTCTGGCATGCATCCAACCATGTATATCCAAATCTTCAATCCATGTAGGAAAGAAGATTTTGTAGAAGATAAACTGACTAGCACATGAAGAATTCTGGAAATTACATTATCTGATTTACCTAAGATGATTTATCTCCAGAACAAGTCTGCTGTAAACTGAAAAAGCCTTCTGCTACCTCATCATCCTATTTCAATCATTTGGGATTCTCATCTCACAACCACCTGCAAATA
The DNA here is from genome assembly GCA_013399435.1 of Arenaria interpres. Lineage (NCBI taxonomy): Eukaryota > Metazoa > Chordata > Aves > Charadriiformes > Scolopacidae > Arenaria > Arenaria interpres. Next base: position 21,888 of record VXAK01025545.1, on the reverse strand, counting down.
ATGGATCTGGCTACAGGATCTGTCTATACACGAACTCAAGAGCCAGAATGGCAAAAAAGTCGTGCAACCTGATAACACACGCTCACACAAAATTTTGCAAGTCAACATGCAATACCTTTTTGATCCACCGTTATAAAGACAAGAAAGAAACATTAAAAACCTGAAAGTTTCTTTTCATTGTAACCTGGGTTTCTTTCTCCCATAAGAAATCCTTTTTATCACAAGATTTAGAGAAATATTACAGATTAGAAGTCTTTACCATTATGATTGCATCCCTCAGAACAAATGTGAATGTATGAATATATTACTTCTGATACAGATGTCTCCTCTGCTTTTTAAAGACTGATTTAAAGACTCAAAAGGTTAAGGAGGTTGATAGGAAACATGCTCAGAAGAGCAGATTTGTTGTAGAAAATTTGTGCTAGATAGTTGGGATTTTTTTAAAGGAAGAAATGTCATAATCTGAGTAAAGCTTCAATAATAAGAATTACTTTTAGTCTATCATGTTAAAAAAATTAACTACCTCCACTTAGCATATTCATTTTTATGAAGGATACAAACTAATTAATTTTATTCACTATGAAAAAATGATCTTTTGTGGTGTCTACAAGGTAGGATGGTATTGATATGTTTCACAGATATAAAGCCAAATGGTCTTGAAATATGCTCCACAGGGAATATTGGCCCCAAGCCTTAAAACTGGAGCCAAAACAGGAAAGCTATATGGAGAAAGTGATGTAAAGATCATGCTGCACTCCACTCCCTTCTATTGGCCTGTTGTGATGGTTTTTTTCCCAAGGAACATTGCAACAATATCAAAGCCTTCATCCCTTGGGCAGAGCTCTGTTTGAAGTAGCTCAAATAATAATTTGATAATCACACTTCAAAAAACTAAAGTAAAATTCACAGACCACAATGAAAAAGCATAAAGACATGAGGGATGGTTACGTGTAAGCTGCCAAGCGGTGCAGTGTCTCCCATGTCTTCAATGAAGCCCTGGACAGCACTAATGAAGGGTCTGAAGAAAAAACATTCCTTTACCTCTTCCTGTTTACGCAAAATCTATGGCTAATGTAACAAGTCGCACAACATATCTGATGTTACTGCTCTTGCTCAGTCACGAAGCTATACCGTGTCAGCCATTTATAATGACTAGGCGCTTCCGATAATGGCAATGTCATGACATTTCCATGATGACTTCAGCCTCAGCTTTGTAAATCCCACAAGATCAGGTTACGGATTGAGGACTTAGGAAATGAGTAAGAAAGCTCTAAAGGAGAAAAGCTGTGATTACATGCAAATATATTCATTAGAGAAGAGATTGAACAGAAATGCAGCTTCAATATTTTTTAATGAATTTTTAAACATACAAATGCGCTGCAGGTGCGCAATATAATGTACTTGACCTTTCAAGGAGTGGTTAGCAATGTTTGCTAGCAAAAAGTTTTCTTGACTATAGTTTTTTCTATTTCTGTTTAAAAATGCTTACTTCAAACTCTTCAGCTGTCTTCATTTTTATTAACAGTCATTTATTTCTTCTTTGCTTATATAACTGGATGTCCAATACAGCTAGCATTTCTAAGTATTTAAGGTGTAAGAGAATCCTACGAGGTACCCTTGGAGAGCTGTCAAGCTCTGCACAGAAAATACTATTTTATAGTAGGGCTTTGCCTACTATATATATATCTGTATGCATTTCCATGCATTTTTCGCCTTGTAACCCATATTTCTTTTTTAATAGCACAGAATATATAGTCACAGAATAACTCCTTTCATATTTTTTCCCCAAAGAAAACATTTTAGCTTTAGGAAGGAGGTAAAGGCATTTTACTAAAGCAATTTCATATGTCTCCCAAAAATCTATGTCAATATTAATTTCTAGCCTGGGTTCAATAAATATGACAAGCTTAATTAAAATATCTACAAAATGGGGTAGATTGGAAAAATAGCCCTAATGAGATACTAAACAAGATCTGAAGTTCCAAATTTCCTATGGGTCAGGAGATGCCTAATACGCATAGACCTCATCCCTTCAGTAATTATTTATATTTATTTATATATTAGGTCTAGAGACAGTAACGAACAAATGAAGAGCAGAAAATGTGTTAGGTTTTGGAATCAGTAAGAGAAACCTCTGACATTGAATCCTTCCTTAAACTCAATTAAGTAAAGGTCACATTCTTTTAGCATCATCTTCTTTATAAACTGGAGAATTTTGAGCAGCAATATGCATTCCTCCCTCTGACAAGTGCACAACTAAAAGTGAGATCCTCCCAAAGAAGCAAGAATGTCAGCACTGATCTCTGCCTGCTATTTGGCTTTCAGCTAATACCACACACCCCAAAACATTTTCTACTCACCTTTTCCTTTCTATTCAATCCTTACATACACATCAGAAATTATCTGACCAAAACGTATTTTACATAAGGAGGAAAAATGCATCTTAAGGAAGGTGCACTTCTTCTAAAGCACAGGACAAAATCTCCATTTGCCATTTCAGGATACTATCCATTAGTAAAATCAAACACTGTATGATAAAACAGAAGCATATTTATCACAACCCTTGGAAATACCTAGCTGTTGAAACGCGCTCAAAATCTCTGTGCACACTTCAGTGCTCTTTTCAGTGTATTTGTAATTAAAAAAAAAAAAAAATCATCTTACTTTTACAGACTCCAGTTCTACAAGGCACTTAAAGAAATGTTTTTCCAGTGATGCATTTATCCATAGAATTAAAATATGCAAATATTTAAACCAGGTTCTTATTTCTTCTATTTCTCACTTGTTAGCAGGAAAATTGCGGCCTTCTGATGGCAATTTTTCTGTTTATTACCTTTTATTAATAGCATGTTACACAAATATAATACTTAAAACACTACCAATAATTACCCAGTCCACTAGGAAATTCCACTGTGGCATGCCTACCCTAAATAAATTCTTGAAACTCATTCTATTTTATCCTGAAGAATGATCAGCTGAAATCAGGATTTTATGAAGAATAACTTACTGATTGCAGTAGACCATGGTCAAAGGAAATAAATAAAAAATAAAAGCAAATGTTTGGGAAAATAAGCAAAAAAAAACCCATATAAATTGTTTAAATCACAAGGTCTTCAGACCTTTGGAGTTATGATGTTCAATAAGGATCAGAATCAAGCATATTTTTTCCTGTAGCTAAGAGAGAGCAATTCAGTAATTGCACTTACTGCAATAGCAATAACTGTACCCTATAGGTCAAAGTGTGCAAATACTTACATGCTTGCAATACTTCTCCGTTTGGACTGGAGCTTACAAACTTACAACTTTGGAAATCAGGCCAACTATGGCCCAGTATGCAATTCCACCATCCCAGAAGTAGAATAAGACTCAAACTGCATAGAAGCTGTCACAACTGCTCAAATCTTCAACTGTATAACAATGCTCCCAGGAATCTATTCTAAAGATTTTTTGGAGGGTTGAGATTCCCCTTATCTGTCTTTACTTTTAAAATCACTAGTTTTCAACTTCTGAAAAAGGAAAATTGGATTTAAGGTATAGGATAAATCATATTGGAGCTACATGAAATGAAACACTGAACCAGCACAGGCTCACTCTGCCACTTCACATTCATACAAAAAGTTTTGTAGTATATCTTTGGCCTAGCAGATGTCAGATCATTATCACCCAACCTCCACCAGTCAGATAAATCTGGTATCAAGCATCAAGACAGGATAAGTACCATAACGTGGTCTCTCGATAATTCAACTGAAGTGCCATAATGCAGTTATGTGTGATCCAGATCAAATTTATACTGCCAGGTTATTTGATAATACACAGATACAGCATTAGTGAACACAGAGCCACAGGCTTCAAACAACTTCAAGTATCAGGACCAATATATACTACCCAGCTTTTACTCTGCTCTTTGTGAATTCCTCTGGGATTTTTTTTGCTATCGTTAGCTGGAATTCTACTTGGGATTCACACTTAATATTTCATGGTGCACTTGGGCGTATGTCATCAGAGGGACGATGTTCATAAATCGTTTTTGAAACATGTTCTGTCATTTTATTTTTATGTCTACTTCTGAAATTGTATGAAACCACGCTGGTACGTAAACTTAAACAAGTAAACTGAAAATCTCGCAAAGATTTCCACCTTTTTTTTTTCCCCTCCATATGGAATCATTTTCCCTTACGTTCTTATCTATTTTTTACCAGTCTTCATGGAGAGATCACACTAAGAAAGCACTCAATCCCCATTTTGCTGGTTTTGCTGAGAAATACATTTGGAGAGAATGCTTTTTAATTTCTCCTATTCCTTATATGAAGAAGATGGACAGGAAGAGCCCTTGTTTTACAGAATCCTAGAAAATCACTTGAATTTTTCAAAAAAGATTCATGGAGATTATAGGGAGTAATCAGAAAAGACAAAATATTTGTCATTTGAAACTATCTAGATTGAAAAAATATTCTGTTTATATTCCTCCTCAAATGTATTTTCCACATGCTTGAAAAATTGAAGTGCTCCGCAGATTTGTTTTTGATCCAGATTAAATAATTTTGTATCTTTCCAAAGCCAGCTGTTAAATGAAGTTGATGAGATAACTTTGTAAACTATTCTATAAAAGGAAGACGAGTAACTGTATTTTCAGTGCTATGATTCCAGCTTACATATGCAAAAACAGGAACACATAAAACCTTTTGTTTCATTGGGTACTGGAAGATTCAGACAATCAGAGAACATATAGGAATATTCTTCTGCACATTCAGTTTTGCATGCTCAATCATCTTCATACATAACTTGAGGATCATCTTTTACAAACATAGCCAATAATATGGCATTTCAAATTTCTACATTAACTAATATTCTGTTATTAAATACAGATACAGGTAAGTAAAAGACAAAACCAAGTGGTATTACCTAGTCTTTGACTCAGCTACTTAAAATAAACATTCTGCAAAGACTTGTTCTTTTAGATAAGATTTGTCATTCCTTTGTGGTAGCTATCAATCAGACACAACATTTTTTTAAAAAACCTTTAAATAAAATAAAATGGAATAGGAATATTCGATCTTCCAGTACTGATCAATACTTCTTAATCAAAATGTGACAGTCTGACTCATGGTCTGCAACATGATATGAGGTGGGAAGATAAGATTATTGAGAAATGAGCACCAAATGTTGTTATCTGTAATGTGGATACATCACACTTAATGCCTATGAAGCGTCAGTAATGACTTAAAAGCCATATAATAAAGTCTACCTATAGTTAGCCCTTCTTTTGGCATATTTTTTACACTGGGTGGTAACTATCTACTAATATTTAATGCCAGAAAAGCTCTTGAAGATAAAAGGAATGTGATAATCAAAAAAAAAAACAAACTAAACTAAACCCCTTTCAAGAGGCAGAGATGAGCATTTTCTTCTACTTTCAAGTTTTTTTCAACTTTTAAATAGAACCCAATTCCTGATTTATAAAAGAAAATTAATATTTGGACCTATTTATTTCTGGTTATTTTAACTTTTCCTGTGCTTTCTCTTCCCTCACCTTTGTTTTCTTTTTTGGTACTAGTAAGAAATTATGATCTTCACTTAAAAGTGCATGTCTGGGAATCAGAAATTTTTGGGCTTTTTTTCCCAAAGACTTCCTGTCCAGCCACAAATAAACATCTTATCCTCTATGTCAGTTCTCACACTTGATAAAAGAACTTTACCTTTGTATTTATCTACTTTAGAGAGTGTTTCTTCTCTCCTTCTGCCTGTGATTCTTGATTGCTAACCATTTTAATCCATTCATGTTTGCAAAAGTATTTGAGGATTTCAGGATGAAAGGCGCAAGAGAAATGTAAAGTATATTATTTTGTGGTAGAATGCTTTAATTATAACATCATGGAATGGTTTCAAATAAACCACTCTTTCCTATGGTGTACATTTCAGCTGCTCATCTACCCTTCTACAGCAAGAGACAGGCTCTTCTTGAAAGTAAGTCATATGAGGATCCTGACTTTGGCTGATGCTGTCAGGCATGAGAGGAGCTTCCCTCTCCAATAACGGTAGGAGCCTAGGGAGTTTACCTGCTGCCTTTGTGAATATCTTCTTTTTTTCTCTAGCCCCTAATATTAAGTAACTCTGTGCCTTATTTTAGCATCACTACCAACCCCTCAAAAAGCCAAGAAAAGCAGACTAGTAAATGAAAAAGCAATTGGTGGCTTGAGAAGTGTTCGTTCCTTTTTGTTCACAGGGCTCTTCTAATGTTATAAGATACCAGGATTTTTCAAGCTCACCTGTGATCTTATTGGGGAAGATTTTCAAATGAAGCTGAATTAAATCAAGATCTTAAGTCATGGGGCTGTGGTTTGGAAGACAGCTGTTTTTCTACCATGCATTCTAGAGTTTTGGCTGTGACCCTATTCTGATTTTAGTGCCTTCATCAGATTGCTACTTTTCCCTGCTGCAGGCAACAACTGCTTCTCCTACTCAGCAGAACCTCAATTTCTGAACAAGATCCAGCCTCTAATCAGAGCAAACTGTTTTAGCAATCGTTCTAGAACTTAGCAGATGTAGACCACTTGCTACCAGTCCTGGTTTACTGCTGAAGCATCTCCTTTTATTGCTTCCCAAGGGATGCCTTCCATGGTTGACCCCCTAAACGCTCTACCTTTCCTCTCCCTTGTTTATCATTGCTTCAAGAATCATATCCATCGTTATGAAATAATGAAGGATTCAAGGTTACGTACATGCCTGTTCCACCAAGTACAGAACAAGTTGTCTAAAGGCAAGAAAATTCATTAACACCGTATACCTTATTCATTATAATAATCTAATTTGGAAAGTCTTTTCATGGGTAAATGGACCTGAGAAACAGATGAGAGATTACACATTTGCTAACATATTCATACTGATGAGCCTCACACAACAAGAAAACAGGGCCAACCTGCCGAGGCCAGTTTGTAGATTACCACAGACACATAGATCTGGAAACAAATCCCACCGATTACGACAGCACATGTTTTACATATGATGTAAATGCACACCTTTTACGCAGAGACTTTTCAAGTATAGAAAACAATCTCATGGCTTTGTAGAGAATTGGTTTTGGTTTTTTAAATGATGCTGACTTATTCATGAAACATTTGTGATTAAATAGTAAAGATATAACTTCTTCTTTGATTGTTGCAACTTATTATTTTTTGTAATATGAAGTGTCCCTGTTTCTCTAAACTTCTCGCAGACTGAGTATCAGTTATACCATGATTTGTGCTGTTTACTATCTTTTTTAACTGTATGCAGCTATATACCCAGAACATCACATCTATAATTTTATAGATAGTCACCTGTCTTTCCAGGATCCTCCATTCCCTTGCTCTGGATAAATGTCAGTATAATTTATGCTGTTTCTCTAACTGAGGACCTTGTAAAATATTGTTTGCCCCCCACAAACAGCCAGAATTTTAACATAAGCAAGCTTGGATGACTGAAGAAACAAGGAAGGATGAGAAGACAGTCTTGGGGAGGGGGAACAGCAGATAGAAACATTGAAAATGCCTGTCTCAGAATTGACAACTGGAGCTTTCTAGGATCAACAACATTTGCACCTCATTCAGGGCAAAATTTTGATACTCTCTTCATCCAACCATACCTAGGATCCCACAGCCGACCTTGTTAATGAAATTCCCTCCCACAGTTAAAAATAAAAAACCAAAAAATACTGAATATGAATGTGGAAGAAAGACAATTTGATGTTTGTAATTATCGAGGTAAACTCCACGACCTGCTGAATGTATGCAAAATGGACACTGGATGGTGCATATAAAAGTGGCATGAGCGGAGAATAAGAGCAATTATTGAGACTTCTTTCTGGTAGAGGAAGTCATCATACAGCATCTCCACCATGAGCAATAAGGGGGCTTCACTGCAAGGTAAGACTTTTGCCATTCGCTTGCTGGTAACTTTTATATTTCTTTAAATTTAGATTGAATTAGGAAAGAACTGAAATTCAACAGCTCTAGAAATTGAGGTCTGTCAGCCACCTAATCTTCCAGTAACAGTGAATCCTGCCTCTACCTCCAATATTTAGTGTCCAAAGCTTGGAATTAGAAGGAAGCTTGATCCATTTTTTGCTCAGTCTTTTGTCTCCTAAGTCTACTTTTGGATTGGGCAGTGTCACAGAAAATTGGCTTGAGGGATGCGACACCTGCACACAAAAGACTGGATGCAGACTGCTTTGCTACACCACTCAGAAGGCAATGACTAAAAATCATGACCCACAAGCCTAGAAAAGATGTAGTAATTTTGAAGTGAATGTTTTCATAACCATCTTCAACTTTCTAAGCCAACAAGTCTCAGCTTTTCTGATTCATAGAATTGTTCCCCAGCGTACTTTCCTAGCCGCAGCGTGCGGCACATACCTTGCTCATGTGGGAGGAGGAAGGCTCGCTTCAATATTGTGTAAATGCACTCTTCCTGAATTTAGAGCTAGAAAGAAATTTGTCACATGATAACATTAGGGACAGCTCTGCTGATTATAGAGTACACTTTGCTTTAGTGTTTAAAAGAAGCCTAGTGAACCAATACAGGTAGCAGACCAATTTCCACAATTAAAACTCTCAGAGCACAGAACAGTGTTCTTTGAATAAGTTCATTCATTTACCAAATATTTGCTTTCAATTTTTTCCATTGTTTTTCTGTGCATATTTTATCTCACCAGATAGAAAACTTGACTCAGTTAAGTTAATATTAAAAGTTTTAAACAGAAGAAGTTTTGTGGTTTAGATAATTAGAAGTCCTCCATATCAGTTTCAGAAGCTCAGGAGAAAAGACAAAAGTTCTCTCTGATTTCTTAGCAGTAGGTAATTTAGGGTTAAACTCTAAAGAGCAAAGCAGCACAGCTGCTAGAAATCTTCTGAAGGAACTCCCAGGACAATCAAACCCTTAAGAGAGTGACCTAATCACCCTTTCACAAAATTAATTTAAACTCCAAATGTCTGCAAAGAAAAAAAAGGACCTGTGGGAGGAGGAGAAAAAATAGGAAAAAAAAAAAAAAAAAGACCAATCTATTTCCCAAATGTATGTATCTGTGCAAATATCATTATGTATCTATATTTACACTGTGAAGAAGTTTGATTTTTTTCCTTCCATTTATCACTATGTAATAAAGTCAGACACAATAGTAAGAGACTTCAGAATACAGCGTACACTGCAACACAGATTACCTTGTCTCCTCAAACTCTCTAGTAGGCTCTGCTAAGGAGTCAGGATGAAGGAAGGGAAGGGAGAAAGGATAACAGAATTACAGTGCTTCCCTCCTCCTTTTTTCCCCTCCTCCTTTTTCAGTAGCCAGTACAGGGGGTACTCTGAGCCATGTGACAGCACAGGAAAAATCACCCAGCACCTCACACTGACACCTACTTCTATACGCATATACAAGTCAATGTGATTCCATTTTACTTTGTTTTAAACCTGAACAGGTTTGTTGCTGGCAGCCCTTCTGGTGTCCAACATGCTCCTGACTAAGGAAGGAGTGACCTCCTTGCCAATCTGCCCCAGCGGATCTGTCAACTGCCAAGTTTCCCTTGGGGAACTTTTTGACCGGGCAGTTAAACTTTCACACTACATCCACTTCCTCTCTTCAGAAATATTCAATGAATTTGTAAGTATTCTGCCTTTTCCTGAGAGCAAGAAAATATAAAAATGCAATTTAATACTTTTTAAGCACAAACATATGCTCACATATTAAATCCTTCGATAAGTAAATAAATATGACTGCTGCACAGACAGTGATAGTCCCAACGGTGAACAAATTTGTGTATAGTGCTGACCATTGCTAAGATCCCCAACGCTTCCATTAAAAGATACCATTTTCCACATCATTCTTTATCTGTAGGACAAGTCTGTGTTTGCTGGGTGCCAGTTTCACTCTAAAGACTCACCAGAAACTTTTGACCCTTACGGCATAAAAGCAGTGATAAAAGCATTGGAACAACAATTAGTTAATACCGTGTTTGAATTGAAGCTCTTCTTCCTTATCTGTTTCAATAATGCCTGTCCTTGCTGATCTGCAGGATGAACGCTACGCTCAGGGCCGGGGTTTTATTACAAAAGCTGTTAATGGCTGCCACACTTCCTCCTTAACCACTCCTGAAGATAAGGAGCAAGCTCAGCAGATTCACGTAAGTCCCATTTCTAATGTCATTCAGTGTGAGATAGAGCAGGAGGAAAGGGGGAAGAGGGAGGGTTAAGGAACAGAGAGGCAGCGGACAGAGAGGGAGGGAAGTCAGCTCAATCAAAATAAAAAAAGCCAGGAGGAGGAAAGCACCAAAATGCCGAGAAAAGTTGATTTAACATTTGCTGATACTAAGTTACAGACTATACAGAATATACAGGTACCAGTTATTCTCATCTTCATCCTTCCTTTTCCTGTATGTTACATTCAGTCATTGCATCTTTTTTCCAGTTACACTATAGCATCATGGAGCAATGCCAGTTCCCGTGTTTCTACACTACTGAGAACACTACAGCCTTTGAACATTATTTTAAAACACCTTATAGACAACTATTATATCAACAAACATAAAAATACATTGGCTATATATGGAATATAGTATGTAGGCAGAGGTAAATAGTATTCCAGTAACTGAAAACACTGACTTTACTAAAGAAATGCTAAATAGATATTTTTGCTGTAGGCAAAAGGGGTCACATGGTCATCCAAATCCAAAGACTCAAATGCAAAATACTGCAAAATACTTGTAAAGAGAAACATGCTTCATACATCTATTCAATAATTATAAACTTAAGGGAAGATGATGATAATGTTGTTCAGCCTATGATCACAGATACAATTCAAAAATACTGTGGAGAAAACAATAAGCACAGGTGTATGAATGGGGGTGTGCCAGGGAGAAATCTTTATCCCTTTCATGATGGTAATATCTTTGCAATCCCAGTATCACCATCTTCTCAGTATATCACTCAGAAATTCTGTTGGCACAGCCCTTGATATATAACAAGTCTGGTTGTGTTCAGACCCAGTGCATCAAGCAAAGAAGAAACGGTTGAAACTACCATAACCATAAGCTTTATGAATGTTTATTGCCACAAGAAAGGAAGAAAGGACAATTTTTAAAAACAGAGCTATTGCTGGAAGTACCATTGTTCAAAGGGGAGGACAGATGAGTTACATAGACAGAATAAAAGCTATTTAATTAGTTTACTATAATGTGCACCTTCCATTCAGTACTAAATTAAAAAAAAAAAAAAAGCACTGGATTTTAAAATGTTCATCAAAAATCAGAAAAGGAGTCCTGTTTTTTTTTCACAGAGATGAAACACTGTTGTATTTGCTAGTTCGTAACATGAAGGGCATTTAACGATATTTTCCATTACAACACTGTAACTACTTGTGCTAATATCGTACACCAATATGACAACAATGACAAACTTCAAAAATGCAATTGCACAGAGGTATCTAAGAGAGGGCTACAGGACACCTTCAGTGGTAAGTCCTGGAATGATTTCCCAGATCACTATGTCTGAGGACATTGCTCTAGATGCCTCCTAATACTGTCAGCATTTAGCCTCCCTATTTTAACTGCATTTTCTTAATGCGTGCGAGCAGCATGAAGACTTACTGAATTTAATATTGGGAGTGCTGCGCTCCTGGAATGATCCCCTTGTTCATCTGGCCTCTGAAGTACAAAGAATCAAAGAAGCTCCAGACACTATCCTCTGGAAGGCTGTAGAGATTGAAGAACAAAACAAGCGACTTCTAGAAGGAATGGAGAAAATAGTCGGGCGGGTGAGTATTAGATCCTTAACACCCTTCCGAACTGTTGCTATAAGGAAGACATACAGTGATAGGTGCTCCCTACCTGGAATAGGAAAGGAAACAGTAGACAGGAAGGGAAAAAAAGGAGGCAAGATAGCTGAATCTGAGAACTTTTCAGCTTTCTTCTTTCAGCGTTCTTTTCTTCTCCTATCTTGCAATTTCTAAAGAGACAATGTAATGCGACACAGTATCCTCCTGGAGAAACTTGCTGCTCATGGCTTAGATGGGTATACTCTCCACTGGGTTAAAAACTGGCTGGAGGGCCGGGCCCAGAGAGTGGTGGTGAACGGAGTCAAATCCAGTTGGCGGCCGGTCACGAGTGGTGTCCCACAGGGCTCGGTACTGGGGCCAGTTCTATTTAATATCTTTATCAATGATCTGGATGAGGGGATCGAGTGCACCCTCAGTAAGTTCGCAGACGACACCAAGCTGGGTGGCAGTCTCGACCTGCTGGAGGGTAGAGAGGCTTTGCAGAGGGATCTGGACAGGCTGGATCGATGGTCTGAGACCAACAGGATGAGTTTCAATAAGGCCAAGTGCCGGGTCCTGCACTTGGGTCACAACAACCCCAGGCAG
>VXAK01025544.1:590726-614012 GCA_013399435.1 Arenaria interpres | reverse complement strand
GAAATTCGGCGCAGAAAAAAGTAAACAAATCACAAAACAGATGCTGGTCTACTCCGTCTCCGCGGGGGAAAACACGCATCTGGAGCGCCTGATCCCAGTTCTCCCAGCTGGTACCCCCAGCACACGCTCCTCAGGACCTCAGCGATGATGATGGTCCAGCTCCAGAACCAGCTCTTTTGGTGTTTTAACTGGGAGGGAGTGGACCCAGATCCCCTCTGGGAAGCATAATTTAATTAAAGTGGGTTTATAACTCAAAAAGTGTATGTGGAGGACTTGTCATCATACACCAATTTAGAATAAGTAAAAAAAAATATATATAATACTGTACAAATGAAAAGAATTCATATCAGAAAGCAGCATGCAATAGAATTACTCTATCTGGACTCACGGTGCTACCAAGCCCATATGAAATCCTATAGCTTGAATAAAATTTGTTTTCCTGGCTTCAAAACTGACCCCAGCACTTCCACATGCCCTTCCTCCTCCTGAGAGGCTTAGAGGGGGAGCAGGGAGGGGAGGGAGACCTCTGAGTTCCCCTGGAGAAAGGAGGGAGCTGGTACCACTCACGCCTTCAAGGAAAAGGCCAGTGGCACGTGTCTGCAGAAGACCATGCATACCTAGCAAGAACTTAATTTACGCTCGTAATATATTTTAGCCTAAATCACAGAAATTCCTCAACAGCTTCTGAAGTCCATGGTTTATCAGAAAAAGATGGTGAAGTTAATGGAAAACCCCTATAACCTTTAAATGCAAAAGTGTCAAAGACTCAAATACACAGATCAAATCTTTTTTCTTAAATAGATGTGAAAAATCACATGTGAAAAATCACATCACATGGCAAGGTTCGTATGTATGCACACCACCCTCCATTTCGGACTTGGAGCAGAATTTACAGCTTTCTCTTTCTTTCTTTCCTTCGTTCTTTCTTTCCTTCCTTCTTTCTTTCTCTTTTTCTCTCCTTCTTTCCTTCCTTCCTTCTTTCTTTCTTTCTTTCTTTCTTTCTTTCTTTCTTTCTTTCTTTCTTTCTTTCTTTCTTTCTTTCTTTCTTTCTTTCTTTTTCTTTCTTTCCTTCTTTCCTTCTGTCTGTCTGTCTTTCTGTCTTCCTGCCCGTCCTGCCTTTCCTTTTTAACCTAATATTTAGGCAGCTTTAACAAGCTTGGTACAGGAAGCCCTGCTCAGGTTCCAGGGGCACCGGCTGCCTCACTGTGCATGCAAAAGGTTCCCTTTTGGGGCAGGAGAAGTGACGCCTTGGTTGCTGTCCCCCTGTGAAGATCTCTGGATCCCTGATCTCCAGCCGGGCTCTGCTCCCGAGCAGGGACTGGGGGCACCGGGTCCTTTGCCCAGGGAATGGGCAGCTTCATGTCCAGGATGAACATGGGAGAGAGGTTTCTGCAGTCCCCTGGCATCTACCCTGTGCTCCCATGTTCTGATTTACCATTCTCCTAATAAACAGGGTTCGAGGCAAACTCACCCCTTCGCCCCACGTTCTCCCAGTATTTTGAGGGGGGCAGATGTGGTGGTTCTGTTCTTTAGAGGGTTTTATCTGTGGGGTGATGTCAGCAGAAGTTGCTGCGGGAGATGGCAATGCTCATGCTATCCAACAGAATGAATCTAAAACATGAAAGTGCCACACAGTTCATGCGCCTTTATATCACCCTCAGACGGTTTTTCACAGACTTTGTGAAACAAATGATTCTCCCCAGCTGAAGATCAGGTAATCTTTGTCTCCCAAAGCACAGAGTCCAGAGAAATTACACAAACCGCTACGAGGATCCAAACCAACCATCTCAATTTCCTTTATATAAAAGTTAAGTGATTTCAGGAAGACATTTCCAAACATGATTAAATATAAACATCAGCTAAAATGGATGATGTTACAAATAATTGGTTGTGGAGGCTAAAATTGTTTACCTGAATTGTTGGAATTCTTTGAAAATATAAAATCTACTGCATTTGTTTTACAGTTCAAAGTCTAGATGATGTTTCAAATAATACACATTTTAGAATAGTTATAAATCATCAGAAATATGCTCTAAATAAAGTTTTCCTTTCTTTTCATAACAACAGTTTAAAAAGTTTAATCTTTTGTTTTCATGAAAGCAACATTCTACTTTTAACACTTCTGATCTAGAACAGGTCAGGATACATTTATTTTCTATCAACAATGGAGGTTTCCCCATAGAGAAATTAATAAATCCCTTACTTCTTTTACAATTGAAAACACCCTAATTTTTTTTGAAATTTACACCTATTTTGAGAAATCAATGTTTTAAGAAGCTTATTAAATACTGTTATGAAATGAATTCCGAATACCATTTGTTGCTAATTCTAAGCTTACTTAATTATAAAGTAATTTTTTTTGTCTTTTGTTCTGGAAAAACACAAATTTGGGAGTGTGGATTGAAAGAGGAAGAAAAGAAATTCCTTTGTATATCACCGTTTTCTGATTTTCCATCAGCTTTTTCTTTGTGAAAATTTGTTTTTCAATATTTTTCAATTCCAGTCTTTTTAATTCTAGTATTGTTTAAAACCACAGCGAAAGAGAGAAACACATTTAATAAGGCAAATTCTATTGTATTATTTGGATTGGAATTACATTGCAACCAGACTCCATGAAAAGCGAAAAGCAGCTGTGTTCCACAGAGCAGAGAAACACCTCTGGTGAGAGGAGGTGTGCAGCGCCGTGCTGGCGATGCCGAGTGGGGCAGCGGTGGGGGAGAAGCAATTAGCAGAANGATGGGGATGTGGCGATGCTGGTTTGCTCGGGGTGTTCACAGCCGGGCTGCTGTGGGGACTCGGGGTTCCCCCTTGCTACAGGGGTTCCCCAGAAGAGCACGAACTGCCTTCTCACAGCACTCACCTCACAAGGCTTTTGGAAAATAGTTTGCGCTGCTGATGGTGTTATTGCCGGGTTTTGGTTGCTAACCCACATCTTCAGCCTCGGGTAATAGGATTTTTAACCAATTTTTCTGGGCTTTTATCCTCAAGAAAACACCTGAACTGTTGAGAGACCAGCTGTTGATGTAGTAGAGAATTGTGAACATGACGACTTAGAACCTGCAGTAGGCAGAATTTGTTTTAAAATGCTATAATAAACCGCGGTTTTTTAGGAGTTCCCTTTAGCAAGCCGAAAGAGGTTCTATAAACAAACCAATCAGTATTTATCCTGCCTAGAAAATCATTCCTGAAAACATATTTCAGATACCACATCTCATACCAAACTTGGGAAATAATTATTTCCACCTATCATAAGCTGTGTCGGATGTGTGTGAAAGTGGACTATAAGTATATACTAAATATTTTAAAGCTCCTTCTCATGAAGCATAGGCATAATGAGAAATGCGATATAGCTGAACACTAAGAATTAATTCCAACGTGAAAAAATATTTTCCATATGTACCTTCTTAGATAGTTGAATAAGAACCCCCCCCCCCAAAATCTGAATCTCATTTACAGAAAAATAATTCATCAACGTTGGCATAATGTTTTAATAATTCAAGTGAGTGAAAATACTGTGTAAGCCATGTAAAATGCATGCAGGCACTGATAACTGGCAGTGATTAAGGTATCTGAGCCCATTACCGTACGATTGCTTAGTTTATTTTTCTTTCAATCAGAGCCTTTGTTTATAGCAGATAATTTTATGTTTTGCCAATTGTATCTTTCCGTATCACAGTAATAAACGACAGCGTGGGGCTGTTGTTTCTTAGTACAAAGAGGGAAAACGCAATGTGAGGCATTTAAGCACACCCATACCTCCCACATCTGTTTGTGGGGGGGTGCTCCAGCACCCGGGGGTGGCAGGAGTGGCCGGGAGCCGGTGCCCTCAGCCGGGGCAGCCCCTTTGCCCCTCCGTCTCTCAGCACCCCAGGAACGCCCCTGACTGGACGCCCCAGCCCCAGCCCCTTACCCAGCTCTTATGGCCAGAGCCAGAAAACTTCATCAGCTCTCCTAGGAACACCAACTTTGGGGGTTACTGCCCAGTGGAAGATCAAGGGCAAGGTGTAGACCTACTGTCAGGAAACCAGCTCGCTCCTTGCATTTGCACCCTTCCCTCAAAGCTTTGGCCGGGACCCGGGTCCCCTCTCGCTCTCCACGCGACGCAGCGCATCACGGAGAGGCAGTCTCTGCTCCAAACTGCCTGCAGTCAGAGCCGGCGACACGGAAGGAGTGGGAAGCGGCAAGATTTTCTGGAAATCCCACCGCAGATCGGTAGAGATTCTCTCCATGGAGATGGATGGAGCCCTGAGGGTACGATCCCGCACAGGGCAGGCAAACGGAGGCACGCACGCTGCGGACGGTGTCCAAGACAGAGGGGTCCTGGGGGCATGTCTCACGCCATGAGACTGGCAGCTGGGCTGTGGAAGCCGCTGGGTCACCCAGTTCTCTAACAGGGGTGATGGAGGGAGGCACGCAGCGGGGATGGGCGCTGCTCATCCCGGGACCCCACAGCACGCACCACGCGGTGGGACTGCCGGGGAGCCGTGCCATCACCCATCTGTGGCCTCCCGCTGGCACCCTTCCCTTCAGCTCGGGGTGCTGAGCCCAGGAGCATCTCTCTTGGCATCAGGATGAAGAGTTTTATTGGAATGCGGCTCATAGGGGTGGAAATATTGGCCACCCTAAAGTTGGCAATAGCCAAGCATTGAGGGATACAGCACAGAAGGGACCCCTGTTTTATTTGTTCCTGAGTGTTTTCCCTAATTTGCAGTCATTGCTTGTTGGCATTGTATTGTACACCTCTTTACAGCAATATTTGTCATGGGTAAGATTCTTCCCTCTTCCTTTCTGCTCTCTTTATTTGTTTTAGTGGCTTTTACAGCAGCTTCAGGTAAGCGTGTGTCCGGCTGTGCACATGCATTCGGTGCACGGCCCTACCCTTTCCCCTCACACCCTGTAGAATGCTCATTCTTAATCTCTGTTTTCCAGGCAGTGTAGGAGAGAAGCAGAGACAGACCTTCAGCTGTGAAAACTGATGTTGTACATTGAAGCTTTCAAAGAAAACCCTGTTTGATTTGTACACCATAGTCCTAAACTTTTTGTGTCATTTGGGTCTTAGAAAATGACTCACCATCTGACTTACTCCAGAGCGGAGCTGTGAGCAGGAATGCTGGCCACAGAACACAGGACTTTCCTCAGCTGAGCTGGCCCCAAGTAAACATCAACTTATCTGTTTGTCACAGTGACTAATACAAGATTTTATACATTTTTCTTCTGTTAGTGTTTCACAGAAAGGGAGCAGACTTTGAATGCAGATAATGGATGGGCCAAGTTCCTAAACGCATTCCAGTTGTGGGTTTCCTTCTGTCAGGCAGAAAGAGCCCACCTGACCCCAGAGCCCACCTCACCCCAGAGCCCACATGGCATTCACCCAGTGGGGGTCAGTAAGCCCTTCTTGTGCTGCACGTGGGAATGAAGTACATTTGATCTGGAAATTGCCAGTTCATCCAGAACCCCAGCGTGCCATCTGTACAGCCGCATTGTGGAGAGAAGTTGTGTATTTGTTCCTGCTTCATGAAAAATGCAGCAGTATGTGTCGTAGCACGCTAGAAAAACCGGTGTACGAGATAGGAACGTGCCCAAAGTACTGTATCACTGTAAGGGAATGAACATTTAGCGAATAAATCAAACAGAAATAGGACTACATACAATCTGGGGTCAGTTAGCAAAAATAAATGTAATGAAAATTAAGTTGAAAATATATAGCATTTGACTGCAGAAGGAATGACTAGTGTAGAACTGCTGGGGGCTGGTGAGAAACTGCTGTCCCGAAGCACCGAAGCAGCACCGTGTCACATCGGGCAGGTGCCGGGGGGGTAAGGAACGGCCACCCTTCCCCAGCTGCAAGGGGAAGCTGGGCCTTATTGTGCAGAAATAACTGAGGGTCACGCTGTATCATGGACTGAGTTTAATAACCCCTGCCTGCTGCAAGCAACGTGCACGAGTTATTAATGCCCACACTGACATCAGGATGTCACATTTCTAACTTCTACACGAAGCAGAGGAGGCAAACCTGGGTCTATCAGATCTGGGCTGTTAATTGATCCATAGCAAGAAACAATTGGCTTAATAGACCAGCAGAGGTCTATGTCAGGCATTAAACCCCACTCTCTAAAGCCAAGCACAGAGTGCAGTGCCAGTATTCCAGCATGGGACCAGGCAACCATGGGAGGTGAACGTCTTTCGGGAATGACCTGATCCTGCTCCAGAGGAAGGGGATGGACTAGGTCATTCTGAGCTCACCTCCTGTCCGGCTGTACCCATTCAGTAACTCAGTCTTTAATGTTGTCCGTGGCATAGGCTTAGAAATACAGTGCTACTGAATCCCTGTTAGTGATTTTATTGTGCTGCACATTTGCGTAGACCTCAATATTTCTATACAGGCACAAAATGCTACATACGTTGAAGTCATGTCAATAACGAAGGCTATAAAATGTTGCTGTCTACGGTTTTAAAGGAAAATTAGACCTCAAAAATAGTGGGCAGGTGTGTTTGCAGGATAAAAGCGCTTCTGCAAGTATTCTGTAGAGTATAATGTGATCGCATTGCACAGGGATTTACATGCATAACTTTTATTAAAATCAACCAATGTTACTTGCATAAATGCCCTTGCTTGTCCAGAGGAATAATGTAACCCTTAAGGCTGCAATACGATTTAATCTGTTTAGTAGATGTAATGTAATATCACAGTATGGAAAAGACTCGGGAAACTAACACTGAGCATGCGCTAACTCATCTTAGGAACATTCCAGATTCATAAATACATGAGCTGTTTATTATCCACAGATACCAGAAAGCTTCTATCAAATATAATTATGCAGCAGATTATGTACGAGGGATGCCTGCCAATATTCCCTACTTGTATGACCCCTGTTACAGGATGGTCAGTTCTGAGCGGGCAGTCTGGCCTTCATCAAGAGATATTCTCTTTAAGCTGTTCTAGAAAATGAATGTTTTGTTTTCATGCCTGCTGCAAGCAAGGTGCAGTAGTTGCTAAAAGCCAATACTGATGTCAGGACGTCACATTTCTAATTTCTATACCAAGCAGAGGAGGTAAACATGGGATTTCAGGTAGCAGATAATGGCAACAGCAATTGAAAAAAACCCCAGCCAAAGGAGACCAGAACACCTGTCCCGGGTCAGAACAAATGTCTCTGAGGCGCAGCCTCTGACGGTGACAACAATGTATGCCTAGGAGAAGAGTTTAAGCATAGTACTGTTGGTTCCCTGCTCTGCTATTATGTTTTCAAGATAAATTGTCTGATGCCTAGAACTAGGGATTAACCCCCAAAGTTCAAGCTCCTCGCCTTGCCTCTGCTGTGAGCAAATGGGAAACACTGCGGGCACCAGCCCAGCCACCGCTGCTGTGAGTCCCTTAGCCCTCTGCCACAGGGCGAAGGCTGGGAAGGGTCCTACACAAGGGAGCGCTGCCATTATTTATGACAGTGAAGTAAAACCAGTATTTATCTCTTCCTAGCTAAGAACACCCCAAACTTTAATGGGAAATTGCATCACCTTTCAAGCGTGGGTGTACACGGGCGCACATGCGTGTACGCACACAGCTCAAGTATTTTGCTCTGAACAAGATCTAACATCGCTGACGAAACCTCACCAGGTATAAAAAAGAGATGATATTAAAAGGCAAAATAATTACCTGAGGGTTAAACTGCATAACTGCTTGTTTTGTGACAATGTAAAGATATTGAAATCAGATTTAATAAAAGACAAAGTTCTGAGCAGAAGTGCACCGAGTCCTTGGGCTCCTCCTCAGCCGGGAGTTGCGGGAGTGCTGCAGAGCTCTGTCAGGGCAAGACCGGGGTGTGTGCGGCTCCCTCCTCCTCCTCCTCTCCCTGCTCTCCCTGCCCCGCGTTCCCGGGTTTCGGGGCTGGAGAGGACCCACAGCACCTTCCCACCAGGATGGAGAAACAGAACCCAGCGACGTCCCGGGGTTCCTCACTGTGCACCAGCTTAGACTTTCTTCTGACACTTCTAACACCCGACTAACAGAGCTATTTCATTATTTTTTTATTTCCTAAAAGCTTTCATGTGTCAAAATTTACTGCACATATTTTCTAAGTGCTAAAGGGGAAAAAAGAATCCAGAAGCAAGAACAGAAGCCAGTAAAGGAGATGGGTGTGCACAGCTGCTTTATCCGGCCCATCCATTAGTGGTGTCAGAGCAGCTCTTACTGAAATCTTTCTTAGTGTCTCTGCTTCACTGATTAAACGTCCCTCAGCTGGTTTTGTGCCACAAGAGAAAACATCACCCAGATCTACCCTTTGGCACAGTTCAGAACTGAACGCTCCATGCTAATTCTATGACTGAATGTTTCAGTTTATTCTTATATATGGCTCGATTCCAGGAAAGACTAATGCATCAAAATGTAACTTGCAAGGAATTTGAATGTCCAGATTTATAATCACAGTCCCAAGAACTCCCACCCTCTACTGCCTGAACTGAAGCACACCAAACCCAGTCATTCAGGTTTCTGCATTTGGGGATACAGTTATTTCCAGGAATGTCCAATAGTAATGTAGTACCAAAGTCATTAAGACATTAATTTTAAAAAATTATGAAGAGCAACAGGCTTCTCCCAAGTCTATCTGAAGGCAGAAGTTAGACTGGTTTCTTTCCAAGTGCACGTTTACATATTGTTTCCACAGTCCTTGAAAGCTCTTAACTGTTGTGAGTAACAGCTTTGCCCTAACACCTGCCATTCAGGGAAACCCAGACTGCTGCTCTGAAAGCTAAAGACCTTCTAATATTTATTGCATAGTTAGTTTCCCATGCTTAAACTACCGTTTATTGGAGACTAACTAGTCAAAGGATTTTATTGCAAGATAAGAACCTTATTGCAATTTTCACTTTTTTATTGCATGAGCATGTGGTGGCTAAAACACAAACATGTTGCACAGGACTGGGACTGCCTTTGCTCTTGAAACCATGCCTAATGGGAAAAAATAAGTCATATGGCACCGCAGCAAATATTGCTTCTATCAAGGTTCCTTCTCCCAGCTTCAGTCTCCTCAGGAAAATATGAATCCTTCTCTTTGCTGTTCTAAACCCAGTGTGATAGGTTGGGATCACGTAAGAGGCGTTTTTCTTGCCAGGCTTTGCATCACCAAAGAGTGCATCCCCTGACCCCTTCTCTTGGCCATGCTTCAGCTGAGAAAGCAGTAGAAGATCAGTGCTCCCCTCCAGCGTTGTTCATAAAAAAACTGAGACAGAGTCCTGAATTAGGAAAGACTAGGAAACACATGAAAACTATTAGATTTGGGGTTTTAGGTAGAGATGCAGTGGGTTTTGAGGGCCAGACAATGATCGTTCATACCTAACCTCAATGTACTCTATGAAACTGCGGCGAAGCCCTGCAAAACTGCTCAACTCAGTAAAGACACCGCGTGAAGTTACGGATAGGAAAATGGAGACAAAGCCTAGTGCAAGGCAGAGGCAATGGAGGGGAAAACGGATTTTGCCACCTTGATCTACAAGCACCTTGTTCCTGCCATAGGGGAGGGAGCGGTGGGGCTCAGGGGCAGGGAGGACAGGACTCTGGAGCGGGGCTAAGAGATAGGGAGGACAAGACTCTAGAGAGGGGCTGGGATGGGGAGGGAGAGACAGAGGCACGGGGGTTGTGCGGCACTTGGGGCCAGCTTGCCCAGCAGGGCTACCAGCAGTGCCACTGCACCCCCTTTCTGCCAGCAGCTGTCCCCATCCTCTGGCACAGGCAAAATAGGGAGCGAGGACACTGGCATTTTGTTGTGCCTTCCTCCCCTTGCCTCCTCCGGCCCCCCTTTGCTGTATACTAGGCTTATTGAATACAAGTATTTACTGATGTAGCCATGCTCTCCTTCCTTATTGTCCTAGGGGTCTCTTGCTGCAGTTTTAGCACTTCTTTAGCATATAGACATGCTCTCCAGGACACGGAGCCTGTTCTTATCCCTCAAACACAAATTATGCCTAAGTATTAGAAACTACAGTATAACGACAAGTGAGGCTGCTTTCTGAGTGATGGAGAGAAAGGGAAAGGGCACTTGTGTGCGTCAAAGGCTCTTTCACTTTACACAGGGCCCAGCGTTGAGGCACCAGAGTAAAAGGGACCATTCTTGAAGGGTTTGGGCTCAGCCTGCCACAAAACTGTGCTCAGTGGAGTCTCAGCCTGCAAGGAGGAGCTGAACTCCCCCTCACTGAAGGCAAAGAAAGTTTAAGGCTCTTGCAGCTCCTAAAGAGCCTCAGTACTTTTTAGGACTGAACCAATAGCTAATTAGTAAGGCAATTTGCATTTATAGTTATGATGTTTAAAATGTTTATCTTTTTTTCAGTAGGAACCACCACAATAAGGGAAGCTGGAGAACCACAGACACCAGGATGCATCAAAAGCGACAGGTTTTTGTATTGGATGTGACAGCTCCTCTGAAAAAAAAACTATTTAAAGTTTGAGGGGAAAAAAGCATGCAAATGGGATGCCTGGTTTTCAAAAGTCTGTCCAGCAGCTTGCAGGAGCTTCCAGGGGAGCTGCTGGGAACTCAGAGGCTTTCAAGGACTCTAAAGATTTTAAAAAACAGGTCTATTATTTAGATGTCTAACTTGAGGCTCCTGCTTCCAAAGTCACATTTTATATCTCCATAATGGATTGGGGACTTATTCATGCACCAAAAGAAAGAGATCTGAGGGTAAAGATTATGGACTAAATTCACTTATTATCCACCAATGAAATTTTTGGTGCTCATCATCCAAAAGAAGGAATTTAAGAGTGCTGCAACAGCCTCACTGTTCAGTAATGTTGTATCAACCCTTAATGATTCAGCACAGAAAATACATAGGAATGAAACCAGTAACTGTGGTTATCGCTTATCAGCTACACAACCAGAAATTTGACTCAGCAAAGTAAGCTGTCAGTGCTGCACACATCAGATTAAGCACATAACTGCCTTTTGCTGCAGGGTAATAACCAATACACAAACTTAAATTGAAACTCCAGAGTGGTTATTCTGAATGCCCATCACGGTGCCAAAAGATCAACCAAAGTTACCGAAGTGAAGTACCTTTGTCTTCCCATGCACTGGACTTTGGGTATTTGGAAATTCATTTTTATTTAATTGTTCAATTCTTTAGCAGAAAGGAAAACACACATTGTTCTTGAAAAAGCTGGAGTTTATGTGAGTTGTTGCTAAGTTTGCTCATTGCAATGAATCTGGAAAATTATAATTTTAAAGGAAATGAACAAGGTTACTGTGAATTCAGCATTTTACTTGGCAGCAAAAGAAACCTTAAAAAGACTCCTGCAGTATGTCCGCACCAGTTCAGGCATCTGGAATATAGAAGTTGAGCAAGTTAATATCTGTGTTCCAACTGGAAACAAAATCACTGCAGATCGCTATCACGGTTGCTGCAAAAGCTGAATCCATGGGTAAACATATGAGAAAAAAACATGGATCTGGGCAGCCAGGCTCTCACAAGGTAAACAGTCCACTAAAGGCAAAGTCTAGACCTTTCTTGTTGCCTCAGAAATAGTCAGCAGTCCTAATTAATTGAAATAGTCTTTGGAAGTGCATAAAAATAACTGAAATGGAGGAAAAATGCGGGTTTACCTTCCTCAAACCTCAGTTTCCCTATTAGTGCTTTAAGGTCCCTGGATTGAAAATGCAACATAAATGAATATTATTCTGAAATAAATAAGCATTTTGATATGTCAGGGAGTAAGAACAGATCTCACAGATGTATTCTAGCACAGCAGATACCCAAGTTAACATGGAATTCACTGTGGTTCTGCCAACACTCCAGCTCCACGCTCAGGAGCTGGTCCTTCCCTGCCACGCTCACAGCGACCATTGTCATCAGGCAGAGACACCTCCAACATGTTATTCCTGTAGTTGCAGGTTACTGTCTGACGGGAGCCGTCTGCTTATGGAGTTGTTCTGAAGGATGTGCAATACTCAGACACTATGGAGAGGTCCCTCTTCCCAAATTCTAGCTATCAAACACGTGGGGCAGCTTCTCTGACCAAACTAACTGGTTTCTCTCCAGAGTTCCCAGAGGCCGGGTGCTTCCAGAGAATTATCGACACTGCTCTTAACTGTCTGTTCTAAGGCAGGATGACTCATGCTATGGGTATCTATCTCTTTCTGAACTTAACACCCAACTTTTGGATCACCAAATGCAGGTGAGCTGGATGCCCTCCCTGGTGGAGGGGTGGGTCAATGGCAGGTTTGTAACAGGAGACCAACCCGAACAGTTCAGCTTTTGAACTTTACCATCAGATGCTGGACCCGAAGTCCCGGATGCCTGAGGTACCAGTATTAAGACTGTGCTTTGGAGCTTTAAGGGTAAGTAGGGCCATGGGAAATTTTTAAAGATGAAGAAAATTTAGGAGACCTCATTATCCCGATGCAAACAAAATGTTACTAATGGCTCCAGTCTGAAAGTCTTTCAGAGTTGACAATACACAGCTTGAAAAAAATGCTAGATCATAACTCTAAAAAACAAATAGATTTTTTTTTTCTAATGCCTAAAATTAGGTTATTTAGAGTAGCCTCTGGGCTCCTGTGCCCAAAGCCTTCCGTAGTGTTCCGTTCCCTTGTCCTTTCAGCCACTTCCCGATTCTGGGCTGTTTCTGATTTTAATTAAAGGGAAATAATGATACAAGGTATCTTCTTTCATGAACTCTAGAAGGGAGAATGAGAATTATAAAAGGTAAAGGAATACTTTAAACTCAAGGAAGTAGGGATTATGAATTACAGGAAATATACTATTATATTAAACATTCTTTTACATCAGCGTGGTTTGTTTCTTATCAAAGGCTCGCTTTTAGCTCCTAGTTCCACTAACCACCTTTTGAAATGGATGCCAGGACTCCATTCTTTTTGAGCTTGTTCATTTTATCCAGGAGTGGGAGATTAATGTTAGAAAACAGGAACAAATACTTTGCCTCAAAGTGTGCCAAAAAAGGTAGCTGAATCCTGGCACTCTATGGGCAAAACTCTGTACTGAGGACATTTTAGGCATATCCACTGAGTGCTGTAAGAGTTGGAATTAGTACAACTCAAAAGTTGGCTCCGTTTAACATAAGAAAACCTCCTTTGATTTGTATCTATTTCCATAAAAAGTGTGAATTCCAATAACCTATGTTGATTAGGTTTGTTGATATTTTTGATTGAAGCAGTCTTTATCTAGATAAGTAGAGCGTCTAAACAACAGGCCTCCACAGCTCAGACCTCTTTTCAGCAGTGGAGAAACCGGACATTCATAAAAGTAATTCCTTCAGTCAGGCTTTTTTCAGTGAAACGTACAGTCTTGCAAAATTTGATGATACTGCAGAGTATTGTAGGAATGTAAAAGACACAGCCTAGGAAACACAAACATTTTGTATTAAACCATGAGGTCAGTTTCTCTGAGCATCTGAATTACTGTTGAGGTTGGTGTCACATTCTGTGATCCGCCTGGGAAAGAAGCTCTTTTCCAGGTGAGTCTTGTCCTGTAGTTGGACCAGACTCCTCCTCGGTCCCTTTGATCTAGAAATGCCCCTGCAATGTGGGAAAACGAAGAGATTTCTTGATGTTCTACCTTTTCAGTTGGGCCAGAAATACCATCAGAGAATTGTTCCTGTGGCATTTTGAGATCTTATATCCAAGGACACTAAGAAGCAGAGAAGCTAAAACTAAACAAAAAGCAAGCGAAGGCTGAACAAATTTTTCACGATAATAAAAACCATAAACCAACGTAAATTGAGAAAAACAGTAATTGCCTTTCAGTTTCAATTACACGTAAATTACGTCTACAAGCTGTTAGACATTGTAACTGGTTCTTATTGTATCCACAGAATCACTGAAGGGTTGAGGTTGGAAGGTACCTTTGGACGTCACCTGTTCCAAACCGCCAGCTTGAGCAGGGCCATCTAGAGCATGGCTCAGGGCCATGTCGAGATGGCTTCTGAGTATCTCCGAGGATGGAAACTCTACAACGTCTCTGGGAAACCTGCAGCATTTGTTCATGAAAAGAAATGAATGGGAAGGAAGGCTTTGTTCTTGGTTCCTGCCACGACCTACAAAAGCACATCTCACTTCTGTGAATCAAGGATTCAGGATGGACTTCATCAGCTGCTTCTTTCCCTCTGCTTCTTCTTCACGCTTCATTGATATTGATGACCTAATGGTCCCAAGACACAGGAAAAACTGATTATAGTGACCTTCACATCTAGTCTAAAGATACTTGTTTCTTAAGAGGAAACATTGGCTCCCACCACACAAAATAATACGGAGTCTATGGCTCTGGAGCCACAAACACAGCTTCAGGGCATGGTGTATGGCTCTGCTGGAATCCAGAGGAGCTGAGGGAACTCCTCTCTGTGTCTGGGGACTGCAGGAGAACTGTGATCCCTGTGACCCATGTGAAACAGGATAGGGGCAGCTTAGCAAACATGGCACCAGGGAGGACCCTTCCCCGTTGCTTTAAATGGCCAGAATAAGGAAAAGAACAATGAAGGAGAGAAAAAAATCCAAAACCATAATAAAGGCTTGGAGGTGAGAGTGGGGCAAATGAAGATTATGAGTAGAAATGCTTTTCATTCCCTGCCAACATCTATAAAAGCAAGTGGGAGTGCGATGAATAGAGTGGTTGAGATCCACAATAAAAGGCTGAGCTTTGCACTCTGGCATATGTGTGTCTTTTCCAAACCTGATGATCAAAGGTCAATGCATT
Organism: Arenaria interpres; assembly: GCA_013399435.1. Lineage (NCBI taxonomy): Eukaryota > Metazoa > Chordata > Aves > Charadriiformes > Scolopacidae > Arenaria > Arenaria interpres. Next base: position 599,315 of record VXAK01025544.1, on the reverse strand, counting down.
CTACCCTTTGATGGTATTTTTCATAACTGAAACTTGAGGAGGAAAATTCTCATTATCCCCATTTCTGTGCCCCTATGCAGACCTATTGCGGAACCAACACAACAAAAAAACCAATCCAGCTTTCAAGTTGGTGGCAAACAAAGAATAATGTTTTGCTCTCTGGGCTCCCTCTTCTGGCTCTGGACTAGTAGTTTTCTACTGAGCACTGCTTCTGGAATCATATTCATTTCTGTAACTGAACGATGATTTCAGTGCACAGAGGAATAAGGAGGAAATATTGAGCAAGTAGGACAAAATCTGCTCTTGTCCAAGGGAAGAACTGAATTGCTACCCCAAGAAAAGTTTAACATTTTTAAGGTGTGAAAAGCACAAAAGTACTCTGGTAGTTATTAGCAAATGTCCAATATGACATGTTAGATATGATGAATGTTTTACTTGTAATGCATTAGATCCAGTAAATGAATAAACCAATATCCGTCTACAGCTTCTGGGACTTCTTTGTCAATAACAAATGTATTGGGATGGAAATATTTCTGTAGCTTAAATACGGCTTTTTCCACAGTGGCTTACATAGACCAGAGCAAACTGTCTTGAAGCCTACAAGTTGTAAATCTGGTCTTTGAATTCAGAAATACATATATTTTCATTGACAAACAAAATCACAACACACAGCAAGGGAATAGCACAGAGCCGTGGCAGAGCGCAGGAGCACGTTTGGCTCAGGCCATGCCCATACATTTTTTTCTCTGGCCATAAAAGCCAGAAAACAGGCAGTTGCTTGAGGAAAAATGAAGCTTTGGATGTGGCACCTTCCCCCCACCCCCTCAGTACTTGATCTGTGTACAGAAAGAGAGCTAGAGACTTCAGTAATACCATACCATTTTGGTTTTCTGTTCACTTTTTCCACATAACACAACAACTACATGACCAAGCTTGCAGCTTTTTTCCCCCAAAAAGTTCTTTCCAGATTTGATAAATCTTAAAGGATTCAAATCAGTGCCCTAGAAAGCATTTCAGAAGGCATTTTATACTGTGGGGAAATTTACAGTTAACCATTGATCAAGCTTTCGGGAGTGCCGCGTGCTCTCCTGTCCCACAGGAGCTGGTGGGGGCCGGGGGTACCTCTGCAAATGAGGCCAGAATTCTCTCAAGGCAGAACTGCCAGGTATCGGGTACCAGATTCCTCCTTGGTTTTACCCCACCAAAGCACAATAAATAGCTCACACCGAGAGGGATTAATTTGGGCAATGTTTGTTGGTTTGTTTTGGTCCCATAGTTGCTGAATCCATCTTTCCAACCTGCTGGAGAACTTGTATCCTGACTGGAACTGCTGAGCAGTTACAAAGATATCCCAGCACTTGGCTTCCAGGCTGCTGGGCTCCCACTGGGATAAACCGAAACCCATCCTGTTGTTCCAGTGGAGGGGGGAGAGGGAGCACAATGACTGCTATAAAGGACATTGATTTCAAAATAACAGAAAGGAGGGGACTCCTTCTTAAAGAGAACCATGAAATATAGACTGAAAGGGATCCTTTTCACTGCAAATTCCCTCTGCGTTGCCTGATTTGCTTGATACTATCTGAGAGCAAAGTGTTCTGGACTTAAAGGAGCTTCATCCCTGAGCTCTAAGCAGTACGTGTCTCTATCCTTTTACCTGCCCCCTCAACTGCTGCATGCAGCTAGACATGAATACATCTGTCATAACACATAACAGGGCTGCAATAACAGGTTGTTTAGTTCTGGATTACAGCAGCTCTGAAAAAAAGGTATACACTGCCTGTGAACTGCAACACCAGGGCAGTGTGAGCTCCCCTTATCTCTAGGATGTCTAGTGCTTTCAACCACATTAAAATATCATTCATTTTGTTTGAAAAGTTTCTGTATCTCCATGGTTTTCAAATAGGCTTTGAAATTTGGCAGCGGCATAGTCTTGGAGTCAAGAAAATGCTTTTTGTGGGAGCTATGTAGATCTGTTCAAAACTAGCCAAATTATAAGATGTCAAAATCCTGACCTTTTCTGTCTTTCAGATGGCACAGCTTGGTTTTGGCTCCGTACCAGAGTCCCCTGGGATCTGCTAATGCTGAATGCGCCCTTGGCCAAGCTCTTCGCCTTGCTGTCAGTACTCGGAACAAATAGGCAAGATGGGACACGCTAAACACATCCTTCTCCTTCTGCCATCGTTTTCACAGGGATCCCAGAGGCCATTCATTCTGGATCTTTTCTCACTGCGGTGAATGAATCCTCATGGTACTTTCATGCTGATGGCAGGTCACCCTTGGACTGGTAGAACCTGCAAAAGGATTCTCACTCCTTTTGATGGCCAATATCACCTTGAGGCTTTGCTGATGGCTTAACAGACCTGAGAAATGTACTGGCCTACCTGGTGAGAGGGGCTGCTCCTGCAGCCAAAGCCTGCTGTGGTGTGTGTAAGGGACAGAGCTCCTGACAGCTGCCCATCACCTGGTTAGCACACGTCAGCACCAGGTTTTACTGCACTTCGTTGTTTCAATTGAGAAGATCGTGATTACTTTCTTCTGTCTTTTAAAGTTGTGGTGCAGCCCACAGCACACTGCTGCTGATGGAGACACCGCCAGGATGATCCAGTGCAACCATATTCAACACCAGGGTTTGTTCTGTAGGGCTGTATCTGAGCTACTCACCCAAATTGCACAACATGTCCCAGAGCAATGCATAGGAATTCCTGTGAATATAGTGTTATAGTAAATTCATTTGACAAATAGAGGGTATCCACTGAGCAGGAGTAAGAAAAGGGGCTTTTGCCCTGGTTCTGCTATTACTTGTTGTATCTTCACTTAGAGGCAGGCAGAATGAGCAAGCAATATAGTATTTTCACATTTTTTGGTGCAGCTGTGATATTCGGGACTTGCAGACTAGTGGAATCTATGGAACACAAACTGTTAACAATATTGGCTTTGTTTACATCCAGCTCTTCCTCAAACTTACAGTCCCATGTCAGCTCTAAGGCGTTTAATGAATACAGTCCCCAGAGACAACTTCCATTTGGGCATGAGCTGCTCTGCCCTGCCAGCTTGGTACCTCGCCAATCTCTGTTCATTTCCATCTCTGGATGCTATCGGGGACACAACCATGCACGGAGTGCCGGCAGTTAACACAGATCCCGCTAGGAAAAGCTTAGGATATCCAAGGCACAAAGAAGTGAACTCTGCAGAACAATTGCAAAGCGGTTTGGTTATTGCAGAAGACTCTAGATAGATATCAACCCTTTGTGACTTGTCCAGCCTTGAACACCTCCGAGGCTGGGAAGTAGCTGGGGCTGCCCAGTGGGATCCACTTCCCCTTGGTTCTTCTCAGCTGCTTTTCTGAGCCACAAACTGCTTGTTTCTGCTTGGGGTGTTGGCTTTCTTAGAACGGGCATCTCTAAAAGCCAGGGGCTAACATATGGGTGCTTTGGCCTGTGCTCAACACTCAGAATTGTTTAAATGAAAAAAAATTTAAAAAATGTTATGTTTTTCATGCATTTTAACATGATTTAAAGGCTGGAAATGAGGAGGAGCTAGAAGGATATAACAGGTGAATACCAATCATGAACAACACTCCTTGAATTACTGCCAATAACAGTATCAGAACAAATGCAATTAAATTCATGATAGGAAGCATAGAACTATCGATGTAGAACTGATGAGAAGGCAGAAAGATACCCGGGCATCTTCCTGTCCAGGCAATAAACCAAGTGGCATATCTTTTTCTGAGTCATTACAGGAGAATGGAGTGCAAGAAGTGGTGTAGATAACTAGGTCTTAGGTGTAAGTTCCCACACCAGGCGTACGGTTTTTTCATGCCCAAGGATGAGGCACGCTGAACAGAGAAAACTGGAAAAGACCTTTGATGGTGGTGTTTAAGATTATAAAGACAATAGCCTGAAGAGAGCTTGCACGGGGAATGAAGGGGATGTGAACAGAAAACAAAGCATGGGAAACAGGGAGGTGATAACTGATGGAAGAGGGTACTGGATTTGTGCATGCAGGCACAGGTGGATGGTTTGGAAGTCGGAAAGAGGAGATGTGTTTTGCCATGGGAATGAGGACAAAAATTAGCACCTGGAAGAACAGCTGATTGGGCAATTCAAAGAGAGAAAAGGAAGGAAAACACATTATGATGATTTTAGAAGCTTTTGTAGGTTAAAGCAGCTGGTAACAAATTAAGCAGACATTGCACTGTTTGCGGATTATTAGATCTGCTTCTCCTACCTCCACACCCTGTAATGTCCATTCCCAGCGCCATTCCCTTCCCTTTGGTGCTGTCCTGAGGACTGAGTTTAAGCTGACTGTGTCCACGGCTCAGGTCAGATTCACAGAGTCCAGCCTGGGGAACCCCAAGAGCTGTTACTGCAACAGCTCACATGGGTGCTCTGGCCTCAAGAGCCGGTTTAAAGGTGGGAAAAGTATCGGATTTGCAGATTATCACCAATATTCCCAACTAAGCATTGCTTGTCATTGTTCAAAACTATGTATGAAGGGAGGTTTAGTCTTGGTTTCCTATGCCCCGAGGTATGAAGTTTGCACGTTTTTATCACAGGGTTGGTTTGTATAGCTACAAATGTTAATGAACAAACAACTAATGAACAATCCTTTCATAAAACCCAACTTGCAGCTGCCTCCTGCAGTGCTGAATTCCAGTCTGACTGCACACTGCTGCAGGAAATATTTCCTTTTCTTTGTCAGAAATGCACCGCCTTTGCATTTTTCATTTTTTGCTGTACCGCTGTACAGCTGGGGACAGAGATGGGCTGCGAGTTCCTGTGCAATCCCTGAGAATTCTCAATATTTCAGTCAGCTGCCTTTCAACTTTTTGTTATCTTTAGAATTAAAATCATATTCAGCTTTATAAGCTCTAGTTCTGCGTGTACCTGAGACCATTTATCCTCTATGTGATCTCTCTTTTCATGCTATACTAGAGGAGGGTAATGGTAAGCTGAAACACAAAGGACACTGTACCAGAACTGAGTGTATCTTTGCCAGTTTTTTGCTCTGTATCTTGGACAGCAGACAAGTTCTGTTACAGCTTGTGGCAATGAGGTAAAACAGTATTACATTTAATACCCTAACACCCAAATGACCATTGGTAACATCAGGTGCTGACAAGAAATATGAATACCTTTTATTGCAATTCTATGTCCTCCTTTGCAAAGAATCAGAGCTTATCAGCAGACAAAAGCTGTTTTTAAAGTATGACTTCTCATATGTTTATCCAAAAAAGTTTTGATCTCTGGTATTCTACCATCTTCAGCCATGGTACAAAAATTCAGTGGGAAATCGTAGCTGGAATTTCAACTCCCCATAACACTTACCCATTTTTATCTTGTTCTAATGAAAAAAATGGCTTGGAAAACCAAGATTATTTTATTCCCTTTTTCAGGATTTATCAAACCCTTTTGAAAGCCAGCAGGCTTTCAGAATAGCCAATTACATCTCCTGTTCCTCCAGCTGGTGGTTAACTTTGAATATAACACCTTTACAAAATGAAAATTTACTTCTGTCATGGCCCGAGTTGCAGCAAATAACACACTGCCCACAGCAGCAACTCCCAGATCTCACTAGCTTTTATCACTCTGAAGAGCACCTGTTCAGTATTACTTTGATTTTATCATTTAACAAATTTTTAATCCAGACAAGCCCTTTGCCCGATGATCCATGATTATTTGACTTCCTTATTAATTTCTTATCAAAACTTTTTGAAATCCACGCAAATTACATCTCCCAGGTTGTTCTTATCTACAGATTTACAACCTACCCAACTCCTGTCAGGTTATATTGTGTTTGCTTGCACTTTGCAGCTTCCATAGGATGGTGAGGAGGCCGGGCAGGCATCTTCTTCCAAAACACTTCTTAGACAGTTTTTTCGCACGCACACTAATATAATGACAGTAATGCAGCAGCTTTTAAGATTCTAGATATGACTGCTACTCTGAAAAATATATTGTTATTACTGCTAAAGTCTCAGCTTTTTCACAACTTAATTTCTTAACGCTTCCCATTCTTACCCACCCTGGTGAGTAACATTGCCTGAATTGTTTAGGTTGCTCTGGAATATCTTCCAGGATGAAATGTACTCAGGTTATTAGTCTACGTGCTTTTGCCATAGTACTATTCTAGAATTTTCTGCTCTGATATTCATATAAAATATTTTACCTGACTTCCAAACTTGGTTAATTTATACCTGTTGCGGTGTTCTAGGTCTACAGTTAAGCTGGGCTATCACTGGGATGTGATCACTGGGACACCAAGCCATGGTGCTGGTAGTTCTGTGGGGGCTTCTCAATTGTCTTGGTTAACGCCAAGACAACACTCAGGGAGATACGCTGCATCTTTTGAACAAGAGGTAAGTAGGTATCATCTTCACCATTAATCCTATGACATCATGTAAAAATAGGGTTACAACAACCTGATTTTTTAGCCCAACTCTGACTGGGACCACTGTCCTGTCTACTCCTCCCCACAGATGTGACCCCTCTGTGTTTTTCCATTTCCAACCCTCTAAGGGGCAAATAACGAAAATTGGCTGACCTTGGTTGTTACAGCAATAAGCATAAGCAAGGGCCTCTCTGCACACCATTCCTTGGCATTTAGCACAAACATTGGTCTTATCATTCCGAGAATGAGCCGTTTTCTCCACAATATGCCATTAATTTCAGAGAGTTAAAGAAGGCCTGGCTAAAATGCAGAATTACAGAACACAAAATTGGTTTGGTTTTACTTCAAACCAGGACACCGTTCTCTGTTTCCACTAGTGCAAAACCAGCTCTAACACATCTTAATCACAGATTCTAAGGCCTGAAGGGGCACAGGGATTGTGTTTGACCTCTGACACTGCACAAGCCATGTCTTTTTACCCCCACTACCCAAATCACAGTCTACTCAATGTCACTCAGCCTCTGCTGAATGTAACACCTTGTGCTTGATTATACTGCAATTTTCACTAAAACTTCTATTCTTTATGTAGATACACCAAGAGATGGATTAACCCAGGCTCTCATGGACAGTGTCATGGAGTCATCCTGGTGGATGGCAGGCTCTCCATGAGCCAGCAATGTGCCCTTGTCGCCAAGAGGGCCAATGGGATCCTGGGCTGCACAGGGAGAAGTGTGGCCAGTAGGTGGAGGGAGGTCGTTCTCCCCCTCTGCTTTGCACTGGGGAGGCCACAACTGGAATCCTGTGTCCAGTTCTGGGCTCCCCAGTTCAAGAGGGACAGGGAACTGCCAGAGAGAGTTCAGCGTAGGGCAACAAACATGATGGAGGGATTGGAGCATCTCCCTGGTGAGGAAAGGCTGAGAGAGCTGGGACTCTTTAACCTGGAGAAGACTGAGGGGAGACCTCATCCATGTTTATAAGTTCCTAAAGGGTGGGTTGAAGGATGATGGAGCCGGACTCTTTTAAGTGGTTTCCAGCGATAGGATGAGGGGCAATGGGCATGAGCTGGAACAGGGGAAGTTCCCCTCAAATATGAGGAAAAACTTCTTTATGGTGAGGGTAGCAGAGCCCTGGAACAGGCTGCCCAGGGAGGGTGTGGAGTCCCCTTCTCTGGAGATCTTCAAGACCCCCCTTGATGCAGTCATGAGTGATGTGCTCTGGGCAACCCTGCTTAGCAGGGGAGTTGGACTAGATGATCTCTAGACGTCCCTTCCAACTCTGACAATTCTGTGAATCCATGAATCCGTGAGTCATTAGGCTCACAGGCTGTCCTAAAGCCTTCTGCACATGAACAGAAGATTTTGTTCATCTATGAAACCCATCACTTGTTTGGTTTGGTTTTTTTTGCTTCATTTCCTTTCAAGACTGTCTGACCAAGATCAACCAGCCAGATAAATCCCAGCACTGCACAACAGATGATCCATTTGCAAAAAATCAGTAAAATGCCACTTACAGGAAAACCAGCACATACCAATTCTGAAATTTTCATTTATGATTCAGTTTGTTCATCAGCAGGCTACTGAGTACATTGTACAAATCTACAGTATGTTAGGGTAGGAAAAACTATGAAGAACCTATTTTTAAATTTTTTACAAATTAACTGATTCACAAAAACGTAAAAATATTTGCCAATGTTTTCTGAATTTTGCTATTATTAGAGGAGGGCCATAGTGAAGGAATGGAAAAAAAAAAAGAAGTAACTGTCTAATTTCTAGACTCAGGCATCTCCCGTTGACTCAGACAGATACACAGACACCATCAGCTGCATCTGTGATTTATGGCAGATAAGTGTGGGAGCATATGAGAAGTGAGCTGCCTTCTTCCAAGAACTGTGAATGCAAAGATAACATTCTGTTTGCTGCACAAACTGCAAGGAAATACTATTAAACTGCTCTGTAAAAAAAATTTAGCAAGGTCATCTTATGATGCTCAATAGTAACTTAATCCTTTGTGAATTTCCTACCTGATGTCAATTGAACCACCAAAAGGGTGAACTGGACTCATTAAATAAAGTTGTTGAAAAAGCGAGGCTCATCAGATGCCTTAACAGTTGTATGCCACAGTACTTTCCTTTCCTTTCCTTTCCTTTTTTTTTTCTTTTTCTCTTTCTTTCCTTTCTTTATTTTTCTATTTCTCCTC
>VXAK01025544.1:544784-590677 GCA_013399435.1 Arenaria interpres | reverse complement strand
CCCCCCCCCCAATTTTCTATTAAACAAGTCCTGAAAACTGTACAGACACATCTGTAAAAAACAAACAAAGAAAAACAACAACAACAAAAAAACCAAAGACAAATAAAAATAGAAAAGAGGACCTAGAAACAGAGGTGGTGTCTACAGAAGATGTTATGAATACACTAGGGAAATTCATTGTCTTTTTATAGGTTTTTTCATACATTAAAAATTTACTTGGAAATTCTTCATTGAATGAATTGGCTAAGTGCATGAGTCTTCTAAATTTTGTCTGGAAAAGTTGATGCGTTATGTGGTATGGTTACAGTAAAGCAGAGCCAATAGCTGAATTCCACAGTTACTCTCCCAGTTTTTTGGTGGGGAAGTTAATTAACAATTACATGGCCTACTTGATTTCCTTTCAAGCACCTGAGCATTTGAAGCACTTCTGGCCATTCACCCAAAGCTCCTTCTGATAGATACCTTCTTCTTTATTTTAAAAAGTTAACCATTATAAACTCAGAAAATCAACATATGTTTCTAAATGCAATCTTATTCCTACATTTTATAGATTCCTATGAAAGTGTGCATTGTGACCCAGAGCAGGAGAAATGTCAGGCTTTATAGCCTTAAAACAAACTTAATGGAAAACTGCCGGTAGAGGAACCTATGTTCCAAAACGTAGGTTGAAATGTGGATATAATTATTGGTGACCAATCACAGAGACTTTGTAAGAGTGAATGTAATTGTTAAAACGTTGTTTTAAGTTATTAAACAAGTACCTGGGTATAGATTTCAAACACAGTATACCATATTGCTGTTTACCTTTGAGGGGGTGCCACACACTGATTTAAAATAATACAGGAACTTGGTAAAGACATAAAGTGACCTTTTGATTTAATGATTGCCATCCAGGTGTCTGCAAAGATTGCTCCTACGAGGCTCTCAGAAGAAAGAGAACTTTCATAGGATTTCCCTGTTGAAAACTTTGGCTGAAGTTAGAAGAACACCGCCTGCCATGCCAACAGCATGGGAGATTAGCTCAGCCATTAGAAATCAACGATCCCACTCCTTGGCTTTCTTCAAATGAGTGACTGAACTGTACAATTTGAATGATGAGTCGCCTCTTTAATCATGATGTTCTTGTAAGAAACAAATAATAATGATGACCTAACTGGGGACTAAACGAAGGCCTTTTGGCTGCTATTCTTCTGCTCTTCTGTCACCCAAAACATTAAAGAATCTGCCTGATCTAATGTTTGTTTTGTTGATACCATTCACCAACCTATAACTTCAGCTGCAGTCTGCAGAGACAGCCTGATGCCTCAGCACAGCCCGGCTGGGTAAAGAGAAAAAAAACCCAACAACATAAATAACCCATTTTAAGAGCGTTTAGGCATCCCCTCCTACCTCATTTATTAAGTGCAATTAGGCAGAGGTTCTCAAGGGTGTCCACAGTTGAATGTTGATTTGGATGAAAGTAGGATGCGGATTAAGGGCAAAATTATTTTTCCTCATATTCTTGCCATTTGGACAGGACTAAGTTTAACAAGAACACTGTATGCCCAGAACTAAACTAATGAATGAAAACAATAAAATTAAAAAAATATATTAAGTCATATTTTACTTTATAGCCAGGGTAGATAAAGAGTATTTGTGCGGGATGTGCAGCAGTTTCACTGATGAGCTGTGTCTTCTTACCCATGACGCCTTAGTCACACGCTTGTAGTACACAGGGGTCATCACAGAGTCCTTTGGCCACAGCAGAGTCTGTGCAGGCAAACCGTGAGCAAACAGAGAGGCCTTCTTCAAAAACCTCTTTGGAATGGTCCTGTCTGAAGGTCTGGGCTAGAAGCAAAGCTGCCAGTCAGCTGCTGACTCTGTCTCCTGGAATAACGGCTTCCAGCCAGGAGCGGTCCATGATGCCTGTAACATCATTGGACGTCCCCGCATGCCCTCAGGCTGGAGCTGGGTTTGTCATTGCCCTGTACAAGTGGAGTCATATGTGGCAGAAGGGAAAGAAGCTCTGACTCCTTTAGCTCTCTCTGGGAAAGCTGTGTCTGACATGACCACTCACAGCCCAAGCAATTTGAGAGACAAACACCAGCGTCTCATTTGCGCAGAGCTCCATTAAACTCTCCTCTACTGGTGTCAGAGCATCTCAAACACAAATGAGGATGGGACTCGCTGTTTCTCTCGCACCCTGCAGCACAACTGGCCCTAGTTCCTATTTAGAACTTATTTGTCCTACTCGTTTTCTGCTACTTTTTTCCTCCCGTCTCCCAGGAGTCTGCATTAGGCAGCCAGGACACATCCAGTCTTGCGACACTCTGCTGTGATTAGTTTGGCAAGCGACAAACCATTCCCGAGCAGCGCAATCTTGGTTAATAAAATCCTCTCTGTTTTCCACAGCCTGGCCAAAGGGAAGCAGGAGCCGGTGGGCAGAGCCAGCTGAGGAGAGCCGGTGGCCGGGGCCGGCTAAGGCCAGTGTGTGCCATGTCTGTCCCGGCTCCTCCAGCAGCTCCGCGGCCCACCACCGCTGGGAACAACCCTGTTCACCTGCGGCTGCTCTGTTCGCTTGGCCTGCAAGTACACCTTCACCTCGGAAACACAGGTGGAAGAATCTCACCTAGAGTTTCTGATAACATGCTGATACATTTTACTGGGGAAAAAAATACGTCTTTTTGGACTACTAGGACGTGTTCAGCTGAAGTTAACCCTCACGAAAAAATTTATACAAATGCTGGGAGGAGGGAGAGGACAGCAACATGTGGAATAAATCAATGTCTGGTCAAAACATTGTTTTTAAAAAAAATCTCTGTATGCATGAGAGTATGTATGGGGCTATATAAAGCAACCCTTTTCCTCTGCTCTCTTCCCTTAAGGGTTTAAGTCATTTCCTCAAGGATTGTCAGGAAGATGCTTCCTTCCCTTTGCAGCTGAACCCTCTATCAAGGGCAGCCTTGTTGTGGGAGAGCGGCACCACAGACACCCAGCCAGCACCGTACCCCTCCTCACCCACCCACACCCGGGTCTCTGTCAGAGCTCACAGGAATGGTCCCATAAGGAAATGAGCTCCCCTTGCAGGGGGGTCTGCACAGCCATAGACGTGAAAATCAGTATGATCAGTGTTATCTTTTACAGTATTCAACAACTCTCTGCTGAACAGGAACGCAGAAGAAATCTTAAGACACGCACTGGCCGGACAATGCTATCAGCAAGCGAGAGCCATTGACCCAGTGACAAATTCACGCCACCCGACAGATACCCACAACGTCTTCCACATTTCAGAGACCCTGGGCCCAGCCACCAGGAACCCACTATCCTTCCCTTCCAAACTGAACCAAGTTCACCAGCAGAATTTCCTTCCCTTCTGGTGTGACTCCCTGTCCCCTACGGCAAAGCCTTTTTATAGCAGCAGCTGCAGTCGCCTACAGCTGGTGGGCTTCCTGCCCCCCCGGGGCTGCAGTAACTCCTCCTCTGCCTCCTGGTGCCTGGACAGACACAGCTCCCCATCACGGGCTCCTGACACGGCCCCCCATCTCCCTGCTCCTGACAGGGCCCCCCACCTCCCTGCTCCTGACAGCTCTCTGAGCCCCCAGATTCCTACCCACCGCCGCTTCCTTACCTCCTGGTTGCAGACTGCAAGAGTATCCCCTTGCAATTTAACTTGATTAAACAAGTACCTTTTCCCACTGAGTTTACTCCTGGCATGTGTTTAAAGGCTGCACTGGGGGCACAAGGCATTAACGATGCAATGATGCTCCCCAGCAGGGCGCTGGCACCTGGCTGCCATGTGGTGCCAGGCTGGGACCCCCGGGGCGCCCGGCGGGGTCAGCTCAGCTCAGGCAGAGCCCTGACAGGCGTGTGCACGCTCACGGACACGTCTCGAGCCTTATTCTTCAATGCAGTGTTCTCGGGACAGAACCTCCTCAAATGTGTTATTAGGGGTCATTAAAACCCAAGCTGTGGAAAGACTGACATTTTCAAGGAAAGTGTTTATAAATTGGCTGGACTGTACAGCTGAGAAGTCTCTTCACATCTAAAAAATAAATAAATATACCCCCCTATTTTTTCACTCTCCGATTCTGCTAAAATTTCCAAGCCTACCAGTTCACTTTTGGGCAGAAAATAATGGGCATTTTAATCTGGTGATCAATTTATTTTTAAAGGCATAACTAACTGATAAAAAAAGAGTAGGTGAGGATTTATTTTTTTTTTAAACGATAAAGCTATGGGTAAGACAACAGCCAACAACTGTCATATCCTCCCCCTCGTCCCTCTGATCCCCATAGCACCAACAGTGGTGCGTCTGATAACCCCTACGAACGTGGACAGCGCAAACTCTCCCACACAGCGCCCTTCGCGCCCGCAATTCCAGGCAGACTGAGCTAGTTTGTCACCCTAATACCTCCAAAAATCTGGCCCTGAGTGTCTGCAAAATGGGTCACTGGATCAAGACATATAACTTATATTTTAAAAGAAATACTTTTTGAAGACACAAGCTCTTAAAAGGACCTATTACATTTTCACAATTACATAATAAAGCCAAATTAGAATTTGTTATTAGACACTGCAATCTATACTTTATTGCACCTAAAAGGAAAAAAAAAAAGACTAAAAATAACACTTAATTATCTGCTGGTTATTTCCAGACATACAAAGTGCTGAGGTTTTGTCCTTGTTAAGAAGATTATCTTCGCTTTTTCCTCTGGAATGCATGTAAAACAGCTCTTGCCTTGCCGCAAGCTTCAGGAAAAAACTCTGCTGCAAAATTACCTGTTGTCTGGGGAGTTACATTTTGCAATAAGCTGCTCAAATTGCATTTTAATAAGGAGTCTTGACCTGCGCTGTGTGTTTCCCTTCAAGGCTGTATGAGCCATTTTTCTTACGGGGGTCCTGACCTGAGAAGCTCAACCTGGCTAACGGCAGCCAGAGGGGATAAATCGCAACACCTAGGAGATTCCGGTGCACAGCACAACCATTCCCACTTAATCTGGGCTGAAATGCCTGGAATGCGAGAGCCACCGATGATGCCCCTTGTCTGTGTGTCTGACTGAAGCCTTTCTTTGCTCCAGGAAAGCGGAGCCTGGGAACTAGGCCAATCGCCTGCCACTTACCTTAAATTGATCGGCCACTTTAAGATTAAAAACACTGAAAACTGCAACACCACGAAAACAAGGCTTCCTTCACATTAAATGCAAAATGCACCATTAGGCTTGCGGGGATCTTTTTTCCATTTTACTCAGTGTATGCTTTCTTTCCATTTCTGCTCAAAGGTAGAAGCCAATAGTTACAGCATCTTGGCCAAGTATTCATTAAGGTTTATAAAAAAGAAATTTATGGTTATTTAGGAGTTGGCACAAAAGCACGTTGTTGCTGGAGAAGAAATATAGTTTTGAAACAGTGTGAGACATTGGATGTGCTATTTCAAGTGAAAGCTATATTCTGTCTTTGCCTGTTGTATTTAGAGAAGCATTGAAGATTGTGCCTGGGATAATCAGTAGGTAAAGTTCTCAGTGGTTTTATGTACTGTAAATGCATAGTCCATTCGAGAATTTACTTGGTTCTGCAAGAATCCATTATTGCAATAAAGACAAACGTAGAGATAAAATAATGGTAAAAAGTCATCATTCATCGAAGCAGGTGCATCCACATGAAATGAGGGATTTTCTCTGTTTGTGTTTTCTGGAAGAACCAATTAAAAGTACGGTACCAAAGGCCTGCTCGATCCACACTCAAATATGGACATACCCGGACCACGGTACCAGCAAAATCTTCTACTAAAAACGGTACTTTGATTTGTAGATTTAATATCACTTTCTCAACTTAAACAAATCAATCAAAGAACACACATTTAAATCAGAATTGCTGTGTCCATATCTGGATTTTTCTTTGTATGGAGGTAGCTAGAAATACTTTCTCTCTAACACATGTTGGCAGAAGTGCCAACCTGGTGCCCTGTAATTTCAGCTGTAGTTCCAGTGCCGCACAGCTTAATTCAATTATTTGAACTGGTTTTCTCTAGTATTTCTTGACACCGTCATAAAAATCACCACCATGTAATGTAGCAGTTATTCAGGTAACATCCCGGCTCCCGGGGCAGCGAGGGCCAGCTGGTGCTGGGGGGACCCTGGTGTCCCTGCGAGCTCCCCGGGGACCACCCCGAGCGCTCCCTGGGGGGCCCGGGACGAGAGCGAGGGGGAGCGCGCTCCTGCGCTGCTGCTGCTGCTCTCTGCCTGCCAGCAGCTGGATTCCCTCCCCTCGCTCTTAGGAGAGTCGTTTGCTTGTTTTTAATCCTTTGCTTCTCGTTTTAAGGTCAGATCAAGCAGAAAAGACACATGACTTTCTGGCCGTGCACGTCTCAGAAGCTGTAAGATGCTGGCCCTCCAATGGGGTGGCTTAATGAGGGGGAGGTCAGCCAGCGAAAGAAGGCCAAAAGTAAAGCAGAGTAATGTACTCCCCTGGAGGCAGATCAGATTGGTTAAAAGAAGAAAAGCTCATGTTAGATTTACAAAACCTAATGCTCAACAGCCTCTGACTTCAGATTTGTCCCTAAGTATTTCTGCCCCATACAGCCGCGGCACGGGAGCAGCTCTGACCCGGGGCTGGAGATGGGCTCTCAGACCTGCTGGGGAGCAGGGGCATCAGGGACACCTCTCCTCTGAACTGGAGGCAACGAAGGATACACACCTCAAATGTGGTGTGTGGAGATCCCTCACAGAAAGCATAAGGACACTGGGTTATTCAATGGCCTCAGTAAATCCATGGCCAGAAGGAAATGACTGTGGAAAATAACACAACAGTGGGTGAATACGAGAAGATACTCTAAATGCTTTTTGAAGCTATTTAGACTTTTGGTACCTGAAGTGCCCTTGGAAAATGAGCTGTGGGATGAAACTCCATGCTTTATATTCCTCTTATTTGTTTTAAATTTGCTGCCGGAGAATTTTTTCTGGTGATTCCTTACTCTTGAGATAGGTGTAAATGCACGAGTTACTGTTTCTGGTCATCCTCTCCTTTCGCCACCCTCTGAATTTCTACTCTGTCCTCCAGAAATTGTTCTTTTCTACGTCTAAAAGTCCTAACCTGTGCAATCTCTCCATGGACAGAAGTCTTTCTCTGCCTCTGGTTATCAATATTGTATCCCTGTGGCTCTCCTAGTTCTTTCACAAATGTTTACAAAAGGCTTCCCAGGGCAGTAAACAATACAGATTTTTTTTTGGCACAAAACAATAACATACTAGTATAATGCTGTTTTCCCACTTTACTCTTGCTTTCCTTCCCAACACGTATTTTCTGGTTTTGAGCACTCTTAGGCGGAGAACTAACCAAAATGGGCCCAAGATTTCTCTTTTCACTGCCATTTTTAGTGCACAGTTACTTTTCAAGTGGTATCACAAGAGCCGTCTTTTGTCATCCTACAGCCCCCTAGAGACTCTGCAGGTAGTGAAGACCAACCATTTACTCATACCTTTGTCCCCTGATTGTAACTGCTTTTTTATTTGTGGAACAACCTTCCTCCAACGGCATTTATAACAACTTCTGTTGATGACCATTGTGAAAGACAACTGAAGCTGTATAAGCCATCGGTGGTTTCCTAAAATGGAGTCCTGCCAAAACCTTCAATGGCTCGGAGAGGCGTGATTTCTCTGCAAAAGTTGTGTTAAAGCCTCTTCTAATCTCTTCTAGTATCTTTACATAAAATATTTTTATATTTTTATACCATTTTTTCTGGTACAGATGGAAAAGTTGTTCAAATCTTTACTAAAATCCCTTTACAAATTGAAGGATATCAGCCAGCTTTATTTCCTTTACTTTGGTATTGGTTGAGCGTAAGTGATGACACAGCTCAATAGCACATCTCATAGTTCAGAAGCTTCAAATCTGTGTTCCTTCAGAACATCTGGTTCTGACGACTTGTTCCTGTTCGTTGGATAGATTTGTTTGAAATCTCTTCTACTGACACGTCAATTGGATACAGCGCCTCAAGCTCTTCACTCCCAAAGAAAGGCTGTGTGGGTTCTCCCCAAGGCTTTTTGTGATGAGTATCAATACCATAACTCATTTAGCAACTTTGCCGTGGCTGTATCTTTCTCAAGTGCTTCTTTTAAACAGTGATCACCTATTTGGCAGAGCCTGGCAGGCTCCCTGCTTCTAATATTTTTCAAAAAGTTTTTATCAGTAGTTATTATCCGCTTAGCTTGTTATTCCTCAGAATATTATCTGGCCTGTTTTATTCCAGCTTTACAGTTAACTTGCTGAATCTTACATACTCTCAAGATATTCCTCACCTGAACACAACTTCTATTTTTTGAAGGACCAGCTACTCTCTTTACATTTTCAATGTTTTCCTCTACTGTTTAAATATGATGATCTTTTGGGGGGAGAGTCGGTTGCGCTTTTTTGTGTGACTGTTTAAAAGTCTTTTTGGATTGGTATTATTCATTGACCTTGAGACTACAATATGATGCCAGTAAGCAATCTCCATGCCACATACAAACATTTTACCCTTTTAGATTACGGTTTTAATTTTATATTTAAAAATGCTCTCAATTTAATTAAATGAAATGGCACAAAGAGGACAGCATACTTTGCTGTAACAATTAAAGCATGGTGTTACCCCTCCCAGCCTGCAGGTCCTTCCCTGGTCGCCCCTGCACTGCTCAGCATACATCACAAGCTGCCCTCGCTCCGGGGAATTGCAAACCAGCTGATCTAGGAGGGCATCAAAAAATGCAGTCTCTGCACTGTAACTTCTCAGGATATTGACTCATAAGCGAACTCCCCAGCGACTGCTCTGCTTTTGCTCAGCTGGCTCTCGTCTCCCTTGGCACGTCACAGTCACGGCCAGTCTCTGAGCTGGGTGACGGCTGGGACAGCCCTTATGTTACACCCTTAATATTTCACTGTCTCACCACTGCCACCAACTCCTGTCTGCTACTTGCTATTTTAATGTCTTCAGTTATCATCTAGTGGTCCAGTTCATCCAGCTACTTTCAGACCTGTTGCATATATGTTGAAATCCACATAAGTTTCCTGCCAGCCCACTTGTCTGTTTTTACATCTTCTGCTTAAACAAGACTTTGCTTGGATGTGTTCTTCTCGCATCCTTCTTCAGCTGTATCAACTTCTGTTCTATCCTTTATTCAAGGATACAGGGCTTCATAACTTCATATCTAGAGGATGCAGCATTCTGAAATCTTCCTCACCTGCCAGCTTTCCTTCAAACTTAAAAAATATCCATGTGACCTTTTCTATTTTTAGTGTCAGCAGCCTGATTCCATTTTGGTTTACATGAAGTTCATCCTTCCTGCTCTATTTATTCACAAACTTTCCCTCATAAATCAATCCCTTCTTTCCCTTATGACATTCACTGCCATGCACTGAAACTTAGTTTTCTGTTTTTCCTGGTTGCACGATGGTGAGATGGATCTACTGCCACAACGCCCAGCACCTGAGTGGGAAGCACAAGGGCTGCTTTCCAGGTACTGTAAGGTCTGAAATTAGTGAAGACCTGTGTTTGAAATCTGTAGATTTCTTTTCATCTGCAATGTTCAACCATTTTGCTTTAAAACCTACTCAGACCTAACAGACCATAGTTTAAACTCTGTGATTTTTTTCTTTCACAAAGCTAAATTGTACAGTCTTAGCATATGTCAAAATCTGACCAAACTTGGAGCCTACAAGCTCTCCCTGAAATTAAATGTTAAAACATAAATTCTTCTGAGGACTGGCTAAGGTATAGAATTAAAATTTATTTTTGTAGGTTTTAAAATTTGTTAAACTCCAAAATTGAATTTAGTCAAAGCAATTTCCTAAATCAGAAATTACCATTTTGAAAGCAGAGGTCACTGCGAGGTGTTGTTAGAAACGTCTAGATTCTGAGTAGCTGAACAAAAAGCTCACCTGGAGTCCCTTCGCAATTTTATAGAGAAAATGCTCGTGTCCATGAACGGGGGACACTGTGTAGGTGAATATGCAGACAACATGTCCCAGTGGGCTTTTCTCTTTGCCCCTCGCACTGTACAAAATGGGACGAATGCAGTATTTTTGAAGGCACAAATGTTATTGTTGACCACTGAAAGTCAATGGGAGTTGTACCCCAGGCGCCTCTTGAGCCTTTGACATCCTTCCTTTTAGCCTCCTAAGTGACTGATGTGCTTCTGAAAATGTTATCTAGAGTTTGTTTTTTGCTTAAATAAAATTATATTTGAAAAAAGTAACAGTTTGGTCAAATTCTGAAATTAATCCTGAGATTATAATTCTGAAATTATAATCCTGAGGTGTAAGCAGGAATACAAGGATCCAGGGGCTCAGGAAAAGTGAGGGACTAGGAGACCCAAGGAAAATGAAGAAATAGCTCTTTCATCTTCTCACCACATCATTTTTCTATCAGCAACTTCAATTTTTAGTGATTAACCAGGACCCTGTGAATCATCCTTTGCAATTGGATCTGTTCCAAGGAAGTTCTCTTCAAAGAAGCAATCATAAAAAAGATTGGAAAAACGTTCTTTGCTCAAATCAGGAAAAGACACCTACTAAAAGAGAACTCTGGAGGAAACAAAGCATGGCTTTAGCTTACGTACCAGGAAGGCAAGCAGGAATCGGTCAGGCAGTGTTTCACACCACAAGTGCCCTGAACACGGTAACTGCTGCACAGCACAGGCTCTGCTCTTTGGGCTTTACACAGGACAAGTGACTGGCAAACGTTTTAAAGTTCTTACTTACCAAAGCAAGTTCTGTCAATAAGAGTCCTTTTTTTTTTTTTTAACAACAGCAACAACAAAAAGGTCACATTTTGAACCTGAATTTCAAAGGAAACAGAAGGAGAGTAGAAGGAAAGCAAACATTGTTTCTGTTGCTCTTAACACAGAGTGAAGCAGCAAATGACCTGCAATTTCTGGATCATTTTTCATGGGCAAAAGTGAATGTCTGTGTGTTCAGATGGGACTCTTTGGACCCAACCTTAGACTCAAGAGATCAGACTGAACTCCCTGTCCCAGAAAGACCTAGAAATGTCTAGAGTGCAATTCAGACCTCAGACGAATGGCACTGCCTCCAGGGGTAAGAACCAAGATTAAAGAAGAGCAATTCAACTTGTTGTTCAGTTGTTTCACTTCTGTGTCAAAAGGCCCAATATCTTACATGAAGGTCCATCCATCTGGCTCGTGTTAAGAAGAGGATCCTGAGAAAGAGTGAGCTCTTTCTCCCTGTTCAAAATCAGCTCGAAGCAAAGGAGTGCCCTGTACCTGCCTGGAGAAGGCGGCAAAGACAGATTTGCTATGTGAAAGAAACCAGTTTTTAAAAAAATTAAACTCACTGCTCTGCAGAGAGTGATGGAGCTAATTTTCTTCCTATTCTGGGGAAAGAGGACCAGGAAACTAACAAAGGTAGGAAAGCTCCTGGGCCCTCTTCAAAAACAATCCCCACAAACAGGGTAAAGCTGGGGCTGTCCTGTGTTTCTCACAAATGTCGTTTCTGCTGACATATGTCTAGCCTAGTGTCATTATGCCGTGTTTCACTGAATTAATCACTTAGAATGCCATGAATCATAATTAGAATTGACAGCCTACTCTGTTGTCTTTATACAGGCTTCAAAATCCGGCAATGAGCACCACTTAGAAGCCGTGGGTTGAAATCACACTCAGATTTTGGACAGTCACAAGCATGCCCAATTGAACACACAGAATGAACTTTGAGAATGAATCTGAACAGAGAACCAGTTCTTCCCATTTTCCCAATGCTGAACAGAGTTCTAGACACTCATGATGTGAAGGACAAAACCAAAGCTGTACCAGAGAGAAGTCAGAAGAATATTTTGCCTACTTTCTGACTTGTGCCCCTTCCAAAGCAATACTCAGGCCAGATTCCAAAGTAGAGATGAGCGAACATCTGGACACGGTACACATTTTTGCTAAAGAGAGGGCAGCTTCTTGGACTGTGTGCATTTGTGAATCTCCAAAATGATCTTACTCATTTATTTATATATGAAATCTTAAAATCAAACCATGACAGCTCTAGAATAAGAAATATTTTTCCATTAAATACAACAAAAACTTTCACTGACTTCTTCCCTCACAAAGACAGGACTGAAACGGATCCAGACTAAAGCCAGTCCCACATCCAGGCCCCTTCATCATGGTGAAGGTATTAAAGAACTGCAAAAAGAATAATCCCTCAAAGCAGTATCAGACAGACTTGTCTCATCACTACCAGATGCTGTCTAATCTGTTATTTCCTTCAACAACAGGGATTCCACACTTCCCAGGACAATTTACACTAGTGCTTCTGTACGTTCAGAATTTTTAAACTTCCCTTAAGTTAGATTTATTTTCACTTCCCTTAAGTCAGAATTTTTTCCAGATCTCTGTCTGAAAACTATTCTTTAATCCCTCTTTGACATTTTGGCTTTAGATATCTTTCTATAAGGCCACGAGGTACCAGTATTTCTCCCCACTTAAACCTTCCTCAAAACATAGCCCACACCAGCCTGCACGTTCTCGAGGAAGACTTGTTAACAACCAATGAGACAAAGCTAACACTTAAATGTAACAAATTAAAGCTAAAGACTACAGAATTAATGAGCTATGCTATTTAATTCTCCCTTTTTTGGTGACTCAGTGGTCTCTTCCCCTGCTTGTCTGTAGTCTCCAGCACATACAAACGCCTACTCCAGACTGCTGCCTGCTCTGGACAAGGACCTGATTTTCTTCTCTGTAAATCCTGTGGTTATTGTTGGCACTTTCCAGTGACAGGAGTAATGAAAAATACATATTTCATTTACATTGTGATGGGCTCCTTCTCCCTTCTCTGAAGTGCTGGGGAATGTGACTTGAAGAAGCAGAGAAGCAGCCCAGATAGCTGTGCTGGAGGCAAGGCTGCCCGAGCTGTGCTTTGGAGATGTCTGACTTCACTCAGGGTGTGGGCTTTTGCCTTCTAATATCCCAATAGTTCCAAATTTTAGAGAAACAAGCACCCTTTGATCTTTGTCAGGTTTATAATGGAAACCCTGCAGTGTGACAGTCAAATCACAGGTGAGAGTGAAAGCACAGTGTCCATTGTCACCTGGTGCTTTTTGACAGGTCTGTTAGGACCTTCCTGCAGTAGAATGCGACGCCTCTGAGAGACCTGCACTGGAAAGGCCAGCAGCAAAACCACACAGAAGCGAGGAAGAGGTCTCTGTCGAGTACATGCACTGTGTTCATAAAGCAAATAGGCATCTTATGTTTTTAAATGTGTTGATCCATGCCAGTAAGATTTGGTTGTATGGCTTCTTGCTAATCTGAGATAGAAAAGAACCATCAACAGGCAGAAAGAACTGCAGAGCAACAAAATGTTTTGTTAATAATATACCTCTGGTAATACAACTCCATGCATTGGTTTAGTGCTTGATTAAATAAGCGAACAATTATAACCATTTTGATATGGCAAATCTTCTTGGTCACCAGTATCCCTTCAAAAGAACTCTGGCTGATAAAGTGGCAATAAAACACTGCTGTTCAGGCATATCATGTTGCACGAGTATTTGAAAAAAATATTTGCAGTTGAGGTTTGACATACAGTAAAATGAAGTCACAAAGGAGCCCGGTGTTCTGTTTGGCAGCAGCAGCTGCAGATACTAAATCAGCTGTTCCGAGAAGAGCATGGATCACAGAGCACTTCAGAACGACCTGCTTCTCTCCACCCAGCCATTTGAATATTGAGTATTGGAACCAACTCATTTAAAACCTCTGAGGTTTTTCCATGGATAGAGAGGGTAAGGAATGAGGTGAAATGCAAAGTAGATCTGGGACCATCAAGGTTTAGAAAAACTCTTTTAAGACACCATCCAACAAATAAAAATATCATGCTTTTGGGGCCTTGGTCATCTTCCTTCACTCTTTTGAAAAACAGTAGCTTCTCCACCAACCTAAATTGAACTACAGCGTATTTTGTAAGTGATAAAGCACATTTCTTTTGGTAAATCTGAAACACAGATTAAAGTTGTCAGTGTGTCATTGTTACGCGGCTTGTATTTTCCATCCATTTGTGACAAACATAGAGGTGGCTGGCTAGATTAGCCATTTGATTTACTGCCAAAGCAATAGTAATGTAATTAAATTTAAACACAGGCTTTTGCAATTAAGCACCTGCAGTTTTTCAGTTTTTCTTTCTTAAGATTCACTCTTTGTGCAGACCAACTTTGTTTTACAGTGACTGACCATGGGCTGGGAGAGGGCACGGCTCCATGGGCTGGGAGAGGACACAGCTCTGGGGACGAGTGAGGGCTCTGAAGGCTCCCTGGTCCGGGTCACCGATGGGTGTGTGGAACAGCGTGGCACTGACGGGAAGTTATCGCTGTCTGATGAGTACACAGCAGCTAAATGGAATCCGTGTGTCAGTCCAAGTGTCCACAGCCCAGAAACCACAGCTACTACACCCTCTCTGTGCCAAACCCCAAAACAGGCAGGGAAATCCAGCTGGTTTTGCTTCCCAGAGGTAGCCCAACCCTTCAGGTATGAGGGCCGTTAACAAATCATACGAAATGTTTACTGACTCATGTAGTAGGTTTACGGACACACAGACGTCAGCAGAACCCAGTGACTGCTGCAAGGAACATTTGTGCGGAGCCCTTCACATTCTGAATAGCTCTTTGTTCACACTGCTCCGTGGGCACTTCTGAGGGTTTTGTCTGCTTGTCTCTCTCCTGGGTAAGAGATTGGGGTCAAAATGGCTAATCTTCCGAAGAAAAAACTGCAAAACCTGTGGTGAGGCCCCTCTCACTGAGAAGCAGTAAGGAATTCGAGCTCTCATGCAGAGATTGATGAAGTCTGTCAGGCCTCACCAGCCGTTTCAGAGCTGTGCCCAGATCTAGCCAGGTACCCAGAGTCCTTCTACAGGCAATGCAAACCCATGGCTGACTCCAGAAGGTGCTTCATCCACTCCACCTTACACAGCTATCTTAGGGGGCTTCTTGCCCTTCACTTGCTGCAGAGAAAGTACTGAGGAGGGCTTAGACCAGACACTAACTTTTAGGTCGCTGAACGCAGATGTGGTGAATCCTCCGTCCAGACAAAGGTACCCAGACGACAGCATCCCACTTACTATCCTTCTGATTAAACAAACGATGCAACCCAAGCCTACAGCAGTAATCTGGAGTCAAGGTGGTCAGCTTGGTAGTTTGACAACCAGATGAAGCATTAGACAGTAAATAAGAGCAATTAATAAATAGGGTTATTAATATCCCCTGTTCTGTCAGAAGTGACAGCAAGTTTGTAATTTGGTAATTCATGACCACATGCACACTTCTTTATCTAAATCAGTAATTACAGCAGACAATCCCACTCTCTGAGAGGTTTAATACATAGGATCATCAGGGCATCCATTGACATGATCCATTGTCTTCTTAAAAAACATATATTCTTCTTAGACTGAGATTTTGCTTGTCTCTATCGTTTTCTGTAACATTACTTTGTAGCCGTCAGATGCTAGAAGAGGAGGATGGAGGTGTACTCAGGAACCAAAGGATCCTGCTGCAGCCGTGCTGTTATTCACACCAAATGGTTTTACCAACCTTTCCTTCTCCTTTTGCACCAGTATCAGGGACAGGTTTTGTAGCTTCATCATGAAACAAAATTGTTATTCAGCTGTGGAGGATACAGTGTCCCTCCTACATGAGGTTAAAAGACTATCAATCCATGGACTGACTTTGCAGTGCCCAGCTCCCACAAGCTTCTTTTTAACATATCAGTGGGGTGAATGCAGAACTCACTTGGAACACGCATGTTCACCTCCCCGTTCAAATTGCTGAAGAGGAACTCCAAGTAAAGAATGGAATAATCTCTTCTCCTATTTCTCTCCCTAGATTAAATTAGTAGAAGGACAGGAATCTTTTCAATTTTTTCAATTGTACAAAACACAAACTTGTATCCCACATGTCCTAAGGAGGACTGTAGAGCTGTAACAGTGAATGAACCCTATATAACCTTTAAGCAGAATTCTGTTTCAGTTACTGCCACACTTCAAAGCTCTGGTCTGTACTTCTTCCAGCTTTTTATTCTAAACAAAAGTCCATTCTAGTTTTCATTTGGCTTTTTACACTTCACTGCTTAATGCTCTTCTAGATGTTATTTAACATTTTGAGATTTTTCTTCCATTTTTTCCTTACTTCTCAGTTGTTGGAGTTCTCAGCATGTCTTTTAGAAGTGTTAAAGCGTCTCTAGATGTGTTGGGGGCCCTAACGAGAGGGAGGAATTGAGGCTGAAGATATTTCTTGAAGAAGACAGAATAATGTTTGTAGCCATTTCATGCATGGGCTAATAGACTTCATTAAAAAAAGAGGGTTGAAGCTGATGAAGGGTGTGGATCTAGATCAGAGGAGAGAAGGACTTTTTTGTGTTTCTTGGAAGGTGCAACCGATCCAAGTGGCAAGCACAGAACTGGGATAACTCAGCATGAATCCAATACATACAGTTTATTCCGGTTTCTTTTAAAGAGCCAGCAGATGTTTGACAAGGCAGGAATCTTCTGGGAGACCTGAACCTGAGTCCTGAGCTCACTGCCTTACTGCTGGGCAGGAGAATGAGGAGGCACGGCAGGGGCTGCCAGCTCAGCTCCTTCTGTGGCCCTAGCAGCCGGATTAACAATGGTCTGGAGAGACATGAGTCCTGCTCCGACAGAGACAGGTGGAGACTGTCAGATGGAAAAGAAAAATGCTGTGGAAGGTCCCGTCTCCAAAGAGTGTATATTTTCAGTAACAATAAATCAGCATATGCTGGATTTTATTTGATTACTTTCCATGCTTTCCCTTAATACTAATCACTCAAGGCATAATCCCTTGTCAGCTCCAGAACTGTATATATTACATGAATTACTAACAACTGTACACATCCTAGATCACCTTTATGTTGCACTAATTTAGTACCTTCACATTTCTGCCTGAGGGAATCTGAGAGACCATAAACAGTAGAAAATGTAACAAAATCCTAGAGAACCACTTAAAATCTGACAATTGCTTTTACAGCAGTTTATTGGTAAGAAGAAGACAAGTGCAATTTGGTCCATGAAAATGTCACCTTAGCAATAAATGCTGTCTTGGCATCTTCAAAAAACTCTTCTTTCCTCAGAATAAATACAAATTTGTATCATGTCAGTGTAATCATCCCAAATAAGAAAAAAAAAGCAGAACTAATCAAGGTACATAGAGTTACATGGCGAGGGGAAAAGGGGAAAAGGAGGGAGCAGAGGAAAGATCAGATTTTTCAGGAGAAAACCTGAATTCTTTGAAGTCTGCATTCAAAATGAGGAGGCTATTGACAGACATGTGTAATTACAGACAGAAAACTGATAGATGTGTGATTACAGACAGATGGTTCGCTCGGCAGGAGTTTCTGACAGCTGGGCTCCAGCACTTCTTCTCGTAAGTCTTTATGACCTGATCTTTCTTCAGCACATAAATATTCATGTACTTATGTATGATTTAGGTGTAAAACAAGTAATGGTTCCGCAAGGTGCTGAACAGCCTTGCCTTTAAAATTAGCCATGAAAACTTATGCCAGATGGTTAAATTTAAGCAGTCCTGCTGAGTTTATTTGTTTTCATGAATATTTCTATTGCATTCACTGGTCTGTGTCTCAGCCGTCACAGGTAGGTTTTATTGGGTATCTAAAGTGAAGTATCTATTTTAAGAGAGCCTTTAAAGCAGCTTTTGACTCCCTGGAGTGATTGAACACCTTCAGAAGGAAATTCCTTCTATCTCAGTAGGACGTCTCAAGTGTGCGGGAACAATCATGCCTGATAACTAGTTTGGATAAGTTTTTAGTTTAGTTAACATTAATTAAAATGAGCATTTGCACAAATTTCATGCTCTGGGACATTAAAAAAAAAAGGAGAAAAAAAAGGAAAATGTTCTTATTTCCAACAAGCTTCTCCAAAACAGAAGTAGTATGATGGTTATATCCATCAGAGGCTCTTCCAGCACTTCTGTGTTCTTCAGTTCGGGTGCATGATGTAATTGTGCACAAAATCTGTGTTAGGACAAGGCATTTCCCTTCTAGGCAAACGACACCAACAAGTGGGTAGGAGGGAAGTGACGATTTGCTCTGAACAGGTTCCTAAACCACAGAATCTGTGGTGACAGATTCAGGGGCAAGCTAAAACAACCATGACACTGAAGTCAGCTCTTCCCTTTCCCTCAGACTTTATTTCTTTTTATCCTCTCTTTTTATCCTTTCACTCTTCATAACAATTTCCTCAGCACAGGCAGGGAGATAGACTTCTTCGATTCATTCTGTAAGAACTGCAAAAGTTGAGGAGCCCCAGGCAGAGATGTATGAGATAGAGACTCCCCCCGTCGTTATTTCAGCTTTTTGCAGTAGAGCAAACACTGTCACAGTTTTATGTCAGTAGCCTGACTGCCTCCACAGTTCTAAACGGGGGAGCTTGTGGATGTGGCTATGGGGTCTTTGGGTCTTGTTACTATGTCAGTTGTCTGCTGGTTTAGCTTTAAAAAGCTGCTTCTGAGTTTCCCTTCTGTCTTACCAGTTCTGGGTTATTCTTCTTGAAAATGTTTTGTCCTAAGGTAACTTCACCTTTGTTACAGAGACACAAAGCAAAACCATCAGACATTCCAAGTCAAGTGTCTGTAGCTGGTCTCCGGGTTTTGGACTCTTCTCACTGCATTTAGCAATTAGTCCGTGGTGTTCAGCTTCCAGTCCAGCCCGGTGGCTTTATGTCATGTGTTACGTCATGTCTTACGTCATGTCTTATGTCATGTGTTACCCTGGGCTGCGGTTTCTGTATGGAGCTCAACAGCAAACTGAAGCCGCAGCCAGGGTTGCAGAGCTGTCACAACCACACACAGCCAACAAATGGTTCCACACCTTCAGTTAAAACGCATCTCATCTACTCTGCACTCATTAAACGCGAGATTCCTTCGGCACTTGTCTGGCAAGCTCTGCTGAACGTAGTTATGAAGTTTTTAGGACAAGACCCGTTTTCCACACAGAACTGAGCCAGGGATATCTTACACCACAGGATCTCTGCACTTGGAACACGGCCTTACTTTTGAAATGAAGAGTAGGATACCCAGACACAACTGGTAGCTGCTTTCTTTCATTTATGAAAAGCTACTGGTTTTGAAGATCTGACATTAAACTAAATGTATCATATGATAAGGTCCAGAAAGACTGATACAACTTCAGCCTTCCGAATTCCTAGTTGTATACAAACTTTTTTAGCTCTATCGCACAGGTCTAGAGCCAAACCCATGTAATAAAACAAAAGCACCGGCATTATTTCAACTTTCCCGAGCGATCGTTCTACCTCCGGAGATACACAGCCACACACCAGTATTCCAGGCCTGGAAAACTGTTACTCCAGTGGAGACAGGGAAGTTCTGTTCTGCAATTAAACCTGTAGTTACAATTCACACTGTCTCCTGAACGCATCCAAAAGGACTTTGACTGTTGTATGCTGCTTTCTCCATTGAGGCTCATTGATGATGACCCTCTGAAACTGCCAAATATGTAGCCTCCACAGCAGGCTCCAAATGGAGTCCATGGAAACCTTTACTCACCAGCCAGGCAAATGCGGGTCTCCTGGATTAAAGCAGGGGTGAGGAAGCTGTGGTCTGGTCTCTAGTCTCATTTTATATGGCTCCCAATTATGTGATCCTTTTATTCCTCATTGCTGGGTAACACAGTACAGGTACGCAATTTGCTGAGTGTGTCTAAAAGGTGTCAGAAAAGACAGGGTTCCTCACCCATGAGCCAAAAGCAGCTCTCATCCTCCCATCCCAGGGGTGAAGATAAAACACTGCGCAAAAGAACAGCGGTATTTAAAATTAGCAAGAACTGTGATTAAAAAAAATAATTCATAATTGTATGCAAAGAGTTTTATGTGAGAAGGCCAGCTGGAAGGAGAAGGTTCCTTGTGTACGGTCCCTGTTCCATCTTTCCACATGGAACCGTTTCCCTTGATCCTGTTTAACTGCACGCACCATGGTGTTCCAGCAAAGCCAGCTCTGGCTGAGCCCGGCGCAGTTTGTCTGAAGTTCTGCACTTCAGGAGAGCTGCTTTCTCACAGCAATGCAATGATCTTAAACCTCTGGCACACTGACTGCGTTTGCTAAAAAGAACTCCACTTCTGTCAGTTATTTAACAGGTATTTCTTTTCAAATAGCAGCAAAAGGCTATCAGAAAAGAACTGCACAAAGTTCATAAACCTCTCCAAAGAGTCGACTTTTGGGGTTTTTTTTTCTTTTTTTCTTTTTGAAAGGCAGACTGGGTTTTGTTTCTCTCTCTCCAGTGGCAGTTTCAGGTTTCCTGTCCGGTGTGTTACACCAAAGCTGCGAGTACAAGTGCTCTGCCCATTTGCAGCTGCCTAATTCTAAGACTGGTTCTGCTCTGGTCCCGATGCTCCTGACAGCAGAGTCCTCCCTGAGCCTGACTGCCAGTTCCAGAATGGCTGGCAATTGGTAGAGCAGGAGATCCAACTGACATCTGGCTCATTTTTTCCCAAATCATTAGAAATTTTAGTAGAAAAAAAAAAATATCTGTTCATCCAAGGATAATTTAAGGACTCCTCCTGAATTGCCAGAAGACTCTCTGAAGATACTGCAGCTTCTGTGGAGCTCTATCCTAGGAACACGTATGAAAGGCACTGATTGTCCACGTTCATTTCCTGACCATTTGCAAGCAAAAACTACTGTAAAATTAGCATGAGATCATCTTGTAATCACCACAGGTACAGCAGACATGCCATACCCAATGCTTCCTGTCAATTTTTCTCCAGTGTAACCTTCCCCATGTAATGGTGCAGAACTAGTGACGAGGTACGAAAGGAGATTTGATTTCAGCTTACTCAGGATAATACAAATTAGCGAGGCACAGATCTGGTGTAAAATGGAATCAGTCCCATAAAGTGGAAAGAGGGAGTTCACCTCTGTAAGAAATATTTACCTTACGATACCTTTTGCCTTAACAGAGCCTGCTATTTTTATTGCAATTACCTAAAACCAACTCAGTTTAGTAAATATTTATCATTTTTGAGAAACCAGATACCTTAAACTGCTCCAAGCTAAGCCACAATCCATACCTTTAAGTACTGGAGACTGCTAAAATGTCTAGTGCAGCCCAATTAATTTGTGACCAGCCAATGCTGGGGGAAACATTTGTTCTATTTGCTTAAGTGGTGTTAGTCTATGTTCACCCTTTAAATTAATTTTAAATTTAATTTAAAATTAAATTTAATTTTTAAAATTTTAAATTAAAATTTTAAAATTAAAAATAATNCTTTTATAGCAAAGCTATAAGTGTATTGGTAATTTCTGGTAGTAAAAATTTTTATGCATATGTAAAAGATGGCTGTATAAAATAAGATAACGAAGAAGTGATATTTTGGCGAGTTCCTCTATAAGGACTAAAGGGTTTCGGTGTTACCCCCTTTGCAGATACACAGGAAAATGCTTGTTCAATCAAGCATTTTCCTGTCAAATTCTATGAAGTAAGCTCTTGTGAGGAGCTAGTCACCATACGATGCTGCATCCACTGTACCATGTAGAAGACAAACTTTAAGCTGACTCATTCAAATGCCTCTTCAGGATCAAGAAACAGCAATTATGGATTATGCCTTTTTTTTTTTTTTTGTATCTGTTTCACGGTATTACAGAACAATCTACTATCAATGAACTCTGCTTGGCTGAGATGAGTAAGACTCCTGGGGACCATTTCAAAGCTGCAAGATTATCTGCCAATAGGTCGGAGTCTGCATTTATTAAGGACACTCGATATTTTCTTAAGCAAATATCTCTCATGTATCTCCAGTATTTAGAATTATTTTAAGATTTTCTCCTATTTTAGCTTGTAAAAATGCACCATCCAATACCGATTTGCTTATTTGTCTAAGAACAGCCATTAACACCAATTTATAAACCTAATAAAAAATTTTCTGGGATTCCATAGAGCATAAAGTTTTCCTGATTTTCTTGGATTTAATTACATCCCTTATTTTTTCTGCTATGTTCTCATTCCAAATGTACCTTTTATCTCCTTTTGGACATGGACTTTCTACTGCCATTCATCTCACTGGCCAGGTTGGCCCAAACCATGACAAAAAGTAAACTGTAATCTTCCATACTTTGGCAATATTATTCTGTAGACTCCACAGATAATGTCTTAATATTAATTTGTTTTCTTATCTGTGATCAACTCAGTCTTCTCAGGGGTGCATCTCCATTTCAGTAACTCACACGGTTTTTCTTTTTGACAAGATCTGAAGAGAGTCCAATTCTGCTAGCAAAATTACAATGTCTGGGGTTTGATTATACAGTTTGTACAGACTTAGATGTATTTTATCACAAAATTACATTTTTCAGTTTTTTTTTTTTTCCCCTACTAATTTACAGTGTTAGTAGAAAAATAAATTACTCTGAATTTAAACCAGAGTTTGGAGTATTTGAACCAATACCCTGATGGTTTTCTCTTCTCCTACATTAGCGGTATAAATAATGTGTCAGAATGCCCCCTTGAGGAACATTGCCAATCACTGTCTACTTCAGCCACCATCTTTTCAGGGCAGGGATCTGGGAAATCTCAACTTTTAGTTCATTCCAGAACTGACTGCAGTATTTGTCAGGTAGAACAAGAGGCAGGAGGACGGCATGTCAGGCTGTAGTCTCCATCCTCAGCAGTCACTATCCACTAGTAGAGATAACACCCCTCATCTATGCTGTTCTTCTGATAATGGTAAGAATATTGATAATGATAAGAAGATTGATAGTGATAAGAAGAGAGATGGTACTCCAGATCAGAGACAGAACAGATTCTGATCAGTGCTGATTTACACCAGCAGAGGACTTGGCCCAGTGCTCCTTACCTAGGGAGACACCAGGAGATACTTGCATCCCTGCTGAAAACAAAATAATTTAATTCCCTGAATATTCGAGTAATATATGATTCAGGATGACATAGCTGGATGAGATAACCGAGTTCCTAAAATGGATCAGCCTAACCCAGCTGTCTCATTTAAGTATGATTTAAAGCTAATGACAAATGAGAATGGCATTTTTAAAAACTTAAACCAAAAAATAACAAGAAATTCTGAAGATCTGAATTGACTTAATGAGTATGCACAATCTTTTTTAGGAAACTGGTTGAATTTGCTGCTCTGAAACCATCTGAATGAGACGTGAGTTCAGAGTTCATCTCTGCCGTACCCCTGAGTTCTCAGTCTCTGGAATTACAGGGGTCCGGACACAGCTGAGGGTATTTAGACAACCTCACATCACCCATTTAAGGAGCTTGTGAGTCGAACTGGAGGAAATTCACCTCTTCCACTAAAAAGAGCTGAATAGTTAAAAACTATTAAATAACACTGTACTCTCTTCTAAACAGTCAGACAGAAATTTACACCGGCCATCACAGATACTATCAGTTGTTCGAGCATTGTAGCTTTTCCTTTGATCTGTTTTTACAGGAGAAAATAGCAGACGATTTAATTCTTCAGATATTTCTCAATATATGGGACTTTTACTGTTTAAATTCTGAAGAGAGTGAGAAAGAGGTGGTCAATGTAACCTCGAAACACAGCATTTGAAAAAAAAAATACTTAAAACCAAAGCACCTGTTCTTTCTGGCTGGACAACAGTCTATCAGGCAAAATAGCCGTTTTAACAATTCTGGCTGCGGTGAGCTAGCTCCCCATAATTCATTTCATAATTGGGAAAAAATGTAACATTTTCTGACATCATCTCAGTGCAGTTTTGGACACATTGTACTGCAGAGAATCCAACAATAACCACTTAATTTTCCTGTCCATGATTTAAGAATAATACAGTGACCAGAACT
The DNA here is from genome assembly GCA_013399435.1 of Arenaria interpres. Lineage (NCBI taxonomy): Eukaryota > Metazoa > Chordata > Aves > Charadriiformes > Scolopacidae > Arenaria > Arenaria interpres. The sequence goes on along the minus strand of VXAK01025544.1, from coordinate 566,870 downwards.
GCATATGGTGGCAATCCATGTTCATTTGGGCTTTCTGGTTCAAAATGTAAACAGAAATAATTAATGTGCATTTGAGTAGCAATTTAATGGTATCTATGAACTTGTACTCTTTCTCTTTCCCTGCTATTAAAAATAAATCAAAGAATCAGACCCAGAAGTTTCAGAGACAACAACCTGAAAACTAGATGTTGAACTCTGTGGGAGAGGAGAAAGGTGTCATCTCTCCATTCCATGGTTTGGAGTTGTATTTAAATGTTATCACTCGGTGTTTTTTTCTCTCCAGTCCCTATCTCAGTGGCACCTCACTCGTGTCCTATTACTTGTTTATTACTAATTTTAAACCACGGCTCCAAACACACAACTGGGCTCAGAATTGTTGTGTCACACATGAGTAAAATGTGTGAACTTCAGCTGGCAGCTCTCCCTCCGCAGCTGAGTGGGTCGTTGCAGAAGGAGCTGCTTTTGGAGAGGAGGTGATCTTCCCAACCAGCAATGACTGCAATTCTTGGGTAATAATTACTACAAAGACGGCAGCGCAACCCTGATCCTGGACTTGGCCATCCTGAGGCAAATCCTGGACAGGACCCTCTTGAGTTACTCCAAATGTATAGATTGAAGAATGTAGTTTGACTTTTTCTTCTGCAGGGAATCTGGGGTCCATTCTGAGAGTGCTCTGGTGCTTTTCATCAGGTGAGAGCTTTCTGCTGAGAGACGAGCAGGTGGCAGTCTGCCTGCCACTTCTGCCTTATTTGGCTTTACCTGATCTAAGCCAGATTAGAGGAAGTGATGCAGGTGGACCCAGGTCTGGGAAGGGAGCACGGGGGGTGCAGCAAGTGCAAAGGGGGCAGGGATGGCACCCGTTCAGTTCCCCCGGCTGCCTGTCCTTATCAGGGAACACAACCAAGTCCTGTTTTTAACTTGAGTAAAAAAGGCAACTGTCCTCTGGTTTATATTGAAAACCAACTGAATAACAACTGCTATTTGGGAGAGAATGTCTAAGATTCTGTAAGATCAACTTGTAGGGAATGGCCCTAGAATTACAAATCTAAGCAAACACTTAGCTGTCAATCGACATAAATCTTTCCAGAGTCCTTCGCTGTCCCTCTGCCAAGCATCACTTAGAATTGAGTGGGAAGGGGATATGGAGACAGGAATGAAAAGGAAGAGAAGTGAAATGGACACAGAAAGGAGAGGGTAAAAGTAGGGAGCAGCAGAAAGAGATGGAGAAAGCAACCACAAAATTCCGCTAAAAAAATCTTAAAAATTGCCTGTCACATCCAATTCTTCAAACATAAGCCATGACAGAGCTGCAATGTAAACTTTCTCATGATCCAGTCCCCAGTTTCTTCACATATTGCATAAAAGGGAACATTCATCAAGGGATTATGAAGACTAAGAAATTATTATTGACTATTATATATATGCTACAGACCTGAATGGTATGTGCTACACCTGGCTTTAGGTATAGCAGTGAAAGTCTTATATACAGTGAGAAGCCAGACTATAAACCTCAAATCTTTTATTAGGAGCTTACTTGATTTTGCCATCCAGCTTTCATGTAATAAGGATGGCTAATTGCAGTTGAAAAGTCATATTTCTGAGGCAGCATTTTAATTTTTACTGACACTAAATCAGGAATATGTGATCAGGCTGGTATTTAATGGGAACAGAACTACAGCAAGATTTCTCAGCACTGTAGGTAAAACCAGCAACATCATCTACAGCTGAAGTATTCTGACACCTCATAAGACTACTACTAGGTGTCTATAATTTCGTTAAAATATGACTTCTGGAATTAAGTTATCCACATCCTCGGGTTAGTCTATGTTGCAGCAGAAGCATTTCAGATATTTCCAAAAAATAGCTCACCAGCAGTACATTATCTTTCCATTATAAAATCTTAAAAGTGCTTTCATGAAGGTGTTAGAAGCATAATGAAAAACTGGGACGAGCTGAGCAAACACGGGCCTGACAGCTGGGACTCTACAGGAATTGTGGGGAGAGAAGATGGGTTAATGAACAGAGTGAGGAGAGACACAGTAGTTACTGGAACAGGTAACACCAGGCAGAGTAAGGCAGAATTTAGGCACACAGGGATGCTGTTGTGTTCACACTTCCCTCCAGCATCCGGATCTCAGCTGAACATCTCTCTCCTGTCTATAAACATCAGTGGAGCTTGGTGGAAAAAGGCACGTATCGTGCCATCTTGTGTCTGCTTCACATCATGGATGGTAATTTGCTCCTTATCAATTATTTTGCTGTTTCCAGTGCCAGAAGTCAGTTCTCTGGTTGAAAAAGGTTCACTCCTATCTAAGGTGACAGTGGTTTGTAGATGACCAGTGTGACTATCTGTATGGGAGATGTGGGACAAGTTTATGCAGAGCTGAGTGATATTTGTTTCTTAATTTGTGTTTATATCTAACTGCTGAGCATCAAAGAGCCAAAGACAGAGTAGTTCTGAAACAGTACAAGGTAGTGGCTATTGTCACTGGTGACTGTGAACAGGAATGGCCCTGCAGACCACCCACAGCAGTAGGATTGACATGCTTCGTGTCTTGGTGGTTGATCTGTGAATGGTTGTTAAAAACACTGATATGTGTGATCACTTTTTGATCCCACATTTCTTCATCCTCTACAGTAGCGCTGACATTTGAAGCCAAAACTGTGGCAATAGATTCTATCACAGATGCTGTGGTTCAGTTCACTGTTTGACCATGTGCTTCAGGTTCGGTTTACCATAATATAGAACAGTGCTGCTTAAAAATGGCCTGGAAAAGGGGCAGCACGTGTAGACTGAGAAACCTGTGCCAGAGCACCAGCCTCAAGGTGCTGCTGCACTGAATGGTCTTTAAACACGATGTTCTGTACGTGCTGAGTTTCTCCTTCTAAATGCTCCTCTAGGAGATTCCCGTGTTAACAGGCACGTTAGCTGAATGCTTGTTCAGAAACAAAATAAAATGCTAGATTTTTCAGAAACTGGCTAACATAGAAGAAACTCACGTCCTTCACTCTGTTGTTGAAACCGTGTAACCCTACCTGGAAACTCAACTGCAACTCTTCCCAGTTTTACCACAAAATCTGCTTCTGACTGCAGATTGAAAAACAAAGGTCTTGTGAATGCACGCAAATAACAACAAGAAGAATAACCCCAGCACAATCCTGATGTGTACAACTTCACAGCAACCACAAAACACACACGTGTGCTTTCAGGTCAATAGTCACATGGCAGTAAAATAGGGAGCATTTTCATTTCTTTGGCTATGACTAGAAGAATGATGTCCATAGAGTTTTAGGGAGCTGGGTTCACTATAGTCAGTTAAAGGATGATTCCTTAAATCCAGCTGTAACTGTTATGGCATGGGAGTCTTACAGACAGTGTTCTCAACTTTGCATTGTCAAGTCAAACAACAATTAACACTTGGAGAGAGCTGGTTCCAGCCACATTGCTCAGCTTTTTTCCTAAAGGGCAATGTAAGATGAAGATCCTTTTTTTTAAAAAAAAAAAAAAATTAAAATTAAGTCTTCTGTTAAAAAATCAAGTATTAAAAGCTGGCATTCCATCTTGTAGACAAAATATCGATTCTATGACAGCAAACGAAAACACTTTAGGGGATATGGGCAAAGACAGAAAGCGTGCACATTTTCAAATACGTTCATATGGAAAAAATAATCAAATTTGCTGCTATAAATGTCGACAATTGGCAACAAATACCATAGGGAGTAAGTAAGCTAGTAATACATGTGTCTCAAAGAAATTTTAGTGTAACAGAGTGTCTACTATAACTTCACTATGACAGTGTAATGATTTTCAGTCACGCCATTTATAGATGTCAACAGAACTAACTGGTATAAAATCCACAAAACCTTTACTCTGTGTCTATATTTGAAAGCAAGAAATGGTAATGGTGACTTCAATTACTTGTTATTTCAGAGAAATAGATGCCTCTTGATGCTTTTGAACATGTCTAAGACCAATCCAAGACCTTTAACAGAAATTGTTATGGTGTTTAACTTTCGTTCCGGGCAGGCTAGGACTCCAGACATGGAGCCAACTCTGTATCTGGCCTAACTCCACTCACAAAATTTGGCCAAAGATAAATTTGTCACATTGATTTCAAGTAAAGTTTGGATCCTGTGTGGTGCTCAGGGCTCTTCCAGAACAAACTGTAATACAGGAAGTCTGTAAAACCACATTTGGAACTGAAGGCCTCGAATTACCATTCTTTCTATGACTTCCACATAAATGACTGAGCTTGCATTTTTCTAGGGTTATTACGGTTGAGTATTTCTCTATTTATCATAGCTATTTATTAAAACAAATCATCGTTTGTTTTCATGGATACTATACAAACACGAGAGAAGCTGCCCCTTTGTAAAGACTGCCTGAGTAGATTGAAGGGGGGAAAAAAAACTATAAGGAAGACTTATAGCAACTGAATACATTTTGACAATGGCAATTTTGAGAATGTTTTTCTAAAACTAAAAGCAAAGAGACTTTGTCCCTCAGATGTGCTATTTTAAATCATGTACTTTATTGCAGATGTAGAAATTGTTCTGAAAGCAGGTCTCGCAGAGTTACACTGCAGAAAAGAAAGGTCCTGTGACCCAGCTGAAGAACAAAGCATATGAAAATTGTGCATAGGAAACACCGGGGAGGAAAGCATGGAAAAGAGATTTGAGAGAGGCAGATACACAGCAAACAAAGGCTGGCATCTTTGGTGCACCATATGGAGTGACGGGGTGACATAAAAAGAGGCAAAATAGTCCAAATGCTGTGGACTTGGTAGGCAAGGCCAACAAGTTTGTTTCCAGCACTTATTTCGGAGATTCTGATTGGAAGGATGATAAATATTTATGAGAAAGCTTTTAAATTGTCATGGTGAAAAACCATGGTCAGTCTGTTAAAGCAGTCACTGCTTGGTGTCAGCAGTGAACGTAAGATACTCTGATCAGCGTATATTTTATACCAGATGGTATAAACTGTTCTCTCATTGGAGTAAGGAAATTGTGACCTCTGTCCAATTACAAGTTGTCCGTTTTTCATTACATCTTCTGAGAATCTGATATTTCCCACACATAACTAAGATGTCAGCAATGTACACAATGGTGCAAGAGTCCTTTATTTCTTGTTGTGTAAACGCTTCTGCGATGACAAAACAAAAACATTTCAACCCAGTCCCCAGAAGGTACAACCTCTGGTAACCCACCTCAGCAGGACTTCAGTTAAAACTGTTGCATTTTGTGTTTACAGCTCAGATGATGTCCCGTGTAAGGATGTGAATGCTTAGCTGGTTTCTGTTGGAGTAAAGGGGAGGGCACAGGTGAGCTGGTGGAGGTTTTGGCTGTCTGGCGCTGACCAGAAGGAATGCAAGCCAAATTCCCCGGCTCTGGGTGATTTCTGAACCCCCCGTCTGAGACAGTGGCTGGCGAGTTAGCCAAGCTGCACGGGAACAGCTTGGGTATCAGTTTCTCTTTACAGGTACAAGTGAGACAAAAATGAGTGGGAATCTCTGCAGGAGGCCTTAGGACAGAGTAGAAGGGAGGTGGTTTGTGTCATTTGTTCAAGAGCCCCAGTGCCAGTGGCAGCTGCGATAAGCCCTTTCCAGTGCACACCCTTAGCTCAAGAGAGTCCGTCCCCTGGCAGCAGGTCAGTGCTGCGGTCCTGGGATCCTCACTCCTTAAATGCAAGATGTGTTTCTCTGCTCCCCAGATACTGGCACATATTTGGGATAGTTCTGTGGTAAACAGGAAAGAGCACCTACACTTTGAACCCCAAATCTTTCTCCAGGCTGTAGGCAGAATGACCATCAGTACAGTAAAACTACAATTAACTTCCCAACTTGGTGAATTGGTATCACTACCGTTCACACCTGTGTGGAAGCTCCCGTAGTGATAAAGGGATGTCTAGCAGAACAGCATCACAAATACAAAAGAAAACCTGTAAGGAAAAAGAGGCTTCAGCAGCCAGGAGAGTGTGAGATCCTTTTATCAAGGCAAGGGTGATGTCTGAGAGCGACGTGTGTTATCTTGGCCCACTGTCCTTCAGAACACAGATGACAAATATATAAGGGAAAATACCCAGTTCTCACATCTGAGGAGGACCAGGAAATACGTCTTTCTCCTCAACAGCAGAGAAATATTTGGCATTCTTTTATGGTGTGCAAGTTACTCAAGGCCTGTCAGATTGAGGATATATTGTGTTTTACCAGCTGGGTTACAAAATTTTAGCCATGGCTATGAGCACAGGGATATACGCTTGTCTAGTCAGTCCACTTTGCAGAGAATGCAGCCAAACCCCTCTTTGGATCTGACAACAACTGAGTTACCTGGTTTTCCTGAAGCTTCATCTGATGCTTTATAATCAAACTTGTGTCAGTGAAATAATCTAAATTAATCTTACTCGCAGGTATTTTCTTCTCCTTCCTAGTTTTTTATCCTACTGCCACATGAGGAATTGTAGTGGAATGATTTTCCACAGTAACACATTTATGCCAGGACTAAACAGCACTGTGTCCTGGCCACTGTGTAAGGCTTCAGTCCCACTTTGAATTGCTTTTGGTACCATTTCTTCAAGCCTGCTTCTCCCTGCTCTTCTGCCAGATTGCTTCTTATTTAAGCACATCGTTTCTTATTCCAGCTCCTGCCTTTTTCATTCAGTATTGATACTGTTTTGGGCTCTGTCAAGTGCCTTTTTGCAAATTTGTGTTCACTGCACCCGCTCAGGGCAAGAAGCTGTGTCTTCAGGGTTCTGTGAAACTGTTAAGCATCTGCCTGAGACAATAAAATGTACTTTCCATCTGCTGCCACACCATATCTTTTAGACTGTTTCCAAGATTTTCTCATATGCTTGTTGTTAAGTCCATTGATCTACAGCTTCCTGGTTTATCTTTCCAAGGTTTGGAAGTATGCATTGATAAAAATACTGCAGTTTACAGGAACTTGTCCTAATTCCAGTGAATTTTTACATTTTCCTTTTCAGAATTTCACCTGTTTCCATGCCAGTTCCCTTTCAGTCCTTTCCCTGTCAGTTCAAGTCTTCTTTCATCATGTCACTTAAAAAATTTAGATAAACATTAGTTTTCCTTAATTTTTTTTTTTTTTCCTGTCTTTAGTGTGTATAATCTTCTGGTTTGCACATTTCTTTCTCCTAATATACCTAAAACTGTTTCTTCTTAACAGATATTGATCTCCTTCCTATAAATACTGAGTTGGGACATTGTATTTATACCATCAGAAATCATTCCCACTTAGGAGTGATTTTCCTTTTTCATTTTACAGACTTTATATAGGTCTATATGTATTTTTCTGATCTTCCAGTTTCTCCTCTAATCTGGTGATTTGTGTTCTATTATCGTCTCTTAAGTGTTTTTTTTCCTTCTTTACTTTTTTCCTTAACTATTTTTCTGCAGGTAGAAAGTAATTCTTAATATCTGTTCCTCCCAAATTCTCTAATGATTTAAAAGTACCCTTCCATTTCTCCTTCTTTGCTCTGATGTGACATGGTGGTTCCCATTGTACAAAACTGGGCTGGAGTTTGCATAATCCCCAGCTGTGCTCAGTCAGTCCCCAGCTCTGGATTTTCTGTACATTACTAAATCCCAACGAATTTCCTTTACCTTCTCACACCGTTCCAAAATCTGTTTACAAACGTCATTTTTTTTTACTAAATACAGTTTAAGTAAATCCCAAAAAGGTTTTTCAAGCCATGTGCTCTCCTCTTAGGTCTGATTCTGGTTTAACACACACCAGCTTTGCGTTTGCCATTTCACTGATATTGGTGGATTTTCCTCTGACCCACAGCGGCGCAAAGCAGGGCTCAGCTCCTCTGGGTCACACAGCGCGACAAAGGCTGCTACACAGCACCTAACCAACTGCTCACAGTTTGTTGTGTTTGCCTCATTTCCAGCTATTAGGTATAAAATTGTTTCAGCTCTAGTTGGCTCTTGCGTGGTACATTTAAACTTGTCTTCAGCTTGTTGGACTTCCCCCAGATAACAAACACATTGTATTCAAAAGCAAAAACTAATATCAGAAGTGAAAAGAACAGTTAAAGACATTTCTTTGGCCTGACTCAGATGAGTAATGAGGACACAGATTTCCCCCCAGACAGATTTGTTAGCCTAATGTTACCCTTGTGAATTGTACTTCAGAAATAAATGTATGAACTACTTATATCAGCTGAACAAAACAGTGAGACTGTTTAAGCAAGAAGGAGCATGTTTTTTTAAGCCATGCATCCCAAAAATAGTATTAATTTTGGTTAACTTTGTTCTCAACAAGCTTCTCGCTTCCCACTGTTCCTCCTTGCTCTCAGTGCCCTGTAAGCTCTAACCCTTCCCAAGGTCTTCTCAAGTGTGCAGTCCTAGAAACTGTAAATATACGAATTCCACGTTTGTTTGGTAAAGGTAACTGGACAGGGAAAACAGTGCACTTCTTCAGGTGCGTAAGTCTTACTTGGCATTCTGCTGAGCATTGCCACTGCTCAGGGCATCACACATTAAAACAGTTTATGAACAAGTTTAACAAGATTTTTAGAAAGTAATTGACAAATCAGAACAACCATTTTTCCCTGGAGACTCATTCTGTCATTATTATGCCTCACGCTATTCAGCAGTTTTGCAAATGACCTGGGAGTAAATCGGAGACTCCTGGTGCTAACGCTGCCAGGCAAGGACATGGCTGTTGCAATAATGCAAAGGAACTACATTAAGTAACCAGCTGATCCCACCCAGCAAGACACATTTTAATCCAGCTAAATAGAGGACATGCATGGAAGAAGGCGGCATGACAACACCACCTTCTGAGTGGGGAACAGCAAGGAAAATTTTATATGGAAAAGGTTAGTTGAGTTGTCCTAGTACAAAGACAATACTTCTCCCTGTATTTTACCTTGCTCCCGTCCATCACTAAACCCCTACCACAAAGCTACTACGTCTACTCAAGCAGAAACACTCAGAAGTTACAGGTCATGCTGGAAATAAAGTTTCACATGAACACCCCATGTGATAGGTACATCTTTGGATACACTTGGAGTAATGACCAAGACCAGAGAGGTGATGGCACCTCTGTGACTGTGTTGGTGTGGCCAACATCGTGATGCTACACAGAGTCCTGCGATGGAGTGTGTCTCACCCAATCACACGCACCCACAGCGCAGGCTTCTACAGGTGCCAATCTCTACACGGCCTTCAGAGTCAGTGGAAGTGAGCTCATATAAAGTGACGCTATTTTCATTATAAAAATAGCATCCTAAAATAGCCTGAACATGGCTGGCTGTGGCACGCTGTAGGCGCTTCTCCTTAGGTCATATGAATCCCATCTGTGGTGTCAGATACTTTAAAAAATACTGAGAAACTGGAGAACACACAAAGTTATTCCAAGCCGCCTGAGAATCATGTACAAGAAGAATCCACAATTGCTTATGTTATCGGAAGACTGAAAAATTACTTCCTAGAATAAAGAGGAAAGAGAGTAAGAAAAGTATAAATTGGTGGTAGCTAAACAGGGAGCAAACTACTAAGGGCAAATGGAGAAATCTCCTGTGAGAAGAACCATCTTCTTCGAGTGCACAGTTTAGCTGGAGACAAGATAGAGCATGGCGGCGAGTGAGTGAAATGAAAAGCCATGGCCTGTGATGTACTGATTAGACTCGGTGATCTAATGATCTCTGGTGATCTCAGCCTTGACGAGACAATGGGTGGCTCAGTTTAACTGCAGGACAGATAAGGTTCTGCTGTAGAAATGCTCACAGTGTAAGAATGGAGGTGGGCTTATTGGCAAATAAAGTTACTCAAGACAAGCTGCGAACCTGTGATTTAAAGTTCATTACCCATTACTAAATAGAATTTGTTTTTTTCCAGAGCCAAATTTCACAGCTTTTTGTGGGTCTGCTTGGTACAAAAAGGGTTTTCTTATGGGGTAAGGCCTACATACAAGATAAAAAAGTATATGATTTTTTAGAACGCGATTGGAAGACAAGTAATAATAAAAGGCAGGTAACGCCCATGTTGGCGTTAACTAAATAGTTGTGTCTAGTAACCCACTGCCTATAGTCTGGAAATGTTTGGTTAAAGATAAGCAGTCTTTTGTGTTGTTAATGCATCAAATAACGTATTACCAAGGCACAGCTCTGCCAAGTGCACCTCGAGAGCTACAGCTGTACCTCTTCAGGCCTGCCTTACGGTGCAGGCCAGTATGCATACGTCTGTGCAGACCTCCACACTGGGCTGAAGGCTGCTCCTGTTAGTTCTCCAACCTTCAAATGGGGCAGCTCAGTTGAGCTGCTTGCTCTCCTGGTAGATGAACCTCCTGAGGATCAGCCCTTCTTAAGAAACTGCAGCAAGATGTATTTATACCCACAATGCTCAATAAGGCAGTAAGAAAACATAAGGCGGGTAGAAAAAAAGAGCAAAAAAGGTTTTGAGATGCATGTTTGGCTTTGTTAGCCTCATCATATACGCATGCAACAAATTAGGAACTGCAGAGAGAAAGCAGCATCAACATAGAGCAAGCCACTTACTACTATCACCTCCCAGAAACATGAGTAGAACTCTGGTAATAGGAAATGAACATTTCAGCACTGAGCAACAAAGACCAGAATGTGATGTATACACTGATGTACCCTTAACTCACTGCTGCTCCTGACATCTGGCTAGTCCAGAACTCACAGCACAACTCACAATTTTTTTTACTTCTAAATTAACCAATCCTACTCTAAGTTATGCAACTGAACGTTAATGAAAGAGCTTGTCAGAAAATAAAAGTTTCCAAAACCAAGCTGCATTGTCCTCCAGCTTCTATGATTTTTTAGCAGCCTTCAGTCTTGTACTTTTGATTTTCTCATATGGAGTAAGTATCGACCATTGTTTTGCCAGCTGGAGGGAGCCACTCTCTTTGCTTGACTCTGCTCCCCTTCAGACAATGCCAGTCCTGCCCTGTAGAGTTTTTCTTGCATGTGAACAACCACAGCTCTACGTGGCATTCCCGATGCTAAGAGGCTGCCAAACGGAGACCTATAACAGAGCTCCCTAGCCAGGGTGGATGTTGTACACCATGCAGATACACCGGGAGAGAGAAACTCTTCCTCAAAGAGCCGACAATGGACAATATAGCTGAGATGGACAAAAGGTGTGACGTGAGACGGGAGCTCTTGCTTCACTACAGTGAGGTAAGAAGCTGAGGGCTGGTAATAAAAAGTACTTAAGGGTCTCAAATAGGTTTATAGTAAGAATTTCAAAAATGCTGTAGCTGAGTAGGCACTTAAATCTTGCTGATTACTCCAGAAACTAGGTTCCTTGTCTGCCAATTGCAAATCCACAGCAGGTTTGCAGCAACCCAGGAAGTCTCTGAGGTAGCAGAGTGAGGTGGTACATTCCTCACAGTTTCTACAATTTTCACCAGTTTGGAGGTTGTCCCACTAGTTTGGGGATGACATAGTATTAACAGGCACACATTATAAACCAGAGATAAGTGTCATGCCAAATGAATTAACTCCTTGAAACATGAGCTCCTCCCCATCAGGGAAACCTCCTGAAAGCCACCAGGCTAAGTAGTTTATTGCCTAGGCACAAACGCGATGTGTTTCTCTAGAGACAGTAATACTCCCTCTTATGGTGGGGCCAGCATCTATCAACTCCAGCAAACGCCATTTTTAAAAACCTTTAGAAACTGTCACTAGCTCTCCAAGGTCAAGGATACCGTTCCTTAATTTTCAGGAAAAATCACTGTGTGATCTGGCATTTCTGAACTCATATTGAGTTGGACACATCTCTGAAGTAGCTAAAGTCATTTGAAAGGGAGGGGGGGAAGGAAACTCCATCTTATTAATACAGTGCTAACAATGTTAAAAAAAAGTGAGCATGCCAACTGTTAATGCAACATTTACAGCAGCCCTTGCAGGTTTTATCCAAGCTGTATCCCTGTCCAGCTAGTGAAAATGCCCCATCCAAACACGCCCCTCTAACCCTCACTAATTCCCACATTTTTCTCATTCCTCTGCTGTAATGTTAGTTTGCTCACTAAAGTGCAGGCACCTAACTTGAGGTCCAGCTGCTACTGTTTGTGAGCCAATCCATAGGACCATGCAGATTTTTGAAACACTGAGGCTGCTGTTTCCCTGTAGAAAGTAAAAGTGTTTCCCTGATAACACCCAACCAGCTGGCTGAGCAGTTTTTGCTCATGTACAGTCAGGGTCTATTGTTCTTCATTTCCCAGTTTTCTGAGAGATTCACCACTGATTAGTGTCCCCAGAGAAAACTTACCATCTCTTAATCGATGCACTCAGAATTCCCAGGAACCCTTAAATTCTTCAGGCTCATCAGATCTTAAAAGAAAACAAGAGCAAAAGATGTATTACTGTCTGACCAAAAGGGTTTATTAAAGATACTTTAATCAGGATTTAGATACATGCTTATAAAGCAAGATAAACTTTGAAAACAGTAACTTTGTATGTTACTACAGATAACTATGGAGAAATATACATGGCAAAATAAATGTGATGAACTATGGCATGAAATACTCTAGTTTTCGTTTAAGCTGAGTTTTAATGTCTTAAAAAGACATTTATGTTGTGGTATGTTTCCTGGACTGAATATCTATGTTATATAAAGGCCACTGAAGTGCTCCCTTCCCCCTTCCGTTTATAGCCTTCTTAGTTTAGATCGATATGTCATCCATCTGAACATGAAAAGCCACTTCTGATACTTTTCCCTCAGTGTTTTCTCTATCCGCAGCAATCAATAAAAGAAATTAAAAAAAATATAAAAAGAAGAAATCAATGAAATTTTGTGAAATGGTGTTTTAACAAAAGAGGGGGTTTTGCTGAAGTAATGTTTCAGTAAGGAAGGAAATACCATTGACTTTATTACAGCTGCCTAATGTTTTCCACGAACTGCAGAAAATAATTCATTGTATCTTAGTGACCTACAATAACAGCTGACTGCTTGCACTTGATGGAAATGTGATTTGTGCCTACTAAAAATTAACTATTTAACTTCTCCATATTCTTCTCTCCGTAAGCGCATTAGTTTCCTTTGCACTCTGTTTTGAGCTGCTTCCTGAGATGTGAACTCCAGCAAATGCAAATGCTAATTGCTATGCAATGCTCTTCCACGAAAGAAGAAAAATACAGGCATTCTGCATGTTTCTGCAGGCTGTAAGACCCATGCTGGGCTCTAAAACACTGCACTTAGATGAGGCCCCGTCACTTCATCTCCAAGTTTCAATACCCTAATAAACACAGAGGAACATTTCTGACATTTGCACATGAACGGACAACACATGCGTGCTCAGCAGAAAGCTTCAGGGTGAGAATGTTAGAGGAGACGCAAAACCAGTCAAGGCTCAGGGCTGGACTGGATGAAGTGACAATGTAAAAGGAAAAGTAATAATTTGTCTAAGTAGTGTGGAGAAAAAGGAGTGGGGATGAGGCAGGAAGAACAGGAACAAAATCGTTGTCTATTGAGACTTGTTAGATTTACTCCCCCCGCCGCTGCTGCCTCCGAGAAGCAGGAGATGGACGCACACTGCCCGTGCTGGAGGTACTCGGATTCCACACTCGCCGTGCCATACCCCCCCTTCCTTACACAACCAACCGAGCATGGTTTGTCCTTGCTCGCTAATAGCACCAGGACACCGTACACAGATCTGCAACACTGTATGTATAAGCAGGATCTATCCACAGTGTAAAACTGTGTATGTGGGTACATCACAGCTACAGCATCCCTGGACACCTCATCTCCATTGGCCGTACACACAGCCGCTAACGGAGAGCTGGGCTCTTTACTAGGGAAGGGGAATTGGGCCAGGGATCATGAGGAAATTTTACTTCAACAGAAGGTGACCCGGGATCCTTCATGTCAGTTCAGAATAAACAAGAACGAACATTTACCCTTCAAATTTGACCAGCAGAGTACGCTCCCGTAATTTGTATGAAAAATAGATATGAAAAAGAGATACATCTACTTTGATCTTTACTGTATATGGCACGTAAAGAGGACTCTCTTCACACCTGAAAGCAGCAGTATACCTTTGAAGTGCGCTGCCTGCTTTTCTAGTCTTACTAGTTCAAATTCGGGTAAGTAGCACGAATCCAACTGAAGTAATGCAACTACACGGAGGTGGAACTAGTGCCAGGAGGCCCTGGAGTCTCCATTCTACCATTCCACGCTGCTGGGACTTTGCTCCATTCTTTCAAATGTGTGAATGGAAGGACCGCTCCACATTACTGAAATGCAACAAGGCTGCAAGCGAGGAGCATTGGGGTGTTACTGGAACTGGTGATCAGCCCTTCTGAACTGGCTGAACCACCACACGGCTGAGATGGCTGGGGAAGTGCAGACCTCCCTCTGATCTGCTAGTCAGAAAATGTCACAGGGAACGCTACAGTGGCTCTCATCAGGGAACACTATGGTCTTCCAGCTCATTCATGGCATGGTGTCAGGGTAACACTCACTGAAACATGAATATCAGTTCCTCAGAGGTTTATGTTTAAAATATTCAGTAGACCTGCTTATGAGATGAGGTCTTTTAATACCAGAAGCCAAGAGAACACGCTGTTATTTAATGCTACCCTTTCTCTGTAACTTCTACAACATCTTTATAACTTTTTCACTTCATTTCCCACCTGCTGCTTCAAGTACTGGACCCATATGCCAGTTGCCTCTATGCATGTCAAAATGCAACTGGGCTCAAAAAGTGTCTGAAACATCAAAGTGAGAAGGAACCTGTGGCTGTCAAACCACAAGCATACATATAGTGACAAGTTTGACTCTTCTGTCACTGGGAGGTCGTTCAACAAAGTTTCCTGAGATTGTTCAGTGTTTTATTGGGCTTTTAAAAAAAATTTTGTTAAATATATCCAGACAATGAGACAGCTTGCTTGCCAGGTGGATTTTCTTTTTTTTTTTTTTAATCTTGTGGAATAGCAGCGATAGATCTATGCCTAGATCACCACACTAATTGCTGAAGAGAGTGATGCAAGTCCATATAAGCAAAATATCTGATGCTGAGCCAATATTCCAGGGGCCTTAGCTAAAGTGAACTTGAAATTGACACTTGATGGAGAAATTGGAGTCTCCCGCAGGTTTGCCTCTCTTGAGAGGTTGGTGGACAGTGGCTTCCACGTCTGACATCAAGAAATACCTCTCAGTGGTGTCTGCCAGGTTCACCAGGGTACTCTGCCCCTTCAGACCCTGTGAATCCATGCACTCGGTCCTCCACAATGAGCACGGCAACTGGGACGTCTCTTCGTCACACGCTAAAAGGAGTCAGTGTATGCATCTTTGCAGGAGCTGGTGCAGGTATGCAGTTCCTGGGACGATGAGACAGCTCGTCTGTAAAATGCTTTTGCTGCAGTTCCACTGCCGCAAGAGCAGTGAGCGCTGGAACCAGAGGAGTCCAGAGAAAAGACTCTGCTAAAGGCTGGCCAGGAAGCCAAGCCACAGGCAGAGACACTGGTACATAAAATGCATTCCAGTGGTTGGCATCTGGGCGCCGCAGCTGCCAAGCACACCCAGTGTGTGGCCACGGGTGTTGACTTCGGTGCCAGAACATTTGGAGGAGGAGGCCAACAACCAGTAACCAGAGAAAAAAGCGCCAAGCTACTGCAGAAATGACATTCATGTGCCAATTTGCTTGCTATTTCAAAAGACAAAATTTTATCTCAAAAGTATTGTTTTGAACATACCCACATGACAGTTAACAGAAATGTGCTGATATTTGCTAGTGGGGGGAAGAGTAAAATACTTATATAAGTGAAACGATGCTCCCTGGGGCACTGGTGAACAAAAAAAACCCATACCCATTACCATACCATTATACTATTCCTTAATTAATGCACGAGTTTCCTTAGAGACCACAGCTCTGTTGGGGGACACAGGTCTGGTGCATTTCTTTTCAAGAGACAGTGCGGGGAGAATTACATAAAACAGAGCTAGAGGTGAAATGAAAGACAGGCATCAATGCTGAGTGAGTTTCGGCTCCAGAGACAGGTTGCGTGCACTATCACTGTGCCAGCAGGTCAGAGCATCAAGCAGAAAGGTCGTATTAAACGTTTAGAACACAACAGAATTGAACACCCCGCTCAAGAGTATAGTGTATCTAACCGGATGTATGCTACACAGCCACAAACTGTGTCAGGCCCTATAGCCAGTTCTCTTCACTGGAGATTATGTCACAGCAGATGTTTACATTTAATAATGTGTTAAGAGTATACGGGGTCAATGCATAAGCAGAATCTTTGCCTACCTCCCGGGAGAGTTACCTTTATATAAGAAAAACCCTTAGGTACTGAAAATGCTTGAGCTGTGGTTGCAAAAACTTCATGCAGGCTAATTTACCAATCAGATCACAAGTTAATTAGCCAAAGGGATTATTGTTTTAAACACAGCATTCATTTTCCTTTGAACAAGGCCTGAGGTGTTGATCCTGCATGATTCTGCAGTCCCTGCCTCCTCAAACCCCGAGCACCGCTGGAGTGGAGCGCTTCTCTGAAGGAGAGCTCTCTGAAACCGTGCGGGTAAGAGCCCGTCTCAGTGCCTCTCGCAGACCTCCCACCAAACCTTCTCACTTCGCAGCATCTGCAGATTCAGTTAAGAATCTGAATGTCAATCAATGGTTTTCTCTGGCTCAGTAATCATTCACAATAATGATTTTGTTATTGAAACTTCAGCACCAGTTCTGTTGCAGATTTACAGGCCAGAATGGAATCCAGCTCTCTGGCCTTTAATTATGCTAGCTCTATAGTGCTAAAAAGCCTAGAAAAGAAATACCAAAAGCCACTGAATTAGGCAGATATAACTTTACAAGCTCTTGTGACATATTGAGAAAGAGAACATGGCTAATTGAAATAAAACATCCGAAGTTTCTATCATACATGGACTTGGATAAAGAAAAACAAAACATGAAACCTCAAATTGCACCAGAAACCTGTCAACAATCTACTCTCCTATGTTTCTTTTGAGATCTTGGCTTTTAGATGCCTATCTCATTCAGACTATTAATTAGCAGTGAACTCTTCAGCAGTTAAAATGGAAAGAAGTAACAGTCACCCTAGTTAACAGGAATGTTTTCTTAAATCAGTTAGAGAAACAACTACCTTAAATCCTAGTTTAACTCAATAATTATTTTGCCTCTGAACATAGCTGTTGCATATTAAGTGTTTGGTTTTAATCCCTTTGTTGTAACCGAAAATTTACTCACCAAATGACCATGTTCACGTCAATATAAAAAATATTGTACGTGTATCACAGGAGAGCCTGTGAATTCAAATGGTAATGAGATCTTTTCTTTCTGTTTCTGTGTTACTGGACTAGATTGCGCTGTACTGGGGCTTCTTAACAGTTTGATGTCTGTGGAACAGATGGCTGAACAGAATGAGTTACTGATGCAGATGCAAAGTTGACAGAGAACCATCTCCAGGCAGTGATAATAGAGATGGATGGCTTTGGGAGGGAAAGTTCACACATCGCCGTGTCTTATCAGCACACTGTAGACCACAAGCCCTTGACATTTCAGCTCATTCTCAAGAAAGACGATTTCTCTTTGCTATTATGCTGATTTTCTTTCTTTTGATACTTGCCTTTTCATGACAACTGCAGGCTGATGAAATTTAACCATAAAGATTAGTCGTGTTTTCTTGTTCTTCTGTAGAAACCGTACTTGCAAGACTGGTTGCAAACAGCTTAACTTGGCAGGACTTTAAAATGCCATTTTGTTACTCCTTTTAACAAGACTCTCATTCCTGCTCCATCTTTGCCTTCTACTTTGCCTTTTGGGAGAGCACGTCCATTTGCCAACAGGTAATGATCCCTGTGGCCACACTGATCATCATTATCTTGAAATCTCCTACACACTGATGCCAACAGGAGTTTTACCAGGGCTCTCAGACGTTGTTTCTGATGTTCTGTGCAGTCCATTGGTTGGTCTTTGAGGAGGTGGTAACCCATGCAACATAGCATTCAGAGTATTGCGCATGGCTGAAGTATTTTTGTGCAACTCTTCCTGTGTTTTGTTTCATTGGAGTACACACATCCCATCACATGCATAAACTGGATCCATCTTGACCACTTGAACTAAAACAGTTTGCGCTGCTTTCTCATTTCCCTGAGTGACAAGACTTAAATACAGGAACCACTGTTGAAGAAGGCAGGAAGCTGGCACACGGACAGGTCTTTCTTTCCTTCTTTCCCACTCATTATTATCATTAATTCATAACTGTTACTGTATTTTTGCTATTGCAACTTTCTCCTTCAGCCTCCCCATCTGCTGCGAAGCCAGTCCTCTCCCAGCGCAGCCACCGCTGCTCTGAAGCCGGTGCTACGGCTTGGCCCAGCAAGAAGTGGTGGAGCCCTGAGCTCCTCCCGGGGGACACAGCTGCCCAGTGGGGAAGAGCATGTTTTTCATTCTGAGCTTTTAAGCGACAGCCAGGAACAAGCAAGTGCCTTCGAAGAGGAAGTCAGAAGCTGTCTTGTGACAGGTTACGTAAACTGAAGGCTTGTGGTTCCAATAGGCAAAGGGAAACCAGAAAAAGCTTTCTGCAGCAGAGTCCTCAAATTAAAGCAATACAGATTTGTCACAGCCAATACTCCCCTCGCTGGAGGGTGGGTTGTGTTTCTAGCTGGGATCGGCCCAAAGTGTGAAACTCCCCGCGGTGCTAGCTCTCCCCCGTCCCCTTGGACCAGGCTAAGTCCCTCTGGCCCGGACCAGCCACAGTCCTCCATCTTTTTCACTCAGGATGCGTTAACTCTCGCCACGCCGCCGGTGTGACGCGTCCCAGCCCGGGGACTGCAGCCCCATCGGTCTGTGCTCCTCCTGCCAGCACGGCAGACCGGTGGAGAGGGCCTGCCGCTGCCCCGGCGCCGGGGAGCCCCTCAGCCGGGTCCACGGCACCGCTGGCGGGAGCCGGGCGCGGGGAAGGGGCAGGCCCCGTCTCACTCGGGATGGATTTTGCCGGCGGTTGCTCTCGTGCGGCTTCCGGACCAACCTCCCCACAGCTGTGGGGCCTCCCCCGAGGTGGCCCCCGCCACCGGGGGATGGCCTTTTCCTTATCCCCCTCACGCAGGACGAGCGCTCTCTCGCTACGGCCGCCGAGCCGCCTCTCCTCGCTCGAGGAGGCCGGGGGCGGTGAGGCGGGACGCGCGCAGGGCAACAGCGCCCCCCGCTGGCCGCCTCCCGCGCTGCCGCCGGCCCGCCTCCTGCCATTTTGTGCGCGGGGTGGCCCCGGCCGGCGGCTCCCCTGCCTCAGCGCTTTTGTCTGGCACGTAACAAAAGCCCCGGGTTCGTCTCTCGCCCAACACCCGCACGGGGAAAGCGTGTGGCGGCGGCTGGCAGGGGACGGGCGCTTCCTCAGGGCCTTCCTCCCGCAGCCGTGCCTGGGCCGGGGCCTGCCCCGCGCTGGGCTCCCCTCAGGGGTTTCCCTGGCACTGCCTTTTCCCCTGACTCGCCTTGGCTGCTCCCGCCACACAAGACTGCGTCTTCGCCGGCCTCATCCCTGCTGTGGATAAGCCCAGCGGTCATCTCTGATAAAATTCCTCCTGCCTTAATTTCCCATTCCGCAGATACTCGAGTTTATTTGAGCCCTGAGTCTTTTTAAGTCTCGTATGCATTTGCGTGAGGAAAAAACCCAGCAACGCAGAAATAAATGGAAGCATATTTTCCTGTGGAGAGCCTTGGGCCGCGGGGTGTGGGTCTGCAGTAAGAGTGTGAAGCCCGGGCGATGGAGACAGGCGTGGGAGGAGGCGGCAGCAGGGGTGTGTTAAACTCTAACGCACAAATATGAAGTTACTCTTACATCTTTACTATGAGAGTACATATTAACACGTCCAATTTTACAGGTAGAAATATCACCCTAAAATTGCTTACCTCATGTCACATGGAGAATAAATGACAGACTTGAGGTGTCAGCCTGGGCATTATCAGGGAACAGGTGTGGTGCCTGTGGCTGCCCACTCAAATTCATGAAAAGAGGGGCTATTTTCCTATTCACTATAAAGAAACAACAATAGAAAGAGTGCTGAATCATATTTTTTATTCATCTCACATACTCTTACAGAGGTATGCCCAAATCTCAGAGTGGGTAGTTAAAGAGGTGCTGACGACAAGACAGGCACAGTCTGTAATCACAGTGGCCTCTGAAGAGCAAGGACATGCTCTCGCCACATACTTGGACACTGAACTGGGTATGGTGAGAAGAGGAAAATCTTTCATTTTGAGACACACATTCTTTGCATAGGCAAAGAAGGGGAGTGTGGCAATAAAGCTGCCTAATCTTTGTCTTTGAACACGTAGGGAGGGGACTATAGCAGCACCAGGAGTTGACAGAACTGCCAAAATAATTTCTGTCTCTGCCTCTAGGAGGTGGCTGGAATTTCCTCCAATGTTGAGGCTCTAGGAGATGTTCTCTGTGGATGCTTTCCCCAGGAATTCATTCAGGATGGCATGGTGCTACCATTGCCTCTTTGCCCTGGGTGCAGGATCCAAGGATCTAGGAAGAGGTGTGATCAGCTGAGCATGTTTATTACTGTCAGGGGACCTCCATGGCTGCAGCCTGGCACAAGCGATTTGACACACTGGGTTTGCCAGCTCTCGTTCTCCTCTATAGCGGGTCAGCTGCGAGTGGCATGCAGGCAGGAGGTTTGCACGGATCCAAGATTTTGGAGGAATAAGTGGGAAGAAAGCATCTGGTCAGTACACAGTCAGAGACGCCGCAGAAGAAAGGCCAAGAAGAGGAGAATAAGGGACAGGAGGTGAAGGTAGTCCTTGCTGAACAGCTTTGCTACGGTTTGTGTGGCTCCCAGCCCAAGCTACTTCCTCCAAGGCATAGTCCCTCAAATGGGCACAATTCCTCTGTACCTGCCTGATAGTGCAAGAGTGATGTCACATCTCATCTGGGGTATGATCACTCCATTTTGCTGCATCTCCAGTCATGGATATGTTCATGTGGGACTGGTAAGATTTGGATGCAACATTATATAAATACAGCTAAACTACTCCCCACAGATTGGTAGTTTTTCACCGTGTTCCCCAACACTAACAGTTCTAGATGATTAAAGAAGAGAAAAGCTAATTCAGAGCTGCCAGCGTGGTGAGAGAAATTACAAAGGTAATCTAATCTAGAACTCCAAATAAAATTCAAAGTAGGAAGAACAACTGTGGTATGTGTACCACAATACATCTACTATATATTCATAGGATATATGTATATATACAAATATACACACTGCAAATGATATTGGATATCCTGCAAAGGAAGTTCAGTGTAAACATTTCAGAAAAACGGTGCACTTTATACTCAATTGACTTGTTTGAGCAGTCTTACATTCGTTTCAGAGGAAAGGCTACGTGCTTACAATACAGAGAAAGCATAACTCAAACTGTTAGAAATGGACCGGTCGTTTTCACTTGGCCATACAACAGGGAGGTGAGCAGTTATTTGAGCGCTGCAAAGCTCTTTGCTATATTTGCTGCCCGAGCCTTTACTTCGTCGTGGAAAGAGGCAGAAGAGAAGAGTACAGACAAAAAAAAAAAGGTACAGTGACAAAACAAAGGAGAGAGAATATGGCTTGATTTCCAGAAAGAAAGTATACTCTGGAGCAACAGTTAAAGATGCTTAATATAGAAAACAATTATTTTTGGCTATCTGGATTAAACTTAGGGCTTAGCTATTTAAATATTTGACATATATGACTATTAAACAATAAATTTAAATAGTTCATGCAAATGAAATGAGACTGAGACATGCATGTAGAAATAAGTGTTAAGTATTCTTTTTATAGGTAAAACAGTAAATTAAAGACTTGGGGGTTTATTAGGGTTTTCCTCAGCTCTTGGTTTACTCTCTGATGCTGTAAAGATTTTACATGTAAGGATCCCTAGAGTTCACTTGAATCTTTATTGAAAAATAACTTGGAAAATTTGATACAGAAAGAAGTTGCTTTGTGTTCTTGGATGCTCATTTCCCGCTTGTGTTCTGTAGCCTTGGCACAGCAGGTAAAGAAAGAAATTGGGTGGGAATGTACAAGGGGAAAGAGTACAGTAATAGAAGATGTCCCCTTCCCTTCCCTTCCCTTCCCTTCCCTTCCCTTCCCT
>VXAK01025544.1:511744-544770 GCA_013399435.1 Arenaria interpres | reverse complement strand
TCCCTTCCCTTCCCTTCCCTTCCCTTCTCGGACCATTTTTATATAAAGCAGAAGCAGACTCCACCACAAAAGAATAAAATCTATTTAATATGGACATCAAACACCAATTTTGTGCTTTTACAGTACAGCAGAAAGTAGGGATATCTTTAATAATCGCATAGTTCTTGTCCTGAGAAGGTGAAAGGTCAGTGCTGCTGTCCTCCCGCAAGACGTACAGCTTGGCCATTAACACAGGCGCATACACAAATGCATGATGTTATTCAAGCGTGTGCAATAACAACTGAGAAATAAAATGCTGCTTTGCAACTGAATGGTCTTTTACATTACCCTTGTGCCAAGATGACACCGGAAACAATGGAGCATCAGGAAATGTTACATGCTTCATGTTTTCTAATGTACATTTCTTGTTCTTGCATTACTTAGAAGTATGAAAATCATGGTATGACATCATTACAAGCAATGGCAAAAAAGCTAGCAAGATAGTAGGGTTCTTATAAGTCATGGCATTTAAAGATAACATTTTCAAAATACTCTTTTTTTAGAATGCAATTTTTTTTTTAAAATCATTTCTCACGTTGTTACCAAGCAGAGAACCTTGGGCAGATAGTGACCAGTCACAGCTCCCTTTTGGTTTGACTGACTGTCCAACCAGCAGTTGTGACAGTAGAGAGACAGCTCTGTATGGGACTGGAAGACTAACATGGTGAAGAAGGAAATACAATGAACAGCTCGAGGCTGTCACTTGCAATTATTGACCAAAAAAAACCCAAACCAAAACTCAGTTAAAGGATAATTTTGCCTGAAAAAGCCTTGTAGCTGAGAAATGGCAATATCTATTGTTTTGATGAAAGACTTTGTGTGTTGTATGCCAGGAGACCAGCAATGGAAAACCCAAGGTAAAAAGACACTCTTTCGATGTTTGAGCCATTTTTCAGTACGCAGGAGGGAACAGGCTGCACCGGTATCCGAAAGGGTTCGTTGCTGCCATAGTCTATGTAGATAACATTGCCCTCAGCTCTTCCATTCAAAGGAAGCAAAAGATCTTGAACAGCCTGTTTCTTCCAGATATTTCCAGTCTGCCAGAGGGAATTCAGTTCCTGTTGTGAAAGGGAACTAAAAAGCTGATCTATTTTTCCTCTGGGAACAAATCTGTCCAGGTCACTGCCTTTTGCCAGGTAGAAAAGAGCTAGAGGCTGCCTGGAAAGACGCAGGGTTCCATAGAGCCTGTTAAAGGACTCACTTAAGCATCTAATAAAGGTTTCCATTTTCCTGGAATCTTCATCTAGTTGTTTTGTGTTTTGGGGCCAGAACAACAAGGAGGCTAGGAAGAAAGGCTCTACACACTGTGAAGTTGGTCCCACTTCCTCTAGAATACTTAGAAGCAGATTTCTCAGCACCTTGGGAGGATATAAATTAGCGGATTCAGGTTTAATGCACTTCAGAACCACATTTGCCAAAATCAAATTCTGTTTGTCTTTCAGAGTTGCTGGTGCATTCTCCTGACACAAAAATGCATACGCTTCTACTATGTCTTCTAGTTCTCTGTCAGCGTTTTGGTGATTCCTGTGGAGGTATTCCAAAATGCCAGAAAAGGAGCCTGCTTTGGAAGCCTCCACAGTGTCCCTGTATGCTTCTACGTACTGGGGCGTGTTATACTTTGAGACCTGTTTACATTTCAGTTGGTCAAAACTGAAATCACAAAATATTTCTGTGTATTTGGTAAAATGCTCTTGAACCTTCTCATACAATTTTGCCTCTCCAATTTCCTTTTCATTGCTGTGTGTTTTGAAAAACACAAAGTAGTCTTCAAAAAAGTCAAATGCCTTTCTCAACTGGGATTGCAAACTACATAAAAAGCTGGAATGATGTTTAAGAACCTTGAGCATTTCACTCTCTGTGCTGGGGTTACCGACATTCAAACCACCATTTCCTGATAGATACTTTTTCAAACTTTTTCTGCACTGTGAGTCTTTTTTGCTGAAAAAAGGAACATGCCAAAGGACATCAATAACATAAAGACCAGTTTCTATCTCTCCCCAATAACCAGCAGTATTGTACGTCTGAAACTTCCTTTTAAGCTTTTTATGCTGCAAAGATTGTTCCCTGTCTGCGTTTTCAGCTTGCCGCTGGCATTCTGTGAAAGCCCGTGAAGCATTCTCCGCAAGCTCTAGCAAGTATTTCAGCTCCTCGGCTGTCAGGACTGCTGTCTTGGCTTTGCATTCTACACAGTGTCTTAGCTTCCTTTTGAAGACTTGACCTAATGTATTGGATATGTATGAATTGTGTGGTGCTCTCTCTTTGGCTACTTTGGCCCAGAATAACGCGGAGTCAAAATTCCTTTCTTTAATGTAGAAGTATCTTGCTAAGGCTTGGCAAATGTAACTGTTGTGCTCAAATCTAGCCGATGCTTGTTTTAACACGGATTCCACATTACCACCCTTCTCTTCCCTATGGATGGCTTCAATTAAGGGGGAAAACAAAGTGTCTGACTCATCGCCATGTTCCTTGCGCTGTCTAGTAATCAGCAGGGCTTGTATATCACACAGAAGTTTGTCGTACTTTAGCAAAGTCTTATAAAATAAATCTTCTTTCAATAAGCGCAATGTAATTTCACTTTGAGGCAAGTCATAGGTTAGTTTCAATTCTTTTAGGCACTGAGATGCTATCAATGGGTGAATGATACGAAGACCTTTGTATCTCGTGCGTTCATGCACCTGATCATATATTAGAATATTGGAACAAATTCCCATCTTTTCTATCAGTTTGTCTTTACTGCAGCCAATCTCTCGAGAATTAATTCCTAAGAACTCTTCACATAATGATACTGAAACTGTAGATGTTTTTACATATGAGTTTAACAGCGTTAGATAGCAAACAAGTTGTGCTGGTTTAGAGGCAGTATCCAACTTACACAAGGTGTTTTTTACCACGTTTTCTATGTACTGTGGATCAAAGTTTTCCTTCATAATCATAAATGAATAGAAATTGTCAGGATGTTGATGCTCCTTTTCAATATATTTCAGTTTCCACTCAAAGGCCCTTTGCTCTTTTTCAGAAAGCTTATGTTTTAAAGAAGTACTGTTCAGTGAATTGATTGTTGAACTTTCATCAGGATTCTGAGATCTCATACAGTTTAGAATGATGACTAAAGGAGTTACGTACCGAATACATTTTTCTGTTATAGCCGTCTGAATTTCTTTCTGCAGAACATCGACATTTTCTTGCTCTTCAAAATCATCCACAAGAAGTAACACTGGTAAATAGCCTGTGTCGTTGCTTACTCCACATGTGAGTAAAGTTGTCAGCTGTGTTCCAAAATCACTTGTTTTGTTTTTCAGAACAGCACATCTGAATCGCTTCCGGAGATCCCAAAGGATATGCATAGCTAATGTTGTCCCACCACAGCCTGGGTGGTGGTAAAGGTTGATAATTTTTACAGGTGATTGGTCAGCACTGCCAGCTGAAGACACGATTAGCTGTTCAAGCTTTTCATAACTGTCCCTTCTGATAAAATCTGAAGTATACTTTTCAGAAGAAAAATAGAAATTCCACCATGATACTTTACCACCTCGATAAAAAACTTCTTCCTGCTCTTTAAGGAAATTTTTAAATTTATCTTCATCCTTCTGTATTCCGGTGTCTTTGCATTCATTTTCACAAAGTATTTCCAATGCTGCCATGGAGTTTTCTTCCTTCTTTAGAAGAACGGTAGAATGACCAACAGAAGGCAGAAGTCTTTTAGAAGACTGTGTCATTGATTTTAGTGTCATGATGGTACCATTTACCATTTGCAGGGTCAAGTTAGATACACATTTGTTTGAAAGTTCTTCCTCACTAATGCCTCTGAGATGCAGAAGATCTTTCCAACGCTGGTACGTAGCTGCACCAATGCAAATGCAAACCATGTCTTCTAGTCCCTTTAATTCTTGGTAAAATGTCATAAAAGTGTCAGTAAGGGGATCCGCTGAATCTTCCACTGTGGAAAGCAAAAGAAACACTATTAAAAACTTTCCACTTTGCCGTACATCTTTGTGTGAAAGAAATGAAATAATTTTTCTGACACTGGCAGCTCTGTCTCGTTGCCATGAAGTGGGATCAAGTGGTAGTTTTTTATTGCCTTTGAAGTCTGATCCACCGTTGCAGAAAATCCAGTTGGTCTCCTGATGCAGTTTCAGCTTCGCAGCTTGTTCAGAAACTGGACCCTCCATGTTTTCATAATAATCTGGGAAGTAAAGTTTGGCATTTTGACTTCTGCTGTAAGTCTCTAACACACCAGTCCTTTCTGATTCAAAATCAAAGTCAAGCACAGCAAACCATTTTATTTCCTGTAAAAAGTCTAGGTGCGAAGTTTGACTTGGGTGGCATTTGTTTGTCACCAAAATGTAATAGTCATAGTAGGAGCTATCCAGTGAGTCCCTGTTACCTGTGAGCAGACTAACTAGCTTTAGTCCTTCTTTCATTGACTTCTTTTGCTTTAAGTTATATTCTTCCTCTGCTCTTTTACGAGAATTTGCTAAGGATGGCAAGTTATCTTTAAAACTTTCAAATTCTTTGGAATTGCAAATATTTTTGGAACTAGCTCCATCCCTGATGAAGATAGCTTTTTCCCGACTATTAGTTGTAAAGTCATATGTCTTGGTAGAGAAATAGTTTGTACCGCAGATGTAGTGTTGGGGAATCACATCTATTTCAATGACAAACAGATGTGATGGAGCTCCGTTTCGTAATAGTACTTCCACAAATCTAGGTGGTCTAATGCAAGCTTTTGCAATTCTGATGTATTTCTCATGAAAGTACTTTCCAATCTGTGTATTGAAATGGTTAATGTATGCTTCTTTCTTGGTAACTTTTATTCCTTCAATTTCCCCATGTGGCGTGTCACGTACTCCAAAATGAATAGTGCCATTTGTGCGGGAGTTCATGCAGGCTGCAGCAAATTTAAAGACATCATTGCTGAATTTCATCATGATAGCCTCTTCTACTGCCTGATCTGTGTTGGTAAGTAATTTGAATTCATGTGCTGGATCAATGAAGTTGAATGTCCCTGTTTCAGGGACATTAAGTATATTATACTGTATGTATCGAGTACTATCACTGAAATTATCAAAAGGATATGGCATACACATATTTCCAGTTGGGTGCTGGCTGCTCGACAGCGGCTTCTCCAATATATTCTCCTTGTCAGCTGACTTCATTGCTTTTTCTTCTTCATTGGGCTCCGTCTTAAAATCCTGGGGCATACTGGAAGTAAAAGACCCATCTTCCCCTTCTCCATCAAGACTCTGTTCAGTGCCTTCTTGATCCACAGCCTGGTTTGAGCCTTTAGTTAGATTGTCATGCTCTTTCAGGAAATGCATTATTCGAATAGTGGGCCCAAAAGGTATGCCCATTTGCACAAAATCTGCTCTATTCATCAGTTTCAAAGTAGAACCAGTCACATCTTGGTTGAACAGGATTTCGGCATATTTCTGGTCAATCTCAACAACTTCAGTTGCCCATTGTTTGACTTCCTCTTTTGTCAACTGTTCCATATGTTGATATGTATGTGTTTTCTCATATTTTTCAGTGTTTGCATTGTCCATCCTCTAAGCAAAAAAATCACAAAATTACTAAACAAGTGATTTATAATAGCCTATTAACTGAATAACACTTGTTTCCTTGCTATTATCAACCATTAATGTCTCCATTAGTGTAATCTGCCACATGAAATACAACAGTTCAATTAGGGGACATCGTGGGAATGTGACATAAGATCATATATAAAACATTAGCTACTTAGGTTCATTACAGAATGATTTTATTTGAACACTGTTTTTAAACCACTTCTGTGGCTCACATCGCACAAAAAATGTGGCTGATATCTATTTGTGGTCATTTGGACACCCATTTGGACACCCATTTGTATGGGCCATCCAGTAATAAAAAAAAATAAAATCATAAAAATCATAGAATCACAGAATATCCTGAGTTGGAGGGGACCCATGAGGATCACCAATTTCAACTCCTGACTCCACACAGGACAACCTAAAGATTAAACCACGTATCTAAGAGCATTGTCCAAACACCTCTTGAACACCAACAGGTTTGGGACCATGACCACTTCCCTGCAGAGCTCGTTCCAGTGCTTGACCACACTCTCAGTGAAGAACTTTTTCCTTATACCCAATCTGAACTTCCCCTCTTGCAGCTCGTGTTCTATCACTGGACACCAGACAGAAGAGATCAGCACCTCCCTCTCTGCTCCCCCTCATGATGAATTTGTAGACAGCAGTGAGCTCACCTCTCAGTCTCCTCTTTTCTAAAATGAACAAACCCAGTATCCTCAGCCGCTCCTCATAAGTGGCATGCCCTCTAGCCCTTTCACCTTCTTTGTTTCCCTCCTTTGGACACATTCTAATATTTATATATATTTTATAAAAACATAGTTATGTTTATATAATCTATAGTGAAGTAGAGTGGGACAATCCCTTTTTTTGAGCAGTTCGATATACTGTGCCTAGTGCACCCCGGGCTACGGTTGGCCCTTTTGGCCACCGGGGTATATTGTTGACTCTTAATGTGCTGACCATCAGCCAAACCCCCCAGAGCCCGTTCTGCAGGGCTGTGCTCTAGCCTCTCGTCCTCCAATCGACATGTACATCCAGGATTTCACTGTCCCAGGTGCAGGATCTGGCATTTGTCCTCAACAAATTTCATACGGTTGGTGACTGTCCAGCCCTCTAATCTATCAAGATCTCTCTGTAAGGCCTCTCAATCAATGGTTCCTCTTAATTTAGTATCATTGGCAGACTTGCTTATTGTGCACTCAGCTCCTGTGTGCAGGTCATTGATAAAAGCGTTGAAGACAACCAGCCCTAAAATTGAGCCCTGGCGAACACCACGAGTGACGGGCCACCAGCCAGGCATTACTCCATTCACTGCCATGCTTTGAGACCAACCCTGCAGCCAATTGTCACCCGTCGTGTTGTCTGTATGTCACCAATGGCTCTCACTAAGTTCCCAGTTTGGTGAAGAAGAAAAATGAACTGCACACAGAAATCCAACCTTTTTTTACCCTGAGGTGGGGTTTGGTACAGAATTTATATGAGTAACACTGCAAAGAGAGATTGGGGTGGAAAGGTACTGCTGTGATGACTTATCTCTTGCTATTGCACATGAAAGGAAAATCTTTGACAAATTACCTTTCCAATACCTTTTGCATTCACTAATCTAATCTATCTGAAACCAAAGCCAGTAGTTCAGCAGCATTTGTGGAGATGAGTGACAGGAAGTAGAACATCTTACAATCCCCTTGGTCTCAGTTAATGTGGACTTTCTTGCAAAAACTTTAAAGAAATAAAATAATTTCCCTTAATAGCATCTAATTTCTCTTTATCCTCTCACTTCCTTTGGGAGAATTACATTCACCCACCGGAAATGCTTACTCTGTGAAGCTGCACCCAGCTACAGCTGTTGCAGTAGCGGGAATGGTCTCCTCCAAGCACCTTGTCTCATTTGTAGCTGAGCGTTCCTGGGACAAAACAACTTCTTAGATTTTTTCAGTGAAATTTTACTTTCTGAAAGAACTCTTGGTTACCTAAGCCACCCTAGCAACGTGCTTTGCTCAATCTATTATTTGATTTCCTAAACTGTAAACTTTAATAATGAGAAGCAATGCTAAAGATTTCTCATGGCTAGCGCGGGCCAGCAGCTGAGGACCTTTGGCCAAGCTGCCTCCTGCTGTAGCCAATGAAGGCGAGAGCCAAGAAGCGGGGCTGTGGGTTACGGCAGCCTGCAGTTGTGTTTTCTTTTAACAGACCCTCCGGTCTGCTCACAGAAGAAAAAACAAACTAGTTTCTAGTTCTTTAAAGTGCCACTACGGTAAACGCATATCGTCAGAACTTGAGGGTGCAGGGGGAAAGAAGCCCCGTGTCTCTGTTCCGTGAGGGCAGCGGTTACCGATTCCCCAGCAACTCCACCCAGGGAATCGAAAAGCTGAGAAAAGAAACTGAAACTAAAGCACTTCTGCTCAGAGACAGCGCTCAACGCAGCAGTGTGAAGGTATGATTTTAATTCCCACCAAACATACTTTCTAATAGAGGTACAATTTACTCCTAACATAAAAGCAAACATTTTTATGTGCTTAAAACAGTTACGCCACGTTTCAGTGTTTGGAGCTCCCTAATGAGATGAAGCTCCAGAAGGGGATACTTTCGTTTCCTAGACTTCTTGGCACCATTTCTATGTTTCATGTTCCTGGCTAGGTAACTGAAATGCTCTAAACATGTCCTTTTCCAACATGGAACAACTCTATCATATTATTTCTACAGAATAATTTCCTTGAGGACGTATTCCTTAGGATTATTTCGCTGTAATCTCATAACAACCACTTTTCACATGCAGACATTTGGAAGAGTTTACTTTAGTAGATTGTAGATCATCTTCTATATAAAATTAATGTCTCAAAAAAAGAAAAAAAAAAGGTATCAGACTAAGATATCAGATCTCCATAAAATATTCCAGCCTAGAAGTAAATATGCATGTACTTACTGTAACTGCTCTGTTCTGCAGTTTTTTTCCTATAGTTGTTCAATACATATATGTTGTCCAAGCAGGAATCCCGACAGCTAAAATTCAGCTGAGCTGCTCTTCTAAAGTATGAGAAAAAAAAAAACCAAATTAGTTTCTAACAGAAGACTTGGGTCTGGGGTCAGAAACAGTAGTAAGGAAAGAGCATTGACAGAGGCAAACACCCATCTCCAGAGGACAGAAATGGCAGTGCCTGCTGGAGAGTATTTATTATTCCTTACCTTCTCCTTGCATGCTTCTGCTGTACCCTTCCAACAGGGTGCCCGCAGGCTGTGGACTGGGCAAGTCAGAGCTGGCTGTTGCAGAGAAACAGGAGGAAGTTCAGGGAGGGCGTTTGGGAGGTTCTAGTGCTCTCCTCCCTTCTTGCTTTCTCTTTTACCAACCAAGGTTGCTTCTGCTCTGCCTCTTCCTGACTTCCTGCTTGGAAAGTCCTTCTTCTCTTAGGAAATTAATGCAAGAATTCTGTTCTGGAATGTCACCATCCAACAATTAATTGGCAATGAATTAAATTATTTTTTCCCAAATCGGGTCTGTTTTGCCCATAATGGTAACTGGTAAGTCATCTCCCTGTCTTTTCTTGACACAGGAGCTTCAGCACCTTATTTCCTCCGCTATTCTGCTAAGGAGGGGGAGTGAGAGGGTGGCTGGGTGGGCATCTGGCAGCCACACAAGGTCAGCTCACCACAATCCTTCAGGATGGTATCTGTTCTGAGAACAACTGGGTGAGCTCACCGGGGCACTGCAAGTTTTAGAAAGCAAAGAGGATCTCGAGCCACTGCAAAGCCTTCCTGTGCTGGCAGGGAGATGAGGGTGGGTGCTGCACTCAGCGGTATTTCTCTGACGATGGGTGCTGCTGTGACTGCAGGTTGTGCAAACCTGAAGGAGCCAGCTGGAGGGCAGGCAGCACCGACGCCTGTGGGGCCAGACCCCGAAGTGTGTCACTGGGGCTCCCCCTGTGCTGGTGGTCAGCACTGGACCCCTCTGTCTGAGGGACCTGGGGACTCACAGAACTGGAGGAAGCTGGGCTGCCAGGTGTTTCCAGGGAAGGAACCCGCAGACCTCTCAGAGGAGCCGAGCTATTTGATCTGGAATAGACTAGAATAGACTATTTCAGTTGGAAGGGACCTAAAATGATTAGCTAGTCTGACTGCCCGAGCAATTCGGAGCTGACCGAATTAAAGTGTGAGGGCATTGTCCAGATGCCTCCTAAACACTGACAGGCTCAGGGCGTCCACTGCCTCGCCAGGAAACCTGTTCCAGAGTTTGACCTTTTCTCTGTAAAGAGATGCTTCCTCATGTCCGATCTGAACCTCCGCTGGTGCAGCTTTGAACCGCTGGTCCCCATCCTGTCCCTGGAGCCCTGGGAGAAGGGCTCAGCACTTCCCTCTCCTCGGGGAGCTGCAGAGAGCCAGGAGGTGGCCCCTCGGCCTCCTGCTCTCCGGATGGGACAAGCCCGGAGTCCTCAGCCCCTCCTTATAAGACATTCCTTCCAGCACTTCCACCGCCTTTCTTGGCCTCCTAGGTATATATTAAGTAGGTCTTTCCTTTTCCTTGGCTTATTAGAGATGGAGAAAAACTGATCACAGCCCCTTTTATTAGAAGAAGTTTTTCTACATACTAAGGACTTACTTCATTTTCTTGGTCTATTTTCCAACCAAGATAAAACAATCTTTTAGGCCTTTTCTAAACCTTTTTTCCCCACTGAAGTTGCTTCTCAAAGCCTTTCCTCATTTGCCTGTATCTTTCAGACACACTTGAAAGGAATTTCAAATGGAAGCCAGTTTTCTGACTCTGCCAGCCTGCTGCTTACAGGAGTGGTCTGGAATATTTGAGTGTAATTAGAATGTTCTGTGCTTTTAGATACAGTTTGTGGCTGGGACAAAGCATGACAGGGTTAGAGGAGTTGGAAAGGTCTAGAAAGCCAAGTTTTGAATTCAATATGATTTCATAAATATAAAAAATCAGCAAGGTGAGGTTAAAGAGGAAACTGTAACTCTAAGGAAAACACCTGAATGATGTCCAACACAATTTTGGGTTTCTCCCAGGTAAACTTTTGTTTTCATTTAGCAAAACAACCTTATCCATTTACTATTAAGATGGAAAAAATGTATATAGACGGTACTGTTTAGAACTACAGAAAATATAAAAGATGCACATTGCTGAAAATCTCAGTGTTGACATTAGGCAGTACTTTTTTAATGAAGAACGTGTTCATGTTTGGTGGGGTATGCTGTTGTACAGAGGTGCCCTGCCCTCGTCTTCTGCATGAGATGGTGTCTGAGTTACCAGACCCAGTGACCAGCAGCTCCGCACTTTGCCCTGGGCCGTGGCACGGAGCCTGCGGAGATAGAGGCCTGTTGTCTTTTTAGGCGGAGCGGGATTTCCAACACAGTGGTATTTGCATTGCATGTTTAACCCAACTGTGATGCAAATTTATACTTGAACGGACTCCTTAGATGTCTAATCTTTTGTTTGTCTTCTATGCTCTTTGTCTATTGTTTATTTACCGCAGATTCTAATCAAGAAATGATCCTTTGATTTTTTTCCTCATTATTTTAATGACAGAGCACAATGGTCACTTCCCATCCCAAGGCTGCATCAGTTTCCTTGTTTGCGATGTGATCCTTCTATATTTGGCTGGGAAGTGTTTGGAAACTTTTGCTGGAGTTCTGCTGCTCTCTAGGAAAGCATCCAGGCTCCACAGAAAGGCACTGAGAGATCGGGGCTTCTCCTCCATCGGAGCTGGGCTCGTCTCCTGCTCTCAGGAGTCTCTAGGAAGAACCGCTCATTGAGCAAACACGTCTGTACGGACTGACACGGACTGTTAAATCTTCAGCCAGGGATAAAGGTTGGATCCTGTGCTTCCATGCTGTTCAGAGATGCTTATGAACAACATTCTGCAGTTTTTCCTGTGTGAGTAGAGAATATGCTCAAACGCACAGCATGACTCAAGGGCATTCTAATACAATGGCGTTAAAAAACATTAGCTTTGCTTGGCTGCAGAAATATTCTCAACACAGCCATTTAGCTACCTAGCAAGTAGCCGCTATAAATCAGGAAGCCTCTTGTGGGAAGCAGGATTGAGGAATCAGTCCCACTCAAATGGACGAGTCATCTGGGATGTGCTCAATTCACCTCTGTCAGAAAAAGTTAGTATTTGCTCGTATTAGCTCCATTCCCTTTCTCCTTCTCCCCGCCCCAAGCACAGCCACCCAGAACCTGCTGCCATCTCCTGTGGGAAGCCGTGTCCCTCCGGCTCCCGACAGATGGTGACGCAGATGCAGCGGTGGCAGAACTACCTGCTGATCCTCTCCTGCCGGTGCTCACAGTGGCAGCAAGGCTGGAGATCAGCCGCTCCAGCTCCCCATCAAAGCAGGGCGTTGGGAAAATCTCGTTCCCTACCTATTATACCAATTAATCTTGATCATATAAAATCGTGTTAGCTTTCTTTACTAGTTTACATTGTATACTGAATAGCCATGCTTATGCAAGCAAACTAAAGGACCTCAGTTCATCCTAAGTGGGAGAAGGGCAGCCAAACCCCCGAGATAAGGACTTTGCTTCTCGGCATCTTAAAAGCTGTTCATGAAGGATAAAAAATACCCCTGAACAACCAGGAGAACGCCAGCCTCCTAATCCTCTAACACATCTTTGAAACCTTCCCCCTCTCTGTCACCACAGACAAGTAACTCCGCAGCATCTCTGGGCAGCCAGTTCCAGTGTGCCACCACCTTGGCAGTAAGAAAGATTTTTCTGATATTCATACGGAATTCGTCTGTGCCCATTGCCTCTTGTCCCGCCACTGGGCACCTCCGGAGAGGGCCTGGTGCTCTCTTCTTTGCACCCCCTTTCAGGTATTTATAAACACTGATAAGATCCCCCTGAACAGATTTATTTTTGTTTGTCGTGAAAATACTTAGAAGCGTGTCCGCTACTGACAGGTTTAAATACAGAGGCTCCAGAGGGGGAGAAACAGCTACTTCTGTAAATTCATTGGCATTTTTTGCCCTGTGGCCAGTGACATCGCCTGTGGTGAGCTGGAAGGGTGTGGGGCGGTGCTCACTTCCCAGCGACTGAAACAGCCTCTCCAGCAGGAAGGGGAGGAGGAGAGAGGGAAAAACCCCAGATTTTGCACATCCCAAAGGGCTGTCCCAACTGGAAATACACAAATGAAGTCAGCTTGGAATGAAGGCTGGAGGGTTTGTGCGGATGGTCCCTGAGCCTCTCCATCCTTCGGGAACGTCAGAGTTCTGCTCCCAGGCTCAGGTCAGAGGGCTATTTCTCTGAGGGCAAATCTGGTGACCATGGAATCTTTGAGAGCACCTCAAAACTTCTCACGAAGACGGGGAGCACCCCCTGCCTCTGGGAAGGGCCAAATCCATGTTTACTCACACACAACAGCAACGTTGTCCTTTTCCCTTTTTTCCAGCACCATGAGATCAGAATATTCACTGAAAACCAGGTTGTTTTTCCTCGTCTTTGAAAGAGGTGGGAAGAGCGTTTAGTAAATAATGATTAGGGAGGTATTTTAAATAAGTGCAAATTATTTTTCACTATACAGAATGCTTTAAATAATCCCATACAGCCTGTCTTAAAGGGTGGGCACACTGCACGCTGTCTCATTGCTCACCCCGATGATTTTCCACATAATTAGCTGTTACTGAAGTATCTTTTTCCTTTCCTGTAGATTATTCTAATTCAATTCCTCATCCCCCTTTTCCCTGGCTGCACCTGACTGATGCCATT
Organism: Arenaria interpres; assembly: GCA_013399435.1. Lineage (NCBI taxonomy): Eukaryota > Metazoa > Chordata > Aves > Charadriiformes > Scolopacidae > Arenaria > Arenaria interpres. The sequence continues at coordinate 531,456 of VXAK01025544.1, read as the reverse complement.
TAAAAGCTGTGAAAATACTAGTGAATTTTCCTGCAGGACTCAGACCGCTGCTGACACTGTTTGTGACGGGACCTGTGCCCCTGGCTGTGGGAACAGAGGGAGACGGGCTTCATTTGCCCCGGAGGAATAACCGAATTGTGTCAATAGCCCGGCCATCCTGCAGCCTGCAGAAATGACTCCACTATTACTTGCTCTTCCAGTCAATGAGAAACAGGCTCTTGGGCCGCACATAGAAAACCAGTTCAAATGCAAAGGGAAGAGAATTTAATGAAAACACATTCTTTTGAATAATAAACATATGTACATTTTTAAACTGTAACTGCCTGACAGAGCCGTTTCTGTGCTTGTAAATTAAAAGATAATGTTACATTAAAAGAGTTAAAATAATAACTTTATTTTAAACCCCAAAGATATTCTGCAATCTGACATACTGCATTTATTACTTTTCATGCCAATATGGAGACCTTCTCTGGTAAAAGTCAACCCCAATGAAAAACTCCCACACACATTTTTTTTGGCCATTTTTAAAATAAAACAAGCGTGGGAGGCGTCTTGGGCCTGATTCCCCCCTGTGCCTCCCCCTCATTATTGTCATAAAATGTATAGGTTTTATATTGCAATTTTTAAGCTGTCCCTTTGTTGTTTGTATTTACAAATAAGGAAAAGTAAGGAATGAAAAAAACCCATATTTTTCAAGAAAAAGAAGCAAAAAACCCTATTAATCAGAAGCAAAAAAAAAAATTAAGAGTGGGCAATTTGGAGCATCTGAAGGAAGGGGATTGTCAGTCTGAAGAGAAATCGTTATTTCAAGAAAACCTGGCATAAGCCCTTGCCATTTTTGGAGTTGTGGGCGTTTCCTTTCAATATATGGTAAAGAAAAAGAAGTCACTTCTGCCTTTTCAGATGCTTTGGTTTCCCGTTCCCATGCCGTCATGTACATCTAGGAGAAAAGAGATATGGTATCCGTTGTCTATGATGCTGCTTTTAAAATGCCTTTAAAATGCCCTGTTGCAAACATAGCAACAACCCAGGCTCTGAACACAACAGGAAAAGGGTTCTGCAGCACGAACGACACCTCTGGGAACCTCTTTGTCACACACCCAGGTTTGAGGGAATTTTTCATACCCGTAAGATCAGGAGTTTTGAAAAGAGTTTCAGAGTGTAATTAGTCTCCAGCAGTATTCTCACTTTTGAAGAGCTGAGGCACATCTAGAACTTTGTGATCAGTTAAGAGTGTCTGAGGCACGTGTGTGTGTGTTGGGGGGTGAGAGGACGCAGAGGTTGATAAAAGCAGCAGGAGAAGTGGAATGAAGAAGCTGTTCCCTGGTGTTAGGGATGGGCTGGTCTGCAGGTCTGCTGGTGCTGCCCCAGGGGTTCCCCAGGGCACGCGAGAGGCTGGTTTGAAAAATCATCTTCAGGTTCAAAGTGAGTAACTCCAAGCAGAAGAAGAATGCCGTTAGTAATTCATTATCACCTTCTCACCGATCAGCGTGCGTTTACAAGCACGGCTACGTGTTGGCAGACATAATTTGGGCACCCAGGTGAAGATGTAACCCACACAGGATTTTTAATAGTGTGAGTGCTGAATGCTAGCGCAGCCACGCAAACACTGTGATTACTCAGCCAGCCGGTTAGGATGTTGTTAAGAGTGAATATTTTCTTTTTCACCCATAAGACAGACAGAACACATGGTAAAACCACGGGAAATGGGATACCATAGGCTTGGTAGCAAATAAAGTCTCGTGAGCTGTCCTTAATTTGTAAGAAAGACTGTTGCTGTTCACAGCCAATTCACGGCAGCCGTACTGCGATGACAGGAGCTTTGCAGTGAATTCACTCTCATGCCAAGACGTGCTGCAAAGCAGGTGATTGGAACAAAAGCGGGACTACCAGCCGCTGACAAGAGGCACAAGCCCGACGTGCTGGGGTCTTTCTGGTCCCTACTTGGCAAAAGCCTTCCGTGGCGCTCCCAGCCAGGCTGCTGCAGAACGAGAACGCCTTCGCTCTAATCCATTAGGTAAGACACAAATGAAGACGTTGCTTACTCAGGTGACTAAGCCTTGTCCGTCAATATTTCGGTGGCCATTTTAACAACCACTAATTGCTCAGCTCAGCAGTTTCAGCATTGCCACCCCCACACCCAGCTCTACTTGTCCCCTGCTGGAAGCTGCCGATTGAACTGCTCTGATTGAGGCTCTGAGGTGCTCAGTGGGAAGCATTGGTGTCTCCGTGCCATGAAACTACAGCCACCCTCTGGCAACATCTGGGAATCCTCATTTGAAACTGTGCTTGAAGATCTTGGCTTCTGTTTTGCGCCCTTAGACAAAGCCGGCACACAGGACGGGCAGCCTGGAGTCTTGAGGGAAAGCGAGGGACTGGGCAGGAAACGGTGCAGGGAGGGATGTAGCTCAAACCTGTTTTCCTTCCTTACCCCTCTCGCCGGAATCAAGCAACAGCCACCAAAATGTAAATTGTTCTGGTTGCAACAGTGATTGTCTTTGGGCTACCACGAGCGCACGTGGGCTTCAACTTACGGTTGGTGGTCTTGCTGCGGCGGCTCAGGAACATGCTGAATGACTTCATAAACCGTGCTAAGCATATCCTGGCCTGGGGCAGAGTCAGAGCCAGGAACAGACTGACCTGAAACCTAGGAGTAGCAGAGAGTATTCCTACTGTAAGTACAAGTGGGAAAAGATTCAACAGAAATTAAGCTGATAATGTAACTTCTTGGTTTTTTAACTTCTCCCTATCAATGGTTTGCGTGTGGATTTAACAGTTCATCTCTACCAGTTTACATTGCGAGTATGTTTTTATCACATTTATAGTAAGGCAAGCAGTCGTTTTAAATTCAGTTAGGATCTCAGAAGGTTTAGGATGCAGCTCTGGCATTTAATATAGCAAGTATTTTATATTCATGTTCCACAAGTCGAGGAAGGAGCATTTAATAAAGAGAGAAGCAGGAGAATCAATAGTAAAAAAGGAGAAAATATTCAGGGAAAGGGTTCAAGATAAAACTCCAGCCAGCATGTCACAGAGAGAGAACAGCAAGGAATTTCCATAAGTGAAGTAATCGCGAAAATGTTCAATATATTAAGTATACAAATCTGCTCTTATGCCAACACAACACCTGGACCCCCCATTCATCAGGAATTCTCAGTCTTTCTGGCTATACCCGGCCTCCAGTTCTTCAATATCTTTACTTTCTTATTTTTCCGCTAAATAACTCAAATGAATCAGTGGATCAAATGCTGACTTTAGCTGCAATGCCATAAATCTGACTAACTGAACATAAACCAGTGCAATTTCTCTTGTTTCTTGAACATTTACTGGAAATTGGAATAGATTTCGTTGCTTGTACATCCATTCTGTTGTCCTTGTCACCTCTCGCCCCCCTCCTGACCCACTAAGGCCCCGATTCAACAAGAACCTGACTCTGAGACGTGATCAGCCCGAGGGGTCTCATCGCACGTGCAAGGCTGTGATGATGTAGGGCCCGATCTCTGTACTTAATGAGCTCCTACGGCCGTAATCTATCACTTTTTTTTTGCAAATATACCATGTATTCTGAGTACTACGCGTAATAACGAATAGGTGTGGCTGTTGATGTGACCCTGGGTGATCACCTTTTGCGAGCTCTCCCTGACCTGACCATATTGATGCTCTCCACAGGTACAAGAATCTATTGCCAGAAATTTTCCTATAGCAAAGGGAAAGTGCTTCTCCCGCTTCCTTCCAGTTTCAGTCTGTTGACCCTAAATTTTGCAGCCCTATTTCTCATTTTTTCTTTGTCCTTTCACACCACATCAGAATGATCTCCAGCTGCTGCACAGTAACGTCAGCAAAGCCACAGCGCAGAGGAGCAGCAGATGTAGTAGGGTATTTTCTGCTACAAAACTCCTCTGCTTAAGTTCTCCCCTGCAATACATGAAGCTAACAAAATAATTCTTGTGAAATACAGCTGAGATTTAATTGGTGCATTTTTACAATGTAAGTACCCTGCTGAGGCTTTCCTGCACTGCCAAAGTTGTACGTTGTGGGAGCCACGTATTAGGGCCAGGGGAGAACATGGCACCACAACAGCTAATCTGCTTGTGTGACACAAGCGGGTCAGTGCCACCCCTCTACCCAACACCACCCACAGTCTTTCCATTCAGGCAGCTGAGCTGAGATCGCTGTCCTTAGAGCTCGGTCAGTTCCTTAGTGCTCCGTGTTGAGACAGGCACGGAACCAGCCACACGGTAAGGAAAGAGTAAGAGCTGGGTGAGCAACAACCGTGAACAGACATCGGTAAAAAGCAACAGAACAAAACTGACAGAAGGACTCTAGTACAGGTATTTAGAACACCTTAGGAAACAGAAATTAACCACCAGTTTATGATGTAAAATCACGTACCCGAGAACCATTGGCAAGATCAGGAATAACGACAAATTCATATATCCCAAAATCATCCAAAGCACTTTCATGTCCTAAAGTCAGAACAAACAAACATGAAAGAAGGTATGAAGATGTACCATGAACCTGGGAAATAATGACTGGCAAAGTAATTTAGGCCAATTTTTAAAACATCTGAATATCGGTTGTTTGATCTGCTTTAAACCGCTTTCATCTTTGAGGTCCCTCCAACTCTAACCATTCTGATTCCATGACTCTATGATCTACAGTTCTATGATCATTGAACCAGTTGACAAATTGTATCTGGGACTTCAGACACAACTTGTAGTTAGGGTGGGAGTATCCTTCTCTACCCTCCCACTGTCCAGGAGATTTGAGACTCCTGGTTGCCCCTTGGGCCACCACCCAACAGCAAAGGCTGCAGCACTGAAGACATCTCCTCTGACACCACTCCAGTATCTGGGGTGAAGGACCCTCTGTGCTCAAGTGACTTTTTCTTTCCTTCCTAAGCTTCCTCCACTTCCCTGTCCCCTCACAGGGAGCCATTTATGGCCTGCTCTGGTGCTTTGGTAGAAAAGGATGGCATATCACCTCTCACTGCTATCCCATAATAACACCCATTTATTTCATATTGGTGAGAACAGCAGCATCGAGGTGATTCCAACGGGGATTGGCAGCTGGAATTCAAGGGAAGAGGGTACACCCTGCTGTGAACTCCAGGGGTGGGTTAACCCACGCGGACCTGTGGTCATCCTGGTTTTACCTTAACTAAGCTGCCACAGAGGGGTGCAGCCCGAGCTAAAAACACTTCCCTGCCTTTCCTCCTTTCTTTTTGTAAGTGGAGATGCTATATTTTTTTTCAGGCATAGATTTTGACCTTATGCTCCTGTTTCTTTCCTTAGCATTACCTGAAAACGTCTGTGCCTTTCTGTAGTCAGTCTCTGGCCTAGAAAACACAAACATGCTTTTCAGGTTGATGTCACAAGCCAAGGAAAGAAAATTAATACGATAAAATGCAATTCTCGTGAGGCAAAGGACTTCAAGACCTAAGAATTATTTATTTCTGTACCTGCTCTGCAGCTTCTGTCGTATCACTGAAAAGAAGAGAAAAAGAAAAATCATTCTTTTTGCTCTGATGGTCCCAAAAAAGAGCTGAAGCGTGCTTAACCTTTACATACCTTTATGTGGCCGATATCTTTTCCATATGAATAAAAAGGCCATAGTTAGGATCAAAAATAATGAAATTCCCGTTATTACTGCAAGAGATGACAAAGATTTTCCTTTCTGGGCCAGTTTTTCCAGTCCTGTGCCAAAGAAGAAGAGTACTGCATTTAGGCTCGCGCTCTGTGCAATGTGCTATTATCACACTGAAAAGGGTGTCTTTTGAAGTTCATCTGAAGGCAGTAAACCTGCACACAGATACAAGATAGACACAAAATTTGTGTTCCTGCAAATGGATAATATTTTTCTTCCCCCCCAGTCTCCTGAACTGGGAAAGCAATGATGTGCACATCAGAAATGAGTCCAGAGCAGACGGGGATCTTAGCAGTCAGTGAAGGTCAGCGAATGTAACCCGTGAATTGCAGCAGCACAGAAGGTAGGCGAATATTCTAATCTTGGGCATAGAGACACCAAAGCACCAAGAACGTAGGTGTCAAAGGTGAACAGCTTTTGCTAGATGGGAGGGCAGTCCTTGCTGTAGGAGCTGGAGGGCAGGAGGGATAACTGAACTGTTGGGTTTTCTCTGAAGGTTTTCAGGTCACTGACAGTTCTGCTGGTTTATCACATCCCTCAGGAGCCAATAAATTATCTCGGTTGTGTTCACGCCTAAATATATCCAAAGTATTTCTTTCCTTTGCTCAGACCTTTTGCTGGGATTCGCATTAGCGGCAGTTTTCCAGCAGGATTTACTGATATTTACTTCACAAAGACAGTCTGTTTATAATTACATACACAAAAGCCTGTTGAAAGCATTTGCATAGAATTTGCAAAGACAGGAACGTGAAAGTTAGGAATTGCCACTTCGAGTTCCTTGTGCGCCCTTCATTTCCTCCTTTTGCTCGGAATGGTGCAGAATTAATGTAATCAAAGGCCGCACCGCACTCAGTAAAGGTAAATGGATGCTGCATGTTTGTCAGTGCCAGCTTCATCCACCCAGCTCTGTGACCCCTGCGCAGGCAGCCGGCATCGCTCGCATCCCCTTACACCTCCACGAAACGCTGATGCTCTGCCGGCTCCGTGCGCAGCCGCCACCCCGAAGGTTAAATACCTGCACTTCAAACCGGCTGCATCCAGAAGACATGGGAAAATAAATCACTGCAATTCCACCAAATTTGTTTCATACTCTTTCAGTGCACTGCTTTCCTCAGAAAAAGTAACCCCAAACACTCAGTAGAAAAAGCTGAGGCCTTAAAAATATTCTTTAAAAAGAATAATTTCAATTTTAAACTTAATAAATCTAATCTAATTATTAAATTATTTAAACTCAATAAATCAGGGGGAAGGGATGTGGGATAATATTCACAGTCTTTGTTTAGCGTGTTTAGTGCTATAAAATTTCTGTTCAGTTCCAAGGGGAATTGAGCCCGAGCAGGATCTCGGAGGTTTAGCCTGGGTGAATTCACACCTCAATCAGTGCCGCCCGCACAGCGCGGGCTCCACGTCTGGATTTGGTGCTCTCGGAATAAATGTTCATCAAGAACAAAATGGCTATAGAGGAGGGAAACTTTTTTTTCCCAGCAGTTTTAAAATGCTTTATTTAGGCAAAGTATTTGTAATTCGGAAATGTGTCCTTAAGTGCAACTAAACATAAAGCTGTGGAGTTTTTCCTTCATTTTGGGCTTTGAAAGGAAATCTCAGCTGAGTTTTTTAACACTTATTGATGAAAATTCACATTTATATCATATCTTATATGAATTTTCTGGAGAAATGTAATTTTAATTTCCAGTCACACATAGGTTGCATTTTTAGTTAGTTTTGAAGCGCAGTGTTCTCAGTGTAAAATCCCAACCTATCTTCCTCCCAGCATAATTAACGCCGTGGATTTGTGGGGAAGCCAAAAGTCAGCCTGAGCCACGGCCCCCTGCCCTCCTTCTTCATCTCCCTAACAAATGGCCCAGCCCTTTGTCCTGCACAGGTGAGACTGCTTTGTTAAAACTTCTAAAGGGCAATCTATTCCCTCTTGTTGAACATTAATAGGATACAATCCCTATCTGTAAATACTTGTATCAATCTGCATTAATAAGAGATATCAGACTTCCTCATTAGCTTGTTCTTCGCCATCTGCTCCTGGAGATTTTCTGAAACCCTGCTTTGTTGCCGCGTAGCGGAGCCTGAGACAGGAACCGCGGTGAGAATGTCTGAGGAACAAAGGTCTGTCTCAGCAGAGCCTCGCAGTCCGTCCACAGATTCATAAATGCCACAGTGATATAATTTTTATGAACAGATTGTAATAAAACCTTTCATGGTCACAGCTCGCCTGATAATAAATCATGCGCTAAACGGAGGTTCTTACAAACCTAACCACGTACCTAACACACTGGAAAAATATTAAAGCCTCCATTGCTGCTAGTCCGAGCCTGGTTATTGCATCAGTGTTCTACTCTTGAAACTACCCCGTGTGCTGGTGACCTGGTGGCCCCAGGGCTGACAGCTCCTGGAGGCTGTGGGACAGGGAGCCTTGGATGAAATCTGCCCTTGGGAGGCCAGGCCCACCTTGGCACTCTGCACATTTCTGTGTCATTCTCACCATTCATCTTTGTCATTTTTAAAGGCAAAATGTAAGAAATAGAGTAAGAGACATACAATTCTGCCACATTACTGGTCATGATGAGGTTTGCCCACCAAGGAAGTTTTTCTATTAGAGCTCCAAAGGGCCAAATATATTTTAGTGTCAAACTCCCACAGAACTTCAGCATCTGAGGGGGTCTCGTCCCAGGCTGTGTCCTGCTGCCACTATAACCTGGCTGCAACTGGGCACCAGAATTCCCTTTGCCCCACTGTCGGCAAGACCTTACTTCTGAGATACATTCTGTCTCTAAGAATTATTTCCTTTTTCTGGGGCTGGCGCTGCTCAGTCATCACCGTCACAGCAATGAATTAATGTTCTTACCCACAGAGGTAACGACGACTGTGAAGTGAGTTTCGTCTCGTTTTCCAGTGGCGTTGTTGAAAGCACGGCACACGTAATCGATTGTCTTCTGGGCCACTTTGTCAGACACAACCTCCAGCTGGGGTCCGTGCTGGATTACCTGCGTGGCGTTGTCAGCCTTCTGAACCCAGGAGTAGGTGTTTGGTGGATTGGAGTCTGCTGAGCAGTCCAACAGGATCACTTCCCCCATGTCCACTGTAAACACCGCCCCTGTATTCAGACCTTTATCTGATTTAACTCTAACTCCATAAGGTCCATCTGCAGTGAAAAGAAAGAAAACACAGTAGAAAAATGAAAATCAAAGTATATAATTCAACTTTACATAGAAGCATATCTCTAAACTTAGAATTTTTAAGTCATCCTAGGCTATAGAATGGCTGCCGTTGGATTCAATCATTTCAGTTAAAAGGCTTTCAGTTCCATAACTTGATCTGTGCTTGGTTCCTCTCAGACTCCACCCGCTAATACCGATCCCATCACTGTTTAGGGAAAAGCACAGGTCCATGCAGTGTTCAGTACCATGAAAAGAATGAAAACCGACAACAACTGGAGAAGCTGTGAAGTACAGGAGCAGGTCTTCCTAGTGCTGGACTACTGTCCAACAGTCCTGTTCATAATTCAGAAAATTAAGCAGCTAAGTACTTTTAGAGTACTTTTCATAGGAAAATGGGAAGGGTCAGACAAGAGCATGTAGACTGTCACACCATGACCTCAGCTTACTCCACTTTTAGCCAAACGTCCATCTTTCACAACGTGAATTTGTCAAACTTTTTATTTTGTCTCTTTTTCACAGTGGTAAGCTTTGTGCAGTCTCATCTTGAGGAAGCCCCAACATCATGCCTGATGTTTCCTTGGGAAAGGCAGCACAGGTTCCCCTCAGCACGACTTCACGCTGCTCCCACCCACACCGGGGGGGCACTCAAGAATTGTGGCATTTTGAAACTCTAAGGTGCTGCGCAGGCTCCCCGCAGGCTCTGCAGTGTCCGAGTCCCTTGCTTTACTCTATCCCAGAGCTGGCCGTGGAACATGCATTTTGGGATCTGCAGAGCTGTCGCTGCTGCTCCAGTGTCCCTGATCCCTCAGCTGCATCCCGAAGCCCACAGGGATCCCCTCCTCACAGGGGCTCCCCATTACAGGGATTTACTGCCCTGTTCTCAGATGGGAGAGGGATGCACTGAACTTTGACTTCTTCATAAATGAAAGGAAAACCCCTCACGTACTATTTATAGGCAGGAACACACTTTTTTTTTTTTTTTTCCCACTTTTCAGAGCAATTCAGTGGTTCCTCCTGTCCAATTCTTTCTCAGAAGAATTAGCTTTTATTTTCACTGATAATATAATCTTTGATATATGTAAACAGAGATTAATGGCGAGAACAGCTGGCTGGTCTCTGTGCCCCTCATGCCAGAGGGCAGATTGGCCACAGTCTGCGAAAGAACTGAGCCCTGCTGTTTTCCTGGCACCAGGACCGAGCAGCACCACACAGCACCGCCAGCACAACCACACTGCTGCGGGAGACCTGCAGGTTGACAGAAACCATTGCCGAAACGCTGCCGCACGCTGCCCGCGGAACTGTCTTTGGAAAAAACAAAGGAAGGTTTTCTTAAGAAACAGTCAAATCTCGGCAAGGTCTGAAAAGTGGCAATTTCGTGATGAAGCCAACACAACATCGGGGAACCCCTCTGCCTCCCCTGGGTCAGCCTTTCGCCTCTCCCATGCGTCGCTTACCTCATCGAGGTCACTACACGCCGGGCGGCTGAGGGATTCACACAGCTTAAGGATGATTCTGAAGGTAATTAACCATTTTCTCTCGAGGACTAAATATATTCTAGCTTTGGCAAATCCCAAGGAAGGAAACCCCACTCAATCTGTTAAATTCAGCACTCTCTGCTGCAGCCTCCACGGCAGCAGCTTCTCCCCACGTGGAACTCACGTGTTTCTGGGTCAGGCTACTGCCGTGGCCGTGTTCTGGGCTGGGCTATCGGCAGAGCTAGTGGAGAAGCAGAACAATGTAAGTGGGAAATGATGAGCAAACCGCTTTTGATTCTCAGTAAAAGAACACAGCCACAGCCTTCCCGGATCCCTCCGCTCTACTTCTCCTTTCCAGTCCCATTCTCACAGAGCCAGTTAACTAAATGACTTGTAAAATAATAAATCACCTGCTCTAAGCAACAACCTACTGCTCTGCGGGAATACTTCCAATTGCTCCTATCCCCATGAGGCTGTTGCAGTTTCCAAGCAGATGGCAGGTATTTACTGTGAGCGACCTTTTCTTTATCGCCGCCGGTGACTCCCCGCGGCGGTGACATATGGCACAGAGGGACCCGGGCCTGTCCCGCACCGTTAGTGACAACCGGGAGCTGGGGACAAACCGCCTCCGCAGGCGGGACCCAGCTCTGTGCCTTGGCACGGCTTGGGAAATGAGATCCAGCTCCCACCACAGACTGGATATGGACAGTAGCACAAGTCTTGTGCTTGTCCAGCATTGCATGGTTTTCTCTCAACGATTTTATCAAATTTTAAATGGTGCAAAAAGCAAACCCGCAGTTCTGACGAAATGAAAAGTACATTATGAAAGTGCAAATACTTATAACAATATTTCTAAATATGGAGAAAGATTGAGGAAAGAATATGATAATTTTTTTTTCTATTATGGTAATGATAAATTAAAAATCCATCGGAGCTGGTTATTTCCTTGTAGAGCATTTTATGGAGATTCCTCTGTTGAATGTGAACGGACGTTCAGTTCACATCTGCCCTGTGTAGGGCTCTTTATCTTTGTGTTTGCGTTGCTGGCAGTTTCATAGGCTGCACCTCAGGGACCAGCTCTCCTCTAACGGTGTTCTTGTTCGTCTTCACTAATTTAGAGTCTTTTTCTCTTCCCCTGACGAAAGGTGACACCCCCTCCCCAACTTTAGATGTAAGACACCCCCTCATCCAATTCTTCCGAGTTATAATTACAAATGAACAAGTAGCAAAATGGATAATCAGAGATGAAAGGAGGAGGAGGAGGATGCGGTGGCACAATCACTCCCGGCCCAGGGCACGGGCTGGTTCCCAGCTGGCAGGTCACAGAGCCCGGCAAGAGTGAGCACCAGCCCAGTCCCAGTCCTTGCACTGTGCCATCCACACCGTGCCACTGGCTAAACTGGTTATATCTGAGCAGAGCTGGTGGAAAAGTAGATCCTGACCTGTCTGATTTCAGCTCTGGTCTGGAAAGGACACTCTGTCCCCTGAGGACATGCGAATCAGAGCCTGGCAATGTCCCACGCACCATGTGCCACCTGCAAACCTTGCAGGCACTCGGAGCTGGCGTTACAGGAGCGACAAGGAACAGAGTAAGGGGTGCCCTTTCTAAGATTTAAAGTACAATTGTTGAACATGGACTACACCAGTCTTTTTTTCCTCCAGCTTATTTCATTCATGAACTCAGTCTACGCTCACTGTTAAGTTTCCCTCTGCCACCGTTTCCAGTCAAAATACATGGCTCCCTCACGGTCTGCTCTTCTGCACATGCTGGTCCTTACACAGCTCTTCTTGCTCCCCCATGTTCCCTATGATGAGGAAAGCAAACACTTCCTTCAGCTCTGATTTTGCTAGACCGGACTGGGGTCTCGTCTCCAGTCCTTTCTGTTCCCATTTTTAACAGTATTTTCATGTATAACCAGCTGATGATTCATTTCTTGATTTGAGTCACATGTCCCCCAGATCTGAAGATGTCTGTACGGTGAATTCCTGAAGTTCCTGTTTGCGTTCTGCAGTTTGGACCCATCTTTACAGCTGCAGAACACTGAGTAACGTTCTATTATCCTGTTGTAAGTTAGAGCTGTTACAAACAAGCTCATTTTGAATGCAGCTCCCGGGTAACGTTGACTCAACTGTTCTCTGCCCGCTCCCATAGTTAGAGGCACTCTTTCCAGCCAGATCATTTATACAAAGAGAATTATGAATATTTCATATACTCACAATATATGGTGGGTGCAATTATCTCACTTTCCATTGCACTGACAGGGTTAGACACCAGACAGCTGTAGTTCCCAACGTCTTCTTTTACAACAGGGACAATCAGAAGCGTTGCGTTGTTTGGTGAGAAGGTGTAAGTAGGGCTGGCATGGAGAGGCTTCCCATTTTTGATCCACTGGTAAACTACCCTTGTACCTCTTTCCACAATACATTTTAAGGTAATATTCCCCACATACTCCACTACCCCTGAAGCTGGTTCAGTATATACAACTGGCTTTGTGACAGGAACTGTAAATTAAAGAGATATGAAGAGTTATAAAAGTGACAGCCCACGTATTACAGTCTTCACTGCCAAGACGATACAAATAGCAGTCACCGTTCCCTCTGGAAAGTACTCGGATTTCAAATTTTATTCATTTAATGCGGCTAAAGGTTGAAAAAGGAAGGCCATATTCTCCGCTGGTGACTGCAAGAATTGTTCCAGTATGTAAACAAAACGTAGGTGGTTTTATTACTTGTAATACACGAAGGCTGCAGCTGGGTATAGGGTGGTCCCCAGCTCCCGCCGCGTAGGCAGAGCCCCGTGGCCACGCAATGAAGAGTGCCCAGTGTGACACTGCCCACAGTGTGCCACCTCTCAGTGTGGCCGCCCGCAGCCCGGTGTCACCGGGCACTGCTGAGACGTGCTGTCGATAACTGGGACAAGCAGGGGGATTAAACAACAGTTACAAATTTTTCACGTCAATATGTCACTCATTTAATTATTTCAAGGCCAACAGTTAAGGGCTCCCTCCATATAATCCACAAATTACAGTAGCCTCTTGGCATTCTTTTCTATTTCCCCCCCTTTTTAATATCCCCACTACAAGGAGCACAGCACAAAGAGGGAACTTCAGTATTTTAGGAATTCAGACCTGGGCTCTTTCTACAGACACAGGGTCACCAGCAGAAGTCAATGGCCCCTCTTCCATCGTTTCAGGAGGCAAAGGTAAAGCTGCCCCGGGAGAAAGACTGTTTGAAAGTTAATGCATCTTCATGACTGAGAGCACAGCAGAGCCTTAAGAAACATCATTTCTTAGAAGTTTGTCTAATTTAATATTGATTATTGGTTCCTATATTCCTTTTTATTTTTACTTATGATCCAGAAACATTAGTCAATATAGTAATTTTGTTTCAAGATGCCATACTGCAGGATTCCCTGCAACAGCAGTAGAAAACAAAGCAACTTAATTGTTAGTATTTATTCAGGTATGGTTGGATTAAATTATACACTATTGTAACTGGATACTAAGAACTAGTAAATAAAAACTACTGCGATTTTATATTCAAAATGAAGACACTATATTTTATGAACTTACCATCAACAGCTACTCGAATCTTTTGACTGGCAGCTATTGTCCCGTTCCCACGGACATTGACTTTTACAATATAATTGCCCTCGTCGCTGATGCGCAATGGATTGATCATCAGAGATGCATTCGGTGGTACGAGGGTAAACTTGTGCTGATATTCCAAGTCTGGAACTACTGTTTGATTTACAGAGCCAAGCAAGTATTTTGGATTACTTTGGGGCCTCTCAAAAAGCCAAATTATCTGGATTTCAGAAGCTATAGTGTTGAAATTGTAGTCAACAGAAAGATGGAGTGGTTGCCCCTCAATGCCATGGATGGTATGAGACGGTACTGTCAACTTTAAGGCAGAACAAATACCTGCATAAAAATGAAAGAACAAACAAATAAACAAATCCAAGACACAAATGGAAACATTGGAAAACTCAAATGAGAAATTCTAACAGAAAAAAAAAAAACTCTTAGAGTTAATGCTTAGAGTTTTTTGTGTAAGATTTCAAGTAAGACAGGGGCAAACTCTCCTTGACCCTGGTGGCATTAGATCTAGTCAGAGAGCTCCAGCTTTAATAGATACAAAAAGCCAAAGGAAGGATATTTGTGATTTCTGGGCAGAGAATCTTTTATTGCTGAAAGTCTGACATATAGTCAAAGATTTGCATTTACCTTAATATTTAAAATATTTTCCCTTTAAAATATTTCCAATTTCTAGAGCTGATACTGACTAACAGTCTTGGATTGCAAATCTTTTGCAGTCTGGAACATTAGACTAACTTCATGAGGTTTGATTTTCAGGTAAAACTGAAGGCTGTTGTGACTAATCCTTGAAGTAACGTAAACAGTGAAATCAAGCCAAGCTGCCAAACTCTTACTGCATTCTCATCAGGCACAAATTCCATGGAATCTAAGCCTATCTCTATAGCTTTCTAAATATAATACATGTTTCCCTGGGACAACGCAATTCTGAAAACTACTTTTGGTACAATAACTGTGAGGCAAGTGGGTTGTATCACAATGACCTCCACTGGGGCTCGGTGATCTCTGCTTCTCTCCCACCTCACTCTGCTGTCACCGGTATTAGCAACCACAACACAATCCGTGTTGACATAAAACACAGGCTGCAGCTTGAGTTTAAATAAAAAACTATGACAGAACTTTTGAGTTTACGGCACAAACTCAAACCTGCTTAGCGAGGTTTTATCCTTCGCTGAATTTAACATGCACATCTCTTT
Organism: Arenaria interpres; assembly: GCA_013399435.1. Classification (NCBI taxonomy): domain Eukaryota; kingdom Metazoa; phylum Chordata; class Aves; order Charadriiformes; family Scolopacidae; genus Arenaria; species Arenaria interpres. Next base: position 516,373 of record VXAK01025544.1, on the reverse strand, counting down.
CTCAAAGTGAGTTTGTGTTCCCAGCTGCTTTTCACCAGTGTTCGCTTAGCTCTTCTGCTCCCCAAAACCCCTGAACTTGGAGTAAGATTTCATTAGATCAGCGGTTAATAAGTTCCTTTATGAAAAAAGAGATACAAGGTACCAGGAAATCTGTAATTCCCGTACCCCGCAGATACAGCACCAGGGACTCAGGTGTACTCTTCCCCATTTGGGGATTTTTTGCCCAAGAACAAGTTCCACCGAGCCTGGTTATTGGACGTAACTCTTGCCTCTGAGGGCAGTGTCTTTGGTGGGCTTTGTGTCATGCCCAATTCTTGCCATGACATAAAGTACAGGCTCCCACACTGGGAAGCACACTTCTCTGAGTGAGGGCATACCGTGAGACTTCTGGTGAACAACTGTGTGCAGTAAAGCACTCTGCTTGCACACCAGGAGCTCTTGTGGAATTTTAATAAAAAATGGTAAATCTCTAATGGAGATAAAGTGAATATTCACTGTCCATTTTATCAAACAGTGTTTTCATTTTTAAAGAAGAAATCTGATAAACTTCGTATAAAACTGCAATTGCTACAAAGCCAAAAATCTTGGTGAAGTGTTCAGCTTGAACTCAAGGAAGCGAGGTGACAGTACATGAAGTTAACAAAGAAGACGAAGGAAAAAAGTGTCCTTACACCTGAATGCATAGAGGACACACTCCGTTTGTTACAGTATATATTCCCTCTGTTGATATTTTCAAAAACGATTACAGAACAAGTGAACTACAAGAGTTTATAGAAATAGAAGTTTATCTAACATTTGATCACAGGATATTCCTATCAAAGGACACAGAACATCTATTTTTTTATCAACTGCAGGGATACCACAGGTATACTTAGGAAAATTGCCCCCAGATACCAAACAAACGTACTATTACCAGTAAGGCATAGCTCAGTTGATTGAAAGTTTAATTTAGTTTTAATACCAATTAAATTTATATATGACATATAAATTTTCTCTATTAACTGTAAGACATCATCATGAACTGAAAACCAATGTATCAGCACTGTCTCAGCGGAATGCATTTTTAAAGACATGTGTAATAGCTTCTGGATAAACTTTGGTTCCGACTCTGCCCAGCCTTACTTCTCGGACAGAATGCACAGTGCATATAGCACTTAATGAAATGGGACAATGTATATGCAATCAATGCCCACGTTTTACTTACAGATTATGGATACTGCTAGTTTTTGCCAGTTGCTCAAAGTTCCTAGCTCCACTCATAAAGCTGGGTGAGGCTGACTGAAAGCTTTTAGGCTGCCTTAAAACAAAACAGCTGGCAGCACAACAGAAACATCTTTAAAGTTAGCAGTATAAAACCAATTCCCATTTCCACAGTGACAACCAAATATAATTCATGCTGTCTCTTACCTACAAGCAGAAAGTATATTTTGCAGTGTAAATCCCAGAAGAGGTTGGCTAAAGGGCTCCAGGACAGCATCCTGTCCCACACCAGCACCACCTTCTCGGAGCTGAGCGGGGCTGGGACCCGCAGCTGCTGCCTTATTTGCCAGGGAAATGGGCAGTGCCGGCCCGTCCTGCCCCTGCCCTGCCATTTGAATAGGTGTGCACCAGGAACAAAGGCAGCGGAGCACCTGGTAGATGAGCACCATCCTCATTGCCTCCCACTTACCCTCACCCTTCCCCGCCACTCACAGCAAATATGACAATGCAATAAATGAGGTGAGAATACAAAGGACATTCAACTAATAAGAAGTGAGCGCAGGCAATGTACGGGCTATATGGGTATGAACATCCTTTACTCACAGATTCCTAAGAAATGCCGTGCTTCTACATGTTCTGCTGAGTTCAAAGTAGTATTCATAATTTTTTTTCAGATCTTTTCCAGTGACCGTCTTTCCTTTTCTGTTATTAAAAATACTAAGAGTTTTGCTTAAATTTTTTTTATAGCATTTTCAAGCCCATGACTTTTCTGTATTTTTTTCCTTAACATAAGCATAACTTGGTGATGATTTTGTTCCTTTTCTCTAAACAACACGCAATGTGGAGTGTCTGTCAGGCACCTTCTAATCGGGAATCCTGTGGCCAGAGTGGACAGCTTACTGCAGCTGTCGAGTTAGCTGCCCATTGCTGTTTATTCTGCATTAACTTACATTGGTTTAATTAATATTAGTATTAATGTATGATTTGGATTTTTTCCAAGGCTGTCACTCACCGTATGCACCTTATCAGCCGCAAAACAGGCAGCCTCCCCCAGCTGCACGTACAGCAGCCCTTTACAACAGCAAATATTTGCATCCACAGGGATGGTTTATCCACAGAAAAACACCCTAAGTTTTCGCTACACAGCACTTACACCGATCATTATGGATTAACAAATATTAGGCTGGACTGTATCCTGCCTTGTGCAGGGGGGTCAGGCAGCAAGGAACTGCCTCCCCCTCACTGCAAGGGTCCTGCCAGGTGCTAAGCCCCCACCAGAAGGGCTGAGCCCTCCATTCTTACTTACGGGAGCTGAAAACACCCTGATCCTTCCAGAATTCTTAGCAGCTCTGTACAACAACTGTAAGAAACACGAGGGTTATTTCAGGCTAAGAAAAATATAAGTACAGTGGTCCCACCAGAAATAATGTTGCCACCGACACGAGGCAGCAGATGAGGAGGGTACTTTCCCTATTCCCAAAGGCTCCCCGCGTCCCCTCTCCCACCCCTCCTGAAGCCTGCTCTTTATAACCCGCTTAATCCACTTAAGGGTAGGATACATACACCCAACTGCAATCTTTTAAAAAACTGAGTTAGAAATTGTTATCTACTTGGCTTCAGCATGTAATAAAATATTAGGTTCCAATTAATTTCTAACTGCAATGAATGGGAGCTTTCACACTGGGATAAGCTCTGTGTTGGTGTTTTAAATGCCCTATGCCTGCTAAGAAGGTTTTTTAGAAAAAGAACAGATGAACAAAGTTACATTATTCAAGTGTATCCCCTTATTTCCAGCATTTGGATACGGTCTTGATGTGATTAATATGCTGTAGTTTTCTACACTGAATAACTGACACGAAGTGGATACTATAAAAGCACGTATTTTTTCTATAGAATTCTATCTCATGCTGGTTGTTGAATGGCATTTAGAGTTAATCAGACCTCACTCATTTCTTTTTAATAAAAGCAACTACATTACAGCAACTTTATTTGCAGCAGTAGCATTCTGAATACTTCTAATATTTCTGCAAATTTTAGTTATTTTATTACTAAAAAGTAACTTTGTTATGTGCTAAACTTTAGTTAGAGGTTTTCCATGGAAATAACTAGGGATTGTATTCCCAATGGTAGCCAGGAGTAATGAATTCTTGCTAAAAAAGACAGGGTCCGTCACCGTCCGTTCCGAGAGCCAGCAGCGCCAGCTTTTACCTGTCAAACCCTGCAATGAGTGTCAGGGCTGGGGCTGGGACGGGCACTGAACAAACAGCAGCTGGGGGCTCAATAACAATTATGGGATTAGGAAGCGTGCGCTGAGCTGACCTGTGTGCAGGCTCCACTGCTTCCCAAGGGAAAGACACCTTTCCTGCAGGTATTGCTGTGCTGCAGGGATGTGCCAGTGGCTGTGTGGTACAGTTGGTATCGAATGTCATCTCCAGTTAAGCAAAGATTGTAGGGTAAAATCTTCCTCTTTTTTTTACTTTTTATTTATTTTTTAAAATATTGATCTAAACCAGACTTTTAAAGTTACCAGCTTTTTATTTCGGTTGAGATCCATCAACCCAAGTGCAGAGACACACCAGCCTGAAAGGAGGGTGTAGAGAGGTGGGGGTTGGCCTCTTCTCCCAAGGGAATAACGACAGGACCAGAGGAAATGGTCTGAAGTTGGGGCAGGGGAGGTTTAGATTAGATATTGGGAAGAATTACTTCACTGAGAGAGTGGTCAGGCACTGGAACGGCCTGCCCAGGGAAGTGGTGGAGTCACCATCCCTGGAGGGATTTAAGGAGCGTATAGACGTGGCACTTCAGGGCATGCTCCAGTACCTGACATTGTTGGGTTGTGTCTGTTTGTGGGTTGGTTTTTTTGTTGTTTTTTCTTTTTCTGTGGTTGGACTCGATGATCTCAAAGGTCCCTTCCACCCATGAGGATTCTGTGAAACTAGATGTGTTTTGGTGAGGCAAAGCAGCACCCTGTGAGCAGGCCCGACACCCCAGTGCCTAATGCCCCAAACACCCTCAGCCAAACAGCGGCCGTTGCCCCCGTGCACTTTCCAGCTAGTCCGGCTCCTTAGGCAGTGCCTCATTTTCCCTTCTCAAATAATTGCTTCCAACGTCTAAGCAAGCAAAATCTCAATGTCCAACGCTCTATATTCCCCAAAGAGCAGCGGCACCCTCGCCCCGCGGGGCCTGCGGTGCCATCCCAGGCGCTCCCCGCCGGGAGCCCGGCGACGGGGCCACGGCAGGGCAGGGGCTTCGGCCCTCCGCCTTCGGCGGTGCTTTCCCTCAGCAGGATGCCGGCCGGCCGCCTCCTCACACCGCGGCCCCGCTCCCCTCGGACACCGCCGGCCCACCGGACTCTCCTCACAGCCGCCCCGCCCCTGCGTCCCCTCCGGGCGGCCCCGGCCCCGCTCCCCCCACGCTCAGGGCGGCCCC
>VXAK01025544.1:376169-511650 GCA_013399435.1 Arenaria interpres | reverse complement strand
GGGCGCGGCCGTGCCCGGGCAGCCCGATGGGCCCGCGGGGCGCGGACACGGCCCTGGGCCCGGCCGGTGGGAGAGGGAGGGCTTGGTCTGTGTTTCCCTCTTTAAGCGAAGGAGCGGAGGCGCGCCCAGGTGCCAGCACGAAGCTGGTGCCACCGGGGGCACACCGGCGTTAAGGGTGAGGCGGCGGGGTGTCTGCCTTGCCGTTGTCCCGGGTGGTCCCGGGCCTGGGCCTGCGCTGGGTGCCGCGGGGTGCGCGGGGGCGGGCGCGCTGCCCGGGAAGGGGGCCGGGGTGCGGGGGGCCGGGCTCTGGTGGGCACACAGGGAACGTGTGCGGGAGTGCTCCGTGTGCTCCTGTCAGCCCCCCCTCGGAACCCGGTGGCTCCAGGACTGTGTGGATCCAGGCCGTGTTTGGACCGGTATTCCTGAGCTTGCCAGCCTTAGGGAAGGGGTGTATTAGAAGAGCATTCGAGTCATTCACGTACGTGAAATACCTCTAAAATGACGCCTGTTTGCACGTGTGTCTAAATTTGAGAACTTAAAAAACCACTTGAGTCACACCCCACGTCAGATATTCTAGATGGTTATAGAAAACGATGAGTAAGTCAGAAATAAAACTTTTTTTTCCCCTAAACTACGTCCTCAGAGTTGTGATGCTTGTGCAGGAGACAGGCCTTAAAACTGGAGACGGGGGTGGAAGCTGGATGTCCCGAGTAATGCTCTGCTCCCCGTCAGCACAGGGGGAAGCCATCAGACCATCAGTTTTCAGACTCAGAGGTGTTGTGGGAAGTCTGCCCAGGGTGGAAATATTGTGGTCTGAAAATGATGTGACTTAAGCCATTTTCAGCCTTTGGGAAGGATTAAGTTCCATTTAGCGTTTGGGAAGGGAAACTCTTTAGTGCTTCTGAAGGTAAGCTGCTAGTGCTGCAGGTTTTTGAGAGGATGTGTGAAGGTTCCATGTGAAGTCTGAGAAGCTGCAGCAGTTGTTTGTGGCCTTGAATTTTCCGGTGCTCAGAGGTGCATCACCTTTGGTGGTGGTAGCTGGGAAGGAAGGGTGTTTTGAAATGATGCACAAGGAAATCTGAGAATCAAAACTAAAAGAGGTTTTGCATCCTAGGAAGATGAAACAATTGTAAAATGTATTAGTTACCATGAAAGTGATGAACTTGTAAAGCACCTTATCAGTTTCAAAAGATAAATACCAGCTTTTGTCATCATCTACTCACACATTAATTACATCTCTCCTTTAGTTTCAAAGACAGTGTAGGCACCTGGGGCCTGAAAGGGGCTGGAAGCAGGACTGCCAGCGTCAGCCACAAGAGCAGGAGGGATGTCTGCCTGGAACTCAGCGCTCACATGAACGCTCCGAAGTCTCAGGCGAAGCTGGGCTCAGAGTCATATCTGAAACGTGAATGTTTAGACTCAGCTCCGCCTAGGGATCAGGCAGAAAATGCGCTAAGCAGCGTGTCCTGTGGTATTGCTCCATAAAATCGGGAATGTGGTGGACATTCAGCAAACAAATACTCAGCTGGTTATCTGATGCTTCCTGTACAAAGCTTCATTCTGCTAGAGCATATTCTGTTTATGTGGCTATATGTGTTTTAAAGAGTAATAATTATATACATTTTACATATTTTTCAGTTTAGTTATGCAGAAGGAAAACCAGTCCTAATAGTGTTATATGGTAAATAGACAAATGTGCCATCAAGCAAAAATAAGAGTAGTAGTAGGTGGCACTTAACATTGATTATTTGATTCCATTAAACCGTGTTAATGAGCTGTGCTGAAAGGTACATATTGCAGCATAAGGTTGGAAATGCTTAGATGTTTGAGGAGCGTAATTTATACACCAGTGGTCTTGCTTAAATGTTTATAGAATAAGATCTTACCCTCCTAGCCTCCTGTCAGTGTAATTTACGATAGCACTTGTAGGTATATATTCAACACCAGGTAAGACTTGTGCAGTTCGATTGCAAGATGTGTAAATCAGTCTTAACTAACTATTAAAATTCTTTTAAAGGGTCTTAGAAGTCCTCAGGAGAGTGTTCATGACCTCAGTCCTATTGAAAGCTTTCGGATTCCCACTAAGGTATGAGACACGGCCCCTCCACTCTCACCCTTTCATTTTCAGTTTGCTGTTGGGGTTTTATTTCTTGCTGAAAATCTTTTAAAATATTTTAATGAAAGGATTAAGAGCTGTGAGGCGAAACAGGTCAGTGACTCGGAATGGACTTGCATTAAGATTTCTTTCTTGGAACTTTTAAGTTGTCACTGTATGCTGGTCTTAATATTATCTAGGTTTCCTGCTGGATTGAAGAAAAAAATAAAAAGGCAGGAAAAAGAGAAGTGTCTTTTTTTTAAGCTACATAGGTAGCCTGTATAGTTCTGGTCTTGGTATTTAGGCTATTCATGGGTTTGGTGCTGTAAGTATATTTTGTACTTTCATGGTTTTAATCTTCAACATAATAATTAACTTAATATTCTACTTTAAATATTATAGCTCTATAATAATAGTATTTTTTTGGCTTTTTTGGGGTCTTGCTACTTAAGCGATGCCAGCTCATTCTTGTCTCGCAAATCCTGCTGAATAATCTGGGTGTGAGGGAACAACTGCCACAATATTTGGCTGTTCCTTGTACGCTGGTGATCAGAATGGATGATTCACAAGACTTGCTGTGGATGTTGTTGATTATTTTCTCCTAATTTGGATTTTGCCTTTAATCAATGAGATATTTAGGTTACTGACTTATTTCACAATAGCTTTAAAAAACCCAAACAAACCAAAACCCCCTTTGTGTTTGTTTGTCTCTATATCAGTACTGTGTAATATGTTGCTTGTGCTGAGGCAGACCAGAAAATCATTACTGTATATTTAAGTAACAGTCTCTGAATCGGTACACAGTACTCTCTTAAACAGCAGCCAATATATCGATTTCAAGGAGCGAACATATTCAGTTGCAGTGATGTTAAAGGAACAGTCTCATCTCCAGGCCTTAGATTTCTAAATTGCAGATTCCTGACACCCTCTGAGTATCCAGTTTCAAACTGTCTTTTTGGGCAAGTTGGCTCTTGCCAACATTTGCAGTGTGAAAACGTCATCTGCAGCTGTTCTGCAAACACGGTCTCATGGAGTTACGAGAATTGCATGAGTTCTGTGCCTGAAAAGACAAGATTGCATCAACGTTAGAACTTGTCACCTGATTATTTTCTTTTAAAGCTGATTAAATTGCAGTAGTATTCTCTTGTGTGCCACAGAATAAGACTTTTATATTTTCCGGTCTTCTAATGTGTTTTTTTCCCCTTCCAAAATGTTTTTTGGTGCGTACTTCTCAAAATTCTGAGGTGCTTACGTTAACCTTTTCCTTCTCAACAAGCTGTATTGAGTGAAACTCTTAATAAAGCTACACGACTACACAGTTAAATGAAAACATTAGGTCATAAGAATTGAGTAAAATGACTGTGTTTTGCTCAGTTTAACTCCTGGCTACGGTCCCAAGCCATTGGTCACGGTGACTTTACTGCCAGCTCTTTCCTTTTGGGGGAAGGATTTGTATTGTCATGGCTCCTTAACTTCACTGAAACCTTTATTGTAGGATTTTACTTTTCAAATTCTGGGACGTCGGATGAGGCGCTGTAATGTGTCTGCTGTCCCTGCAAGCATAGATTCACATACCCTCCTTGAAAAGAGTTGTTTTTTGGAGCGGGGAGGAGGAGATTGTGTCTGTGGTGTGAGTCCCTGTCAGGGAGGTTAGGTTTGGGTTCTGCACAGGAGTTGAAAGTCATTGAGCTTTTGGATATTGGGATTTGTTTTGAACTGAAGCTATGTTCAGTGCCATGGCAACAGACTGACGTCACAAATCAGAATTACGTTATAATCAGAGGATCAAGCAGCTTTGCTGAATGTAAGCTAATGCCCCTCAATAATTATTTTATAACAATGGACAAGTCTGGAAAAGGGAATTAACTTCTGTATGCAAAAGTAAAGACTAAAGGAAAGGTGCAGGTTTTTAAAGGCAATGAGTGAAAGTGTGATTTCATTGTGCTGCAGAACTGCTGTCTGAAAGCGAACGTTGCTCTCTGCTGCCACGCTTTAGTAACGAGTTTTGGTTATATCTTGAAGAGCAAAAGCCTCAAGCTCAGCAGCCAAATACTGTGTTGATGGTGGAATGGTTATGATGCCGCACTTTTGCCTTCACGCTTCCGCATTCCAGGTGATACCTGTTGATGGACTCAGGGCGAGCGTTCCTGAAAGTTTGCAGAGCTGAGTTAAGCCAAAAGGCTGTGGAACCAGCGGGAGTCACTGGAGGGAGCATGAGCCATGGATGGGTCATGCTACCTCTAGGGCCAGAACCCATGGAGGGCTCTCACGCTTGTTTGGAGGCCAAATGGGAAATATGGAGCACAGGGGGAAGCATGTGCTGACGTTGCATCCCTTGAGGGGAAAACCAGCAAAATTAATTTGGGTCTTGATACCTGCAAGCTGTTGGTTTGCTGACTGGTGGCTTGCTGGCAAGGGTGTTAAAGTGATGACTGTGCTCCTCAACTTCTTATTTTTAAACAACGAAATTATTGGGTACCTGGATATTTTACCTACACCTCCGAGTGTATGCATCCACGTTAACCAGTACTTCAGTAAGTTCTGCAAGTGTCTTGAAAAATTTCAGTTTACTTCTGTCATATGAGGGCAAATCACCAGAAAACTTGTTTTACTTGTAATGCAGACTCTACTGCTAACTTGGTCACACAGAGAAATAAGTGTAGAGTAGTTGAAGCCTGTGATACAGTGTGTAGATAAGGCAAATCTGAATGGCGAGGCAGGATTTCTGGAAGAGAAGGTTGTCTGCAGAGAGATTTCATATGTTGATTGAGATATCTTACTTCATCTGTGTGCCCTCATCAGCCTGGGGAACTGTAATGCTTTTTGAACCATTCTGTTCTTGTCAGTGTTGTTGTTTCCCAGTTCTGTTGAGTAGATTCTGTCACAAAAGGGCGAGGTAGGTGTTTTGTATACTTGAATTCCAGTGTGTGGGGTTAATAATGAGTTGATGTTGAATTAGGTTATGTTTATCTTGAAGATAATCAGCTCCTATGCAATATACAAATGTTAGTTGACTTTGTGGTTTATGGTGGTAAACAACACTGAGGGTTTATTTCTTAATGCTTTTCCTATAGATCCGGAGCTGTGGTTCTCTGGGTCTGCGTGGGTTCCTATTTCCCCAGCAGCCCCGTGCTGCTCAGGAGCGCCCTGAGGGGGCTGTGACCAGTATCCGTTCTGGGCATCAGGCTCTGCTCTTCTCTCCATGGGGAGAATTGTATTCAAGTGTAATGTTTGGTTTGGTAGTGAGGGCTTTTTAGTAAGTACTCTGTGTGCATACTGAAGAAGGAAAGATCAGAAGAAGGTTCTGGGCATTTCATGTGACAGATAAGGGAATGCCACAAACTTGAAGGTTCTGGGCATTTCATGTGACAGATAAGGGAATGCCACAAACTTCCTGTGGGACTGCCTTCCCTCGCTGCGGATTAGCTGGGGTGGGGCAGTAGTTTTGAGGTGAGTTTATAGATACAGTTATATATACATTATGAGATGTATATAATATATAAATACATCCTTTTATATAGATCAAAGATTGTATATAGATATAAAAATACTTTCATACATTATTATTTAATGGTGGTGAGAAGTTGCAGTGTACCTGCCGATTGACTCTGTTGAGCCCTGAGCTGACGTGGCCCCTGGCGCTCTCTGGGTAGAGGTGCACGGGTTATTGCTCACCTTCAGCTTCTAGGTAGCTTGGAAAATTTTTAGGTTTTTTTTTTTCTCTGAGTAGTATCAGTTAAATTTTTTCAATGTCTTTGCTTCCTAAGTTTTTCGGTTGGTAGTGACTGGAATGCAGGGGGTGTTTGCTGCAGCACCCTCCCAGTAATGCTCCACTCGGCAGAGAATGCTGGCTTTGGCGTTGCGGGCGGTGTAGAGCATGGGGAGAGTGGGACGCGCTGGGAAGTAGCTGGGTAAGTCATCGGGAACCTGCTGAGCTGCATTTCAGGTGAGTCTGCAATGAAATGACTCTTCTGAAATGTATTTCAAGGAGTTGGCCACAGGCTCCTGGGCCTGTAAACTTCTGTTTCTGTAAGTGATGTGAGAAGTGTGTGGGGGCAAACACTGGGTTTTATTTAGCAATGGCTTCTTCAAGTATGGGAAGCTCTCAGACAGATAGGATTTTGCTTTTTTTATGCTTTGTGTTTCTTTTTGCTTTTTGTTCTCTCCTCAGGAACTGTCTTTCACTGATCTGTTCAGGTGGCACTATGAAAGGGAGACCTGCTGCTTGGGGTTGTACTAATCATAACCTGAAAGGAAGTACGTTTGGCGGATAAATTGTCTTTCTATGGGAGTATGATCATGGCAAAAAGCATGGTACTGACAAAAAAAAAGTGCGTGTTTGTCCCCACAAGCCATGCAGGTGTTATGTAGGAGGTGAAGTCTCTCGCTGAACAAAACTTTGGAGAAATGAGCAGGCCAGGAAAGAGCATCTCAGATGGCTGTGCTGGCCCACAGTGTTGTGGGGAGTTCCTGCTGCTGAGCGTGTGCGTTACCTGGGCAGTGGGCTGGAATGGGTACCCTGGGGTGCAGCGTGCCCCCCCTGATCCCTGTGCGGCTCAGTGAGTCTGTTTAGGACGTTTTCTGCATCATTATCATCATACGATTCCCTCCGTCCCAATTTTTTATAGGTGTGTCTATTCAGGCTAGCACTTAGAATTGCTAAATTTACATGAAATTTACCGACAAGTGTGTTTTAATGTTGACTTTTTATTTTAAAAGGCAGATATTTAAATGGCAGTAGTTAGAATAAGTTTTGAGGTGGAAGAGTGCCTTGAGGGATTTGATAGAGCTTCTCTCTCTACCTCTGCAAAGTGTGTGAGTACAAGCTCCACAGTTCTACATCTGACCTTCCCTGAAGCCCCTGAAACTATGGGCTGCTTATGTGTATAGGTATCTCTAACTGAAGGGATGAGGAAAATTGAGTATCAGCAAATAAACTTTAGCCAAAGACGTTTGGTTCCTTCAGTGGTGAGGGAACAGACTGGCCTTGAGCGCGTTAGGTATTTGAAACTGGTGGAGCGTGGTGGGCTGGAAGCTGGAGTTTATGGTGGCATGAAGGCTGGTGGCAGAGAGTGTCATTTATACGGGAGCTTAAGTTTCTCCTGGAGAGCTGGTCTCACCAGACTGCTTTTCTAGAAGGAATGAATAAGATATAGAAAAATCTTGTCCATTTAAAAAATATTTTCTTAGGTAGTGTTTTTGGCAAGAAACACTGAGAGGAATGATCTTTCTGAGACAGGATAATATGGTTTCTTAGTAATTTTCCTGGCCACATTGACATCAGCTTTGTTTTTGGGGTGAAAACTGTCGTCATCTACAAAGTCAAAAAGGTCATTGATCAGTTTTCATTGAAACACTGATATTAAAAACAACCCTCCCAATTTATTGTCATGTGGCTCTAAATGTGGAATATGTGTTCATGAGGGCTTTCTTCATACATCTTCAGGGGGTGTCAATCACCATTGACCTACAGCGTTGACGTATCATTTCACCAATGTGACAAGATATTGATATTAAAAAAATTCAAATGATCCTTAGTTTTTTTTTTTTTTTTTTTTTTTTTTTTAAACAAACAACTGTGCAGGAACTTGTAGCCAAACATCAGATGATAAATTAGATTATTCCATTTGCAATGGTTCGGTGGACAAATTAAGCTGACCTTGTTGCCTGTCTTGGGTAATTTTTAATTTCAGTTTCATATAGCTAAAACTCGGTGTACTGTAAGATGTTAAGCTAATTTGTAGAGGGCTGTGCAGCATAAAGCTGCCATTTCTTAGGGAGTCCAGAGAGAAATAATTATTTGTTTCTTTGTTTTTTTAAAGCACAGGAGTACATGTGGTTAGATAACAGATTCCTTGCTTTACAAATTAAATTATTGCAAAAGCAGTATGCCGTTGAATTGGAGTGTGTGTGTCTTCTGCCAATCTATGCACCATTATTTGATGGAAACTTTGAAACTGTGGATTAAAAAGTCGAAAAGGACTCTATAGGGGCTATTTTTCTGGAATCTTTTCATTCTCATCCCCCATAACCTGTCCTCCTCTCCTCTGTTTCTCATGCTCTTAGCAAAGCTGAAATGTGAGTTTTTCTAAAGAATAGACATAGAATATTAATAGAATTGACCCCACCTGGAGTACTGTGTCCAGCTCTGGAGCCCTCAGCACAGGAAGGACACGTGCCTGTTGGAGCAGGGCCAGAGGAGGCCACAGAGATACTGGGAGGACTGGAGCCCCTCTTCTGGAAGGACAGGCTGAGAGAGTTGGGGGGGTTCAGCCTGGAGAAGAGAAGGCTCCGGGGAGACTTTGGAGCCCCTTCCAGTCCCTCAAGGAGCTCCAGGAGAGATGGGGAGGGACTCTGGATCAGGGAGGAGACCCATAGGATGAGGGGGAAGGGTTTGATACTGAAAGAGGGGAGATGGAGATGAGATCTCGGGGAGAACTTCTTTGCTGTGAGGGTGGTGAGAGCCTGGCCCACGTTGCCCCGAGAAGCTGTGGCTGCCCCATCCCTGGAGGGGTTCAAGGCCAGGTTGGAGGGGGCTTGGAGCAACCTGGTGTGGTGGGAGGTGTCCCTGCCCAGGGCAGGGGGTGGCACTGGGGGGCTTTAAGAGCCCTTCCAACCCAAACCATTCTGTGATTCTATGAATAGCATCACTTTGCTTTGTTATTGTTATTTATTGTTGTTATATTGTTAGTTCTGTCTGTTTTTTCCACATTGCTCTGGTGTCTGTTGGCACACTCCCTTGTCCATGGCTCCTTCCCTTGCACACCTCCAGCCGGGCGTGTTGGGTGGGTGGGTGGTTGGTTGCTGCCTTCCCCTGCTGGTGTGCGGGGGGGTTTCTCTGGCTGCTGGCGAGAAGCGCTGGGACTCCGTGTTTTCTGACAGCCCTTCCATGGAGAACTTAGGTGCTTGGGGCCTCCCTGGGGGAGGAAGGAGGTGTCTCCTCAATGGCTTTTTTCTGCATCATCCTCTGCCACATCAGCTCGAAGCCTCTTTCCAGCTGTGGCTTTGCCCGTGCCCCAGTGGGTGGCGCCTGAGCACTGCCTTTCTCTCTCTTTTATTATCATTATTATTTGTTTTTTCTGATACTCTTCCAAACTGCTCGCTCGTCACCCTTTGGCTGCCTCCAGTTGCCCAGAGAAACAGCACCTTGCTTTGTACTTAAAATATCGCTGTGCCTCATAACGTTGACCTTATTTCAACTGATGTACAAAACAAGCAAGTTAGTGGTTGTTTAGTCAATTAATGTAAGATCTGATGCCTCTAGCTGGTGAAATAAGCCCTTGAGCTCTTGGCGACGAAAATATCGGCACCTCGTCCCACTGTAACCACTCGGTGTTGGTGGGAGGCGTAGGATCTTTATGGGACACTTCAGTCTGCGGGATCGCTTCACCAGGCTTAAATGCCAATATTGAGCAATTTGAAACATTTTATCTGGATTTTTGGTGAAAGAATACCCTGGCACTTCTCCCTTTGGAGTCTCTGATAAAGAATTTTTATTCCTTTGGTGGGAAGAGCCTCCAGGAGAGGGCCGATATTAACTGAAATGTCCAGTGCAGGAGGGGAAGAGGAGGTTCAGGCTCAGTCCTCAGCTTGTGGTAAGCGGTGGGAACAACTGGGCTGTTGAGAAGAACTTCCAGGGGAGATGGCGACAGCAAGGAAGGGGACACTCACCTCTTCAATATTGGCTTTCAGAAAGCTGACAGCACATCTCTGCCGAGACCACCCTGCTAGTTGAGAAAAATCTGAAATCTCTTAATTTTGTGCGAAGACGGAAGATATGTTGTGGTTTTGCCTGTAAAAAAAGTATTTAATGGTATGACTTCAATAAATGAGAATTCTCAGGGCCGAATTGAAAAGTTATGCATTTGTAGTGACAGTGTCTGCTTTATATATACAAAGATGGTTCTTCTGATTTAATAATTTCAAGTTTTATTTGTTATGTTTTTGTGGGGTTTTTTTTTTTGCTTCTTGAGAAATAGCCTGCCATTTTACCTTTAGTTATTATGGGAATTTCTAAACTTAAGGAGAGAAAAACTGTGGACTTAACGTGCATTTGTGAATGGATTGATGAAGAAGTGTTTAAGTGATCTGCAATGTCTGCACTGTGTTGTTTGAGGAGTTTTAAATCTCTTGCTATTTGTAGTGGCAAGAACAAACCACCGTGTGCTGATCTTTCTGTTCTTTGCCTTTGCTTCTTTTACTACTGTTGTAAATGGCTTCTGAAAAATATTTGTTTTAGTAAAACATTGTTCTTGTTAGGATGCAATATTACATCATGGAAATCCTTTTTTGTTTTGTGAAGGAGGACCTCAGAGAACTACGTGAAGAACCAACTGATCCTCAAGCTCAGCAAGAAATAATTAACAGCATTGAAGAAGTTTATTTTTCCAATGATTCCTTTGACATTGTGAAGTATGAGTTAGAGGTAAGTTGTCTTCTTAAAAGAAAAGACAGTAATATAACAAAAAATGAGGGTCAAAACTATGCTTGTTTCAATGTGCTATTTTTTGTTTTTAATGCAAAATTGTACCCTCCTGCCTTACCTTGCGGTCGTGTGCAGCTTCTAGCATGAAGTATGGGTGTTGCGTCACTGTTTTTAATGTGGCAGAATTAATATCGGTTGTGCTAACAAGCACTTTGTCAGTTAAACTACTGTGAAAAAGCCAAAATAGTTGGAAGAAAAAAAAATCTGTTGTACATTTTCAATAGTTTTTTTAGCAAACCGACTGAGGCATAATAATTTCAATGATTAAGGGGGTTGTGTCTATACATATATGGCTTAAAATAAGGTGACTTTGAGGTAATTATGATATTATATGATGTACTTCTGATAATACATTGTGTTTAACACTGATTTATTTTGGTATCCATCATTTGAAATAATGGATTAATTCTGCAAATTGGAATGCAGAAGCAATAAGAATGTTTTCTAATAAAATTATTTGGTTAGTTCATACTACACTTGTATACTTAAAGGTCTTTAATTTCTCACTGTATTTAATTTGTTGTTTACATGCAGAGGCTCCCTCCAGTACTTAGTCTTCAGGAATTGGAAGAATACAGAGACAAATTAAAACAACAGCAAGCTGCTGTAAGTAGTTTCCTCTGTGCCCTCAGGCAATCTGTGGTCTTGTCTGTAAGTAAACCCAGAGGTGGAACTGAAGAAGTTTTGATTTCTTAAACTCATTAGATATTACACGTTTTTCTTTTAATATTGTATTGTGTGCTTTTATAGTGGAAAATCATGTCAGTAAATCATATAATCTTATGAAATTGTGGAAGTAAATCTTGGTGGTAAGTATTGTAACAAGGAGCAAATGTGCTGTTTCTTTAGAAACCCAATTTTCTGAAAGTTCAACTTTTCCTGTGTATTGCAAGAGAAGTAATGTTCAACATGGCGCTGAATAATGTGGTAGTATCTCTTTGTTTGAGGGATTTCTGGCAATGTAAAACATAGAATGCTTTAGACCCTCTTTCTTTAGAGTTCTTATTTTCTCTTTATTTTTCATTTGTGGATTTGTTAACGGTGCACAAGGGTTTCTAGTGAATTCTGGTAGAGAGTTATTATGTAATAAAACAGATGAGATATAAGTAATAACTGTAATATATGGGGGGAAGTCAGAGCTGGAGTTTCTGAAAGGTGCTTGTTACATTTCAGCCTTTTTTATGTTCTGTTCATACATTAATTATTGATTCATTGCTCTTTTAAAGACGAATAGTATGGTACAGGGAACGAATGTAATAACTGTGGCATTTGGAGCGTATCTGCAAGTAAAATAACAGTAATAATCCTAATTCATGTCTTTAAATGAATGAAATGTACCAAAGGAGAATATTGGATTGTTAACAATACATGGAGAACAAGTTCCCTCTGCTGAAGATTGCTTTGCCCAGAATAAACGTATGAAATTTTGTAAAGTATCAGTGAGAGGTTGAGCAAATGAATATTCCATGTTTCTCATCTAGAGGTTTAAGGGAAGAAGTTGAAAGTGGGTGGCAGTTTTTGGTTCTGTGGTGGTTTTTGGTTTTTAAAGTTGAAGAGGACACCTGGTGGTGCCATGGTTTTGGCAGAGAATGCTCTCAAGGCTGAGACAACTGTACTGAGATGACCCTAGTGTCAGTGTCCTGGCCGGTGGGCACAGTGTCATTGCACAGCTGTGTGCCCCAATGGGGAACGGGAATAGCAGGGTGAGAACTGGGCACTAGGTTTCCAGGAGATGCCCATATGTGTCTGTCTTTCAGAAAAACAAACAAACAAAAAAACCAACCAAAAATTATCAAAGACAAAACTTTTAATAAGAAACATGTTGAATTCTTCCCCTCCTAGTCAGGATTGGGCCATTCTTGTGTCTTCCTCGGTCTGGTCTAAATGTGATTCTGCTGTGGGAAGGAATTGGTGGTTGCGTTTGTTTTCTGCCTTGGGCATGTGCCAAGTTGCCAAAATTCGTTGTATGTTGTATATTATGTCCTTGTGTTGTATTTCCAGGTGCAGCATGAGAGACTGTTGCATGTTTTCTTCCCTGTTCTCAATATTGTCCATTTATCTTGTGATATGTCCTTTAGATTACTGTCTGTCTCAAAGGACATTAGTGTCCTTCATGGAAGATGTTACTGTAGAACATTGTACAGCATTAGTTCAGTCCTAAAAATATTTTAATGCTGATTGTGAAGAGATTATTAGACTGAGGACTCAAGAAGCCTGTTGACAGATCACACAATGTCTCTGCTTTTGAAAAGAATAAATAGTGTCTTTTTCACTCCAGTGCCTGTGTCTGTAGCTGACACGGGAATTTACAACAGTGGTTTAGAGATAATTCCAACTTCTACATTTTTGTAACACAAGCACTCAAATGAATCTGAACGGTAGGTAAGGGAGCTCTGCTCTTGCACTTCTCAATGACTGTTACCATCTACTTCTGCACAGCTGATTTTGGTCATACCTTTGGTTTTGGGTTCACTATAGACTCCATATTTTCCATAATTTTCCCACTACAGTTTTCAATTCCATT
Source organism: Arenaria interpres (assembly GCA_013399435.1). NCBI lineage: Eukaryota > Metazoa > Chordata > Aves > Charadriiformes > Scolopacidae > Arenaria > Arenaria interpres. Next base: position 498,546 of record VXAK01025544.1, on the reverse strand, counting down.
GGATAGGTTCCAACTCACTCAAGACTTCCTTAATAAGTGTATCCCGTCAGCTTTAATTCATCTAATCATCTTGGTGGAGACAATTTGAATTAGGAGGCTTTTTAGCCTACGTTTCTTTGGCTTCATTTTAATTAGTAGACTGTTACCCTCAGCTGTATCTTTTTTTTTTTTTTTCTTCAGGAGATTAAATATATTTTCCTGATGTGGTTAGGAAAGAGAAAATTGTTTTGGAGGAAATCGTTTGGTTCCCTCAAAGAATGTTGTTTGAATGCATTGATAACTGCAGCCACATTCATTGCCAACAATTGCAATTCTGGATTCCAAAAGTTAAGAATTAAAAAATAAATCAACACAATTGTATGGAAGATTCCAAAAGGGGTGTGATGATTTGGAAATGACTGGAAGTAATCTGGGCCAATATCGCTCCTCCAAAAGAAAGGGAAGGGAATAGCTTGGAAGTGTGGAGAAGTAGTATCACTAAGTTCAGGGAGAGAAAAAAAATTGTCTGCGGCAGGTGATGGTAGTGTTGGGGTTGTTATTAGTGAAGGGTAATCCAGAACCTGCAAAACAAACAAACCAACAAAAAAAAGCAGTGTAAAAACTGAAAATGAAACTCATGCTTTATTCACGTGTACTGACAGTGAAGAATCCAGGAGATCTGTACCAGGGACTGCATGGTGCAGGCGTACAGGGCTCGCAGGTGTAGCCCTGCCCTGAAGCTTTACAAGTAACGGTGCTGTGGGAAGAACAGGTTGGAAAAGGGAGGTGAAAATTTCACAGGACGTAGGCTGTGCAGTGAACAAAACTCCTTGAGAACCTGTAGGCTTGGGTAGCTTTTAGCCTGAGAACCTCCTTTTCTGTCCCCAGCCTGCTCTGGAGTGTGTCTGATAGTTCTGCTGCCCTGCAGAAGAAAGCTTTATTATTTATTGAACAACTAAGAGGTTTTGAAATCGTTTGTTGATTCTGGCCATTTTTTAATCTGGAAGGAGGAAAATAGAGATAGATGTCCCTTGTCCAGCTTCCTGGCTGGTGGTACCAGGGTGCTTCCAAGGCCATTTGTGTGCAGGGCCTCTTCCAGAGGGTGGGAATAGACCTCCTGGAGCCGCTGTCAGTTTGTTCCAGGGATGCCGATGGAGGATCCTGACCGCGTGCTGTGTTTGACTAAGCACTCAAACACATAACAGCCTCCTTGTCTATCATTCCCAGGGGTGCGTTGTGGGCTGGCTGTCATAACCACTTGTATTTTATTTTCATTTCTAGGAGTACTGTTCCCCAAGAAGAATATAGAGCAATACCAGTGATTTCCTTGTCATGTTTGAAACTGTTTCATCTTAAATATTTGTAGTCCCTGCTGAAAAACAAAATAAAACACGTTATTCCCAAGCTTGTGTTTGTATGACTGTTACCATTGGATCTCCCGGTTTTTTAAAGCATGTGTGTTTGCACACAAGGGACTGATCAAGGTAGCACTGCCCATTTTTGAATTCAGTACAGAGAGCAGCTCTCAGTAGCGTTCCACTTACTGTTAGTTCAGAGCAATGGCAAAAATTTTAAAATAAGCATGTTCTGTGTGCTAAAGAAAGGGTATAATGTGCACAGGGTGAATATTTATTCATTTTGGCACAGATTTTATTCAATACAGTATCGCTGTGAAAGGTAGGTGTCCTTAAAGCTTTCTCCATGGTGGATGGTTAACTTCGCTTTATACTCTAGCGGTAGCATAAGCAGAATGTGCGCAGTTGTCATGTCCCGTATTATTTCTGTTTTCTATTCTACTGTGTTCCTTAACAAACAGAAGTAAGGGATTAATTTAAAAATGCCCACTAATTCCTAGATAGAGCTGTTAACATTTTTCTTATCTTGCTTCTAAGGAGAGCTGATAGTTGTTTTTAGGATGTTTTTTTACCTTGTGGCATATTTATTAATAAATTTGAAAACTTACAGAACTAAATGATACCAAATCACAAACTCGTTGTAGAACTTTAGTATAGAGATGAGATTGCTTAATGAGATTGCTATATATCATGTGTCATATTCTTCTTTTGAAGGTATCTAAGAAAGTTGCAGACTTGATTCTTGAAAAACAGCCTGCGTATGTTCAGGTAAGACAACCAACAGTCACTTTTGAAGAGTAAACCACTCGATTTTCTGCTGTTAGAATGTACTTCTTGCGTTTTGCTGTGTACTGTTAATATTCTTATCCCAGCAATATCTTAGTGTTTTATACCAATAAGTTCTTTCAGATGTTCCAAAGGGACGCTTAAAAATCCGTTGTGCCAGTAAGAATCTTTTAAAAACCTTTCTCAAATGCATGTTTGTGTGATTAAGTCGGTAACCCCGTAGTCTTACTGAGGGGCACAGGCTTGTGCAGTTACTCCTGTCAGTAGATGTATTTATTGGAGATTTCTGGTGGGCATCACAGGACTCGCTTCCCCACGGACTCGTGAATGAAGCTCCTGACGTGCTGCGGGTGCTCTGTTCCCTGGCAGCTCCAGGTCAGTGCCCAGTGACAGGTCATTAGAAGCAGCAGAAATGCAGCTGACTGTCTCCTGAGCACGTTGTTTCTGCTGTGCAAGGGAAAGTGTCGGGGACCTGTGGTTTGTACCCCGCTCCTGGTGTGACGTCCTGGTCTGACACGCACTGCTCTGGGCTGAGGCGGGCACTGCATGGACACAGGGCAGGGCATCTCTCGTTTTCCCTTCTCCTTAGAGGGAAGGGCCTTGAAGACAACCAACGGGTGGAAGATTGTCTTTGGGAAGAGAAGAACTGTCTTAAGCTCCAAGTGCTGGGTGGCAGACCCTGTCCCTGGGCACCCTTGGGCTGCACCCTCCCTGTGCGCTCCATCCAGCCCCTTCCACCCAGAGGCTTTACAGAGCCCAGGCTGGAATGGAGCCGCTCCGTGTCACACGTGTTGCCTCATGGAAAGGGAACAGTGGACTTTTGAATAGCTCTGACATTTGCAAAGTGTGTTTTTAGTGAGAAGTGGGTACTGAAGAAGGTAATCTTTGAATTTGGTTTCTTAAGCTATTTTGCATACTCGCAACTAAGCTGTCCTTTTCCCGAAAGCAACACTGTTAACATAAAGGAGGGATGGGTTTTGGGGGAAGGTGCAGCTCAGTGATTTGCCAGAATTACGTGTGTCTCTGGGGATTGACCAGGAGCTGATCTTAAGCTGAACTAAACTTTAAACTTGTTTTTGCTTGTTGTGTTTTTGGAATTGGATTAGTTTTTGAAGTGAAAGTCTCTGTTCTCCCCATGGAAAATACTTGAGATGCTTTGATACGATGAGCAGTGTTTCAAAAAAAGAAGTTTCATATTCTTTAGTGTGGAGAGAGCATTCGCTTTTCAGCAGTGCTGTTCCAAACAAAAGAAATTCTAATGGGTATATTAAACATTGTGTTTTCTAAAGGAGTTGAGATTATGTTAGGCGCTTCACAAAGTCAAAATCAAGCTAAATTCAGGTCACCTGTGCTGAAGAGTGTTCAGCTGAAATTCAACAGGATACAATTAACGTTCATTATCAAGTGACATCTATTAAACTGGTAAAACACAAGTGCTTCTAAACAAGAAAATGCTATGTGAAACACGATTTTTTTGTTGTTTTGCTGCTCTCTGACATATTAATGCAAATTAGACCCTGTTCTTCTGTCCCTGAAGCTTTTATCATTGTGCTATGGGGCATTAATGGTATAGTGATTTTTAGGCTAAACATGCAGTATATAAATATGGAGGGTCCCACTGCAATTAAAATGACTTTAAAATATCTTTCTTCCAAAGAAAATCGTATTTTAAAAGGTAGTTTATATTAATGTTACATTGCTTAGCCTATATAAAGTGATGAAACAAATAACATATGAAGTAACTCTACAAAGTCAGTATAACATCTCAGCAGAAACTTGCTCATCACTAGTCTTCCCTGGTGTGGAGCAGGACCTTTGGTGTATTTATTTATCCTCTTGTCTCTCTGTAGGAACTTGAACGTGTCACCTCCTTGCAGAGTGGCCTGCAGCTGGCGGCTGTCATTTGCACAAATGGAAGAAGGTATCTTGCTGAAATAACGGCAGAGATTGGAAGCGGGGGGAAGTATTTCAGAAGAAATCTGTAGACCCAGGAGGTTTGGTTGCTGATGATATTTCCTGTTTATCTGCTGAATGGAATTAACAGTAGTAGTTAAAGATACTAAAAGAAATACCAGCTGCTTTCTCTCCTGCAGCTCTCGCTTTTCTGTTGGGAGATGTCTTTAAATCAGGAACCTCTTGAGATGCACCATTGATCCACAGACGATGGAGGGAAACTGTACATTCTTAGTAGTCTGTTTGTATCACCTCGTTTTCTGTGTTTCCCTAACAGTGCTGACAATATTATTTTCTAGCATGTATTTTGGATGCATTAGAATTTATTAGAAATAAGTTTTGTTTTACCTATCATTGAGGATTATGTTCATTTTTAACTTTTGCAGACACCTGAATATAGCAAAGGAAGGCTTCACACAAACCAGCCTGGGGCTTCTTGCAAACCAAAGGAAACGACAATTGCTTATTGGGCTGCTGAAGTCCCTGAGAACAATAAAAACACTGGTATGTACAGTTGGTTTTGTTCAGTAGCAAAGTGTTTTTCTTCATTTCTGTGCAGTTAATCACTGTGGTTTTGTTTTGTTTTTTTTTTATTTTTAGCAAAGAACTGATGTGCGTTTGAGTGAGATGTTGGAGGTAAGTCCCTGCCAGACTTATAATTTGAAGCTGTTCTAAGTCTGCTTTTGTTTTTTTTGTCAGTCTTCTTAATTTAGTTCCTTCTTTCCTCCTTCTTGAAAACAGGGTATGGGTGTGTCCGTGTGGTGGGGTTATATTTTTATTCTTTTTTTAAGCGTAAGAAATACGTCACATCACATTAGATAGCCCCTGTGCCGGGGGGAGTGTTCTCTGTCAGACTAATCCTGCCTTTAGACCTGAGCTCTGAGGCTTGAGACAGTTCAGTGGGAGTGCTGCGCAGCCATCACTCCCCTCCCTGCCCTCGACTGACACTGCTTTGCTGGCCTTAGCTTGGTATTTGGGAGAACAAAGAAGGTGAGATGTAGCTGACTCTTGATATACTGGGTCTGGATAAAGTTCTTCTCCTGCTCTATTGCTGTACACATTTATATTTGGGCTCCCTCCTTGGTGTTTTATTTGTAAGTGTAGTAGCTTCTCTCCGTATTCATGGGGTTGGCTTTTTAATAGTCAGCTATAGAGAACATTGCAGCACGTGGGCCATAGCACTGAAAATTCTGCTAATACAGTATAGATACTGCCTAAAAATGCAGTAGATACCAAACAGAGCAAAAATTAGATCTCGTCTTAAGATGATTAAGTTGTATGAAAGACAGCTTCAGGCTTTTATTGACAACTACATTTGTATCATGTATTGAAACTATTTTGACTTGCTAGTTTGCCAAATATTTACAGCTAATACTGGATGGAATGTCATTATGATAATCCCTAATTACTGAATTTGGAAATCGAGCCTTAATAATTGTAACTCTTAAGATTCTTTGAGTAATTCCATCTTGAGTAATACACCTTGTCTCAGCACACTTGCTTATTCTTTACCAAGCAAGAATGCATTAACAGGCTGCATGGACATTGCCTTCTGGTCAGCAAGCCCCTTATGATGATTAGCTTTTCATCTCTGTGCTATGTGTTGTTGCAGAGGGAATCAGCTCTTCCCTCCCTACTGTAGAGTTGTCTTGAGACAGGGCTGTGGGTGTTGTATCCACAGAATCACAGAATGACATAGGATTGGAAGGGACCTCTGGGGATCATCTAGTCCAGACCTTAATGTCGGATTATCAGAATTTGCCAGTGGTTTTTAAACATAAAGGGCTGGAACTGTATTAACAAATGTTTGACAGTTAACTGGGAAGACACTAGGTTTTTTGTAATAAAAATATTCTGATATGTTTTGTATGAATGCATAAGGAAACAAAACAGCAAATCGTTTGCATGAGGTCATGTAACACACAGTGGCTTCAGGTGTTGCTGACATGTTCTGTGTTTCTAATTCTAATTGAAGTGCTGTGATGGACCCTCACTCGTTTCCTCTGACTTTACTCACTAGACCCAAGAGGCAAAATATTGTGTTCTTAATGTTTATACATAAGTGTGCAAGCACAAATGGGTGTTGCAGTGTTTGCTTCAAAAGCCAGACTAGCTTTCCGTTGTGTTTTATCCCAAGGAAGAGGACTACCCAGGTGCTATTCAGCTGTGTCTGGAGTGCCAGAAAGCTGCCAGCACTTTCAAACACTACAGCTGTATAAGGTAAGGTGACACTGGGCAGATTTCAGCTTCTGTACGGCTTTATTTGTAAATGGTATGAAACAGTGATCATTAATTCTCATTCCCTAAAGCAGCTCTGATTGAAATTTCATTTTCTGCATAGAAAAGTCAGGCATTTCTAAGCGCATAAGCATCCTCAGTATTTCCTCCTCCCTCCTGTACTAACCCGTCTGCGCAGTCACAGCACTCTGCAGTCTGGGTTTGGACTCTGTCCTTGTTTTGGGACTGTTGGCAGGGAACACTTCAACAAATACTGAGTTATAACTGTGCTACGGCCTGCGGGCAGGAGATACTTGAGCTCATTTTTTAATAAGCAAGTTTATATTCTGGAATTAATTTACCTACAGCAAGATGGCTTGTGGAGGGTGACTTACCCTGCTTCTTGGCAGTGAAGTTAGCGAGTGCGGAGCTTCATGCTGTCATGGAGAAAGTGCTTTCAAACCGGAACTAATTCGAATGTCTGCAGTTCCTAGCTTAAAAAGACCTGATATTTCCATTGCTTTTTAGAAAGTAAAAGAAAAATAAAATTAAAAAAAATTGGGTAAACTTTAAGTTCAAAGTCGTAATAGATATAACAATAAAGGAGTAAAATGGAGTGAATTTTGATGTTTCAGTCACTAAGAAGACCATTAGATTACTTAGTTTTCTGTTTATGTTATTTTTAATTAGAATTTTAATTTTTGTGGGTAAAATTCTGACATTGTTCAATCTCCTGTCATATTTTTTCTTATTTAAAGGGACCAAAATGTATGAAAACACATCCTTTACCTCCCTCTGTCATCTAAATGTATACTTTGTCACCTCAGAGTGATGAACCATAATCCTTGATGTCGGTTTAGATCCTGCTGTTGAGGTACAGCTGTTTCAGGAGCTGAGGATGCACCAAAAAAGTGTATGGAGTTAGAAATGTACCTGGAAATAAGCCCCTCTTTGTTCTGAAGTCAGATTGCAAAGCTACTTTTTACTTTCTTTTTGGTTCTACAAAACCTGTTTGTGGATATAAATTGACTGTACGTTTGCCAACATACATTAAAATTTTGAATCTCTTCCTTCTGTAGTAGTGAATGAAAACTATTCTTTATTTATGTGAATGAGGAAGAGGTAGGAAATCTGGAATCCACCTTCTGATGGTTAACATAAGCACCTTAGGAGAAGATTGGGAGTGTAGAATTTGCCTAAAATTAGTTACGGTGATTATCCCATGGGAATGCTGTGCTTTCCATGGTGAAGGGAATATCCTGCCTATTTCTTGGTGGCTTCCAGCCTTCCAAACAAAACATACTGGTCATATTGTGTCTTATTTTTCTGGCTGGTGTTCTGAAATTTTTAAAGCTGATTGTTGGAAAGGAACAGTTGTATCTTTCTTTGTCCTGGATAGTTTGTCTTACGATAGCTATTTTTGTTAATCTTTCTATACCAAATACAGCTCAGAGAAGTGAAATGAGGGTCTTAAAAAGATTTTCTGAGAGTTATGTAAGCTTAAGTTCTTTTTTTCCCTCTCTAATGTTTCTGTATGGGCTTCCAGAGCAGCCAGTGAAAGTGACTGTACCATAGTTTGCAAAGACGCCATGGCCTGACCGTTCAGGTTGTGTTATGCTGTAAACCAGAGCGACAAATCCAGACATTGGAGCACCCATTTCTTGGGGGTTGGGAATGTCTTGGAATCCTTGGGAGAATACTGGCAGGATGGGGTCTTGCCTGGGCCCTCTTAACACCGTTGCATTGTGAACCTAGGATAATGTGCTGCTGCACTTGAGTTGGAAGTGGTAGCGATACTGCAAATGCCTGCATTAGGTGTCTTTCGGGAGTAACAGGAGTGTGGCGGTGCTAGTCAGACACACAAACAGCAGATTTTTGATAAATTACTACATTGTGGCTCGGTAAGAGGCAAATATGTTTTTGGGAACAAGAAACTCGGTGTGAAATGTTACTATGATCAGTAGTCTGATTTTAAACATTGTTTTCTTTCATTAATAGTGAGTTAAATTCAAAGCTGCAAGATACCTTGGAACAAATAGAGGTAAGAATTGCTATATTGATGTTTGGTATAAGATAGTATTTAACCTCTAGGTACTAGAGCTTTCTAATGCAGCGTTACTGGCCGTGACAGAACATGCACATTTCTTTCCAATACAGTCTGTGGAGTGCTGTAGTCATGGCTATTTGTTTAGCCTTTTGTGCTGCAGTCAGCTTCGATGCTCTATAATACGCTGTTAAACTTAGGAGCCCAGCTCCCTAATTGTGCCCGCTGGAAGTGCTGAAGCAGCCAAATAAAATATGCCGGCAACATTTGCAGTGCTGCCCCAAGGAACGCTCCTGGTACGGTGAGGATGCGCGGTGATTTCCAGTCCGTGAACGGCTGCGCAGGACAGGCTGAGGGCTGAGGGAGCTGGGGTGGTTCAGCGTGGAGAAGAGGAGGCTCCGGGGAGACCTAATAGCGGCCTTCCAGTACCTGAGGGGGGCTACAGGAAGGCTGGGGAGAGCCTGTTTACAAAGGCCTGTAGTGACAGTACGAGGGGCAATGGCTTTAAGCTGGAGGGGAGCAGGTTTAGATTGGAGATTAGGAGAAAGTTCTTTACTGTGAGGGTGGTGGAGCACTGGAACAGGTTGCCCAGGGAGGTGGTTGAGGCCCCATCCCTGGAGATATTCAAGGTGAGGCTCGACGAGGCCCTGGGCAACCTGGTCTAGTTGGGGGTGTCCCTGCTGACTGCAGGGAGGTTGGACTAGATGACCTCTGGAGGTCCCTTCCGGCCTGGACAATTCTATGATTCTTTATACTCCTCCGAAATAGCGATGGGAAGTAGGGAAGTAGGTTAGCACATGCTGGTAGGTCTGTACAAGCTGCACAGGAGACCACAGTCTCATTTTGGATTTGACTTCAGTGAAGTATTTGTTACTGTGCTTGTTCTTGGAAATGGTGGGACTGTGGCTGGCAAAAGTTTCAGAGTGAAGTACTGCAGGCTTTGAGCACTCCAAAACAGTCCAGTAATGTACAATCTTGGCTATTGTACAAGCATAATTATTAGATTGCTTAAATAAGCATCTTTTCCTCGCTTGCTATTGTTTAAGTAATGTATTAGTTGGCCTGGCTTTATTAAGTGTTTAACACGCTTTTTTCCCTTCATTTATATAGGAACAACTGGATGTAGCCCTCTCCAAAATCTGTAAGAACTTTGATATCAGTCATTACACGAAGGTTCAGCAGGCCTACAGGCTGCTTGGGAAAACCCAGGTTAGTGCTCATCTCCTGAGCAAGTCACAAGGAGCGGTGGAGTTGGGGCTTTGGGTACTGTGGTGGAAACTTACTCTCCTAGTACTGCTCAACCTTGTTGAGTGTACAAAGACTTGTAATGCTCACATAATTTAACAGTGATTACATTCTTTTTATAACTATTAAAATATGTATTTTGAATTTGTCCTGAAAAGAATTTAGTTGCATCATTATCGAAGCATCTCCCATTTTGACCCCTCCTCATTAAGCAAAATGAAAAGGACTCTCAGTGTCTTCAGCACTTCTCATGTTTTCATTTGTCATTCCATTTTCTTGGACTGATTCAGGGTAGGACTGGCTGCAGAAGATGGGTTATTTGCAGTAGGATTGCAGCAGAATTGCTTGTTCATTTCATATGGACATAATTGACTTCTCAGTCAGTAGCTGAGTGTCAAATAGCAACTAGTGAAACCCACCACTTTCAAATGCAGGATCTGATAACTTCGTTCTGGCATATCAAACAATCTTTTAATCAGTTCTTCTATACCATACTATACCATATGTACCCATCATTAGCATATCTTGAAACAGTGAGAAAATTCAGTGTCTGATATGGACTGATGTGATGTGCAGTTTATTAACAAAGGATCAGTGAAACAGCCTGACTTGAAACTCGGTCCTGATTATGGCAAAATATATATAGTCAGCAGTGTTTAGTACCTGGACTAATTTCTTTTCTTTTCTGGAGAAAGTAAGTTTTGTTAAACAAATGTCATATTTTGGTTTTATTGCAAAGAGGGTTTTTGTAAGAAATTTATTGATGTGATGTGCATGTCTTTCTGTAACACTTAATCCTACTTTATGTTCCTCAAGTGGGTTGACTGAAGAGACTGTAATTTTGGTTTTAGATTTATTGATTGCAAAGGAAATATTTTAATTTTTGTTGGAAGTGCTTCCAGTGGGAAAAATAGTGCTGATCTCAACTCATTGCTTTTTCGAGACATTAATCAGTGATTGGGAGGGTAAATGAATGAATGAATCAATTCTATAATCAAATAGATTATAAATGCATAAAATTAGTATTTACTAGTGACAATGTCAAAACTCTGGCGAGTTACAGAGGGAGAGTGGCTGGGGAAACTGATTTTACTGGTAATACCTGAACTCTGTTTTGTCACCACATTGTAATATTGCCCAGTGCTACGTCAGGTGATTTTGGAACACAGATTGGAGGCCGTGCTTACAGTCTGCTGTGCTCGGCACTGAAAAAGATTAAAAGACCACGGCCCATGACAGATTGAATCTTACGCTTTGATTTTGTGTTGCTCCTTCTCTTTCAGACAGCAATGGACCAGTTACATATGCACTTCACTCAGGCCATCCACAACACCGTGTTTCAGGTAGTCCTTGGCTACGTGGAGCTGTGTGCGGGGAACACCGACACCAAGTTTCAGAAGTTACAGTACAAAGACCTCTGTACAGTATGTCATACTTGCCTATATGTCTAGTTTTTAATTTTTTCCACTGTTGTAAGTGTACCTTATGTAAGTAGGGACTCAGTTATTAAACTAACCCTGCAGCTACTATAGTTTCTTAATACAATTCATAGGCTAATTGGGAGATTGGTTATTTGCACCTTAATGCTGATTTTGATTGCACTAAATCTTAGCAGTTTGCAGTTAGTGTACACACCATCTAAATAAATGGCCAAACAGGAGATCAAGATTTCAGAACTTGTCCTCAGTGTAATATGCTGGTTGCCGGAATCACTGTTAGCTTTGAACTTTATTTCAGTGCATGTTGACAGCATTCACAATTTCTATAATACTTCATTTAAACAAGGATTCTTGTAAAGATGTTAACTTCCTTGGAGTCTTCCTGTTACTCTGAAGCCTCTTGAGCCTGGCTCCATTGTGGAGCCAGGATGCTCTTAACATCTAAGTGGTTATAGAGTGCTTACTCTAATTAAAGAGTGGAAGTCATACAAAATTAAAGTCTTCCTTTTTGGACGCACCTCCTGTTGTGTGTTTCTAAAAATCTTTGTAAATGAACTCATTTAGCTTGTTTCCATTTCACAGGGGTGATGGGGGATTGTGGGTTTTTTTTCTTTGTTTTCATTTTTTTGTTTGTTTGTTTCTTTTCTGGAAGTCAGATACTGGATTTTATAATAATGCGGTTTTTTAACAAGAATAATGTTTTCAGTGATCGTTAGCCATTCATGTAAGTTGTGTGCCTGTGCACTCTGAGTCACTGTTTCCTTGTTGAGCATCTCTTCCCCTAGCGATAGGCCTTGCTCTAACCCTTCTGTCCTTTCTCCTTTTGAGTACTGCTGGAGCAGGGGAGAGGTCGGCTGCTGCATCTTCACAATTTGATTTTCTTCATTCTAGCATAAGTTTACAGAAATTCAGTTCTTTATTTCCTTGGTCTAAATTGAATTGTTCTTTATTTCCTTAGTCTAAATGGAATTATCTTGATATTTAATAAGCTATCTTTTCTTCCTGGCCACCTGGAAGCCAATATCTCTTCAAGTACAGTGTTGTGTATAACCAAAGTTTAGATTTTATAGCTACTAAAAGCCCTGAAATACAGTAACATTTTCTGATGAGTTGGCAGAGAAAATTGCTGAAACAGCTGTTGAAATGGCAGGGCAATTTACCGTTTAAATGATAAATTTATTACTGTATTTTGTTCCAACATTAGAAGAGTCTATGGTATCTGAGATTAAAGTGTCTGGATAATGCAGTCAGCAATGTATATCAGTTCTCCAATCAAAGGGTGTTTTAGAAAAATAAGTAGTATTCTCAGTGGTTATTTTTTTTATGCACCAAGAACTTGACTTTTTCACTTTTTCTTGGTGTGTCCAGAATGCCTTATTTATATCCTTAAGGTGGTTCTGGTTTGATAGGGAACAGAACCAGAATAATAATTCATTTTTAAAAACCCAGGCAAACTGAAAAGACATAAGGATTAATATGAGGCCTCCAGATACTTTTGCTAATGACATCTATTAATGCTGACAAATAGTTTTTGTGAGTCCTTAATCATAAGCAGAGTGTAGGAGAACATGGCTTGGGCAGCGTGCGCTTCTGCCAGGAGCATCATTTCAGCTCAGAAAGCAAGAGAATGAGATTAAATACAAGGTAAAGACATGTAGTTTATGGTTTTTCTACCTGAAAGCCGAAAAATAGGACCGGTGTAAGTGATGTGTCTACATTTGCAAAGAAATCTGTCCAGTCTAATGTTTGTTATCCAACAAATGTAATTCTGGAGCTTACCAAGGCTTTGTTGCAGTTCCTGCTGTGGAAGGACACTGGGTGTTCAGAAAGCCAGGGTTGTATTGTTGGGGAAGATGAGCCCAGAGGGGATTGATCGCTTCGATTAGAGGCTTGCTCTTTATGGAATCCATGGTTGATTATTGTGGTGGTTATGTTGACATCACTGTTACTATGTTTGAAGAGTTTTGCTGTAACTGCAATGCCAAAGCTTTTCCATCACCCTGAATATCCATTTTTGGGTTCCCATGCGGTAACCGCATGGCCAGAGCTGGCTTGCCGTGCGGAAGGAAGGTATTCTGGTATATCTGCTGTTCAGACACTTCCAGCCTGGGATTCTGGGATTCTGCATGTCTTTGTATGGCATTCCATGCACTGGGGCATCAGCCAGGATGGCTTCTGTGCGCTGCTGAAGTACAGGTATCTGTAGCACTGAACTGGTGCAGCGCCTGCGCAGAATCATGGACTCACAGAATGGTTTGGGTTGGACGGGTCCTTAAAGATCAACCAGTTCCACCACCTGCCCTGGTGAGATGTGCTGACCATGAAACCGTATGGTGTTACTCCTGTATCTACCTTGCTTTTCCATAATTATAAGAGTTGATTCATATACAGGCCAATTGGAAAAAAAGAAAAAACGGGAAGGAAAAAAAAAAAAGGCAGTAACAGATACACTTTTCGACAGCGTTTGATTAGCTGACTCAAAACAGGCATTTATTGACTCTCAAATACTTTTGGAAAGGAAACTGATCTATAGCAGTACGAGTATGGAGGATTTTGTGTGGTTTGTTTTGCCTCTGAAGACAATAAGCACAACTCTGAGATTTCAGAGTATTACTGTGTTTCTCCGCAGCACATCACGTCAGACAGCTACATTCCCTGCCTCGCTGACCTCTGCAAAGCGCTCTGGGAGGTGATGCTCAGCTACTACCGCACCATGCAGTGGCACGGGAGTCACGAGCAGGAGGAGGAGGAGGCAGCCGGGTCCTCTGGTGAGGAGCTTTCTGGAAAGAGAACTCCTGATACTGGGGAACAATTCTTCTTATGCTTGAGTTGTTAATCTGTGTGTCAGTACCTCAGTGTGCTGGCCCGGTGCCTTCAGCATTATTGCCTCTAGCGTGCAGTAAGGACTTGAACACTCACGGATTTTTGTAGTGTGATGTTAATTGGCGTAAAGTTAATATTTTAGTGAATACATGTATGTGCTGTTATTACAGATAGAAGTAGTTTTATTTTAAACAGTGGTTATTGTTGAGTTGGGAGTCAGCTGTGGTAGATGACTACAAAATCTGAAGATTTTTCCCTTTAATGTAGGACCACTGTGAAATTTCAGATGTTTTTGATCAATGGTGAACTTTCACTGCATATTAAGCTTAGTAGATAGTGGATTATGTACTGGGAATAGTGACTGAAACAACAGGGAACCAATCTGGTGCAAATCTGTTGTTGCGATTTTCAGGAAATCCAATTTCCTGAATGTTGCATGTCATCTATACCAATGAATCCGTGGTGAGATACGGTCACAGTTCCTTTGATACCCTTGCAGGAAAAGGCAAACGTTTCACCTTAAACTAGAATTTTGGTTTTCTTTTATTGTTGTTCCAGTTTGTGTTTCTAGGGCAGAAGCACAAAACCTTCATCTCTTGTCTAAGTCCTTCTAAGTCCATTTTGCTGGATGTGTTCTAAATGAATATAAAATGTCTGAAGACGACTTTCTTCCCCACCAACCCAAGATGCTTGTGTTTGGCACAGGGTGAAATTTACAGTAGTAAGATTTATGCAAAACTTGTATTTATTTGAATCAGATAAGTTTGCTCTTTTCTTAGTGAAGAGGAGGCTCCTCTCAAAGGACAAGGGCTATAGGATGGCTGCTAAAGTTAGACAATAAGTAGAAAGAGGAAAAAAAATTGAAATGGAAGTAAAGAACAGATCTCTGTGCTTCCTACAGTGCAGTTGAAATCCAACATTTCTTTCAAAGCTCAGATTTATTACAGATTTTAAGTCTTAAAAAGAATGAAATTTATGCTAATTAGCATCGTCGTCCTACTTTAAATTTGAAAAATTAATGAAAATATTTTCTTCAGAGTGTCATTCCCATATTGTGTGGAATCTTAAGGGTGAAAAAAAAAGGATTTGTTGAAACTGTTATTTCAGATGAAAGTTTTTAGAAGTGTATCAGAACTAAAAATCAGAGTTGAAATATTTAATTTTTAGATGTACCACGTGAAGAAAGATTTTGAAGTTTTGAGTGAATTGCCCACTCTCAATAATATTTAGTCTTAAATTTACAATAACTTCAGTTAATTACATTTCCTTCTCTTGTTTGCATTTTGTTGTGATCTTTGCATGTGTAAAATGAAGCAGGTATAATAAAGAGTTTATTGCGTGGAAGTACTATCACAGCTCAGCTCCAGATGGAATTTTAAAAATAGTTCCTTCTACTGTGGTTGCTTCAGATATCCTGAAGAAAGAAAACCATTTGCACTACAAAATCTTTTAAAGGAACCATTAAGCCTAATAAAGTGCTATGTTCAGCGACATGAGGATTTTAAAATGCATTGCTTTTTAAGCGTGTTTACTGCTAATCCACCAAATCTTCTGCCGCTCAGGTTTACCTTCTGGAGATGCTGTGGCTTAGCTGTGAGGCACAACTAGAATGTGTTTGAGCTGCTGAATTGCTTTTCCAAATACCTCAGCAGTATTAAAACCCACAAAAGGGAATTTCACAAGTATAATTTAATTTCAGAGGGACTATAAATATCTGCCAAATGTCAGGTCTTTCTAGAAGTCGCTGCTCATGCTGTAGTAATTATTAAGCCTGTACAGGGAAGTCTCGTTCCATGTGTGTTGATGCAGTAGCTGTGGTATGTGCTGAAGCCAGAGCAGAGTTGCTGTAGGAAGGGCAGGAGTGTCACAGGGACCCTGCGGCAGTTCAGGAGGGGATGCCAACCTGGTTCCTGCAGTGAAACCCTGGGGACGGGGGCAACGGAAGGAGCAACCTCAACTGTTGCATGTGTATCTGGATTTTATCATTTGGAGAGCTCAGAGCTGTCCCGGTATTTTCTCTCCGTACACCTGTTCATCTCAGCAGTACCTTCAATGGGCCCTTGGTCTTAGGGCACAAACCCAGCTGTAGAAGTGAGAAGCTGGACGTAGAAGAGGGGAATTACACCGCTCTTTCTATTTTAGTAGTAAAGCTTATCCAACAGAAGTCCTATGTGGATTATGGAAAGGAGGTTGCACTTCATCTGGATTGCGTGTCAAGTATTTGTGATTATTAATGCCTGTTACAGATGTTAAAATGTGCTTTCCATAACTTGTAAATAATTCCCCTTCTGCGTTTCTGAGGAAAGAGGTGTGTCTGCTTTATATCATTAAACATTCTGCTTGTTTATGGTCTGAAAATTAGCCTAGTTTGAGACTGCAGAGCGAACTGGAATAGAAAATACTTTCACAACAGGATTTTTTTTGTTGGATAATATGATAATGGCTAAAGCAGAAGTTTCATTATGGGTAGGAAACTAGGATACATTTCAAGGCTTTTGGAAATACCTACAACACCTTTCACCTTCAGTTTCAGATGGCAGCAATGTCATGGGAACTGAAGAGAACACATTTGACCGCAGCTATGTCAAAAAGAAGTTGGAGCATGGGCTTTCGCGCATATGGCAGGGATGGGGTTTGATTTTTTTTTCCCCCTAAATATCCACCCCTCCTCCCTGTATCAATTAAAGTTATATTTATATTGATCTTCTTAAAAAATATATATATCTCTGGGGAGATTTATCAAGCCCATGACAATCTAATTTCTGTGCCTCAGTTACTGCTTGGTGGCTGAGCTTACAAACTCGCTCAGATGCCAAACCATAGTATCGTGACTTTCAGCCTGATTCCTCTTCTTCCGGCCTGTGTGCTGCCCCACACTTCATTTTCCTCTCTTGTGCTTCTCTCTGTTAGCACAGTCGTACTGCTTTGTGTTTCTGGTGTAACCATAGCCATGGAGAACCCGAAGTCTTGTCAGCCTGCCTGAGTTCACGTGTTCCTGGTCCGATTGCTGAGTCAGTTTGATGTGCAGCGAGACTCCAAATGTGGGATGGAAAACGTGTGGCTGAATTGTAATCCAAAGCTCTGTTTCTGCAGTGACAATAAAGCGTCTAGGATTGACCTTGTGTTATAGGGCATTAAAGAAACTGACTATCATATTGCTTTAGAAAGTCAGTGAGAAATCATTCATGTTACAGAAAATTGAGTTCTGCTGTGAATCTTGAAGTTACAAGTGTAAACAAACCAAAAAGTGCAACTGAACCAGGCAGCTGAGCCTTCACCTTTTTGTCTTTAGTGTATAAAGTATACAAAAACGTGTTTGTGTTTTGTAGGATGTTCAACTGAAAGTGAAAACATATCTCCTGGGAACAGATCTGTCTAACTTCAAATATGACGACTTCATATTTGTGCTGGACGTTATCAGCAGGTACGGTAGCGTGCTCCTGAGGCTGCTTAAACACACGTGCACAAACTTCAGCTCTGATAACACAGCACAGTTAATTAAGGCTGATATTTACATTCTGATGCTGACTTTGTTCCTATCTACTGATAGTTTGAAGAACACTTTTTTATGTAGGAGTCTTGGAGTGAGTGCCAGTCTCTTTCGCTGCCTGCTCCAAGGACATACTCAGGATAGGTGGCATAAAGGGGTTTGCTGCTCAAGTAGTGCTTAAGTGGGCTATGATTTCAGTATTGGCCACTGTTAAGATTTCAGATGTGCGGATCTGACCTTTTTGATGTTTCTAACAGCTTTTAAAGGGGCTCTCAGTCAAGAGCAGTAGAGTGTTGTGATACTGCTATGTGTACAGTATTATGTGCTTCTGTTTTGGTAATAAAATCATGGATCCAGACTGAGCTGTACGGTGTGCCCTGCATGGTGAGACCTCAAAAATACGTTTATTTTGTGTATGGCTCTTTGTGTGTCTGGGACATTATGATGAGATTTGGAGAGAAATGAGACATGGACTTCTGTGGAATGAGTGAAGTGTTTGCAACTGAACTTCAGTGCTCTGCTTTAACGGAGACACATGTGTGCTCCTGGCAGTGACTGAGGCTTGTCACTCAGGTTGGAAGAGCAGTACTAATAAATCAATGAATGTTCCTAAACTTTGTTTTATTGTTACAGGCTAATGCAAGTTGGAGAAGAATTTTGTGGCAGTAAGTCTGAAGTTTTGCAAGAATCTATCAGAAAACAAAGTGTTAACTATTTCAAAACATACCACAGGTGAGACTACTGTATGTGCAGTGGATGAATCTAATGGCATTTGCTTTTGTTGGGTTCCAGAGGAATTCCACTGCATCATGTTCCTGCACTGAGGCTGACACGGAGCTGAATATGTTTCGTGATGAGAATCAGGCTCTGAACCCTGGAGAAGAGAAGAGGGTGGCAAAGCCTCTGCTTCCACTGTAGTTGTGGAAAGCCCTAGTTCTGCAGCAGGCAAGGCAGATAAAGATGAAAAACTTTTTATGGAGAGTTTCAGTAGTTTTTCAGGCTGCCTCTTAAGCTGTCTCCTGGGATCCTGAGTGTGAATGCCTTGGTGATCCATACTTCCTAGCAAAATTGTTACTTCTTTTTCTATGCCGTTACACGAAAAGAGCTGATCATGTCTGGCTATGAAATGTTTTTTTAATATGCAGTTTTGTCTTGCATTAAATTAGATATTTAGTACTGAGTCCATCCTTTTGAGTCATGTTTTCATAGGTTTTTTTTCATTGGCACTATCTAATTACATGGAAGGACATGGATCTGCTGGAACGGGTCCAGCGGAGGGCCACAAAGATGATCAGAGGGCTGGAGCACCTCTCCTATGAGGACAGGCTGAGAGAGCTGGGGTTGTTCAGCCTGGAGAAGAGAAGGCTCCAGGGAGACCTTAGCGCGGCCTTCCAATATCTGAAGGGAGCCAACAGGAGAGCCAGAGAGGGACTCTTTGTCAGGAAGTGCAGTGACAGGACCAGGGGTAACGGTTTTAAATTGGAAGAGGGGAGATTTAGATTAGATACTAGAAAGAAATTCAAATTCCTTCAAAGAAGCTGCTCACATCACCCAAGAGCATGGAGGAACAATGTACTACTAGAGCATACGGGAGGCCTTTTTGGGTAGAAGTTGATTATTTTGAACAATGAGAACGGGCTTTTGGCAGAGACCGTCAGTGAGGTGAGGGGGTATTTGCTCTGGGGGTCTGTAAAGGGGGTGTCTGATCCCCAGAGCTGCTCAGAGAATAGACACATCGGATCTTCGTGTGAGCTGCTGCCTGGGCTCGGACACTGGGGAAGTGTCAGTGCCTGGATTTCAGCTTTGAAATGACACCAAACTGGTGCTCTGTAGCGTTTAGATGATTTTTATGCTATTCTGTGACTTTTTCTTCTTAGTCTTCCCTTCAAGGAATTTTAGTTTGTAATGCTGATGTTCCCAGCATCTCTCCCTGGTGTTCCTGTTGGCTTTACTGCAAGACCCACAAGCTACGTGTGCTCAGTGCCTCGAAAAGAGCGCCTGGAGCCCCTTTGCCCTTAGCTGCTGAATTTCAATAGATACGGCAAACTGTAGTCAGAATTCAACACATTGCTCATCTCGCCGAGGCAAGAAAATTGTAATAGTCCTGATGATTATAGTTCATTATTGAAGTAGTGGTATTTCTAG
Organism: Arenaria interpres; assembly: GCA_013399435.1. Taxonomy (NCBI): domain Eukaryota; kingdom Metazoa; phylum Chordata; class Aves; order Charadriiformes; family Scolopacidae; genus Arenaria; species Arenaria interpres. Next base: position 479,070 of record VXAK01025544.1, on the reverse strand, counting down.
AATATTTTACTGCCTAATTAGAAACTCAGTGAATAATGTACCAAGTGCTACTTGTTAGGCAAACCAATATACTATATATTCAGAAGCAAAAGTGCGGCAACATGACCTCAATAAGCACTCACGGCTGTCTGTTTCTATATGAGTTCCTGATTATCTGGCAAAAAAGATTTTCTTTGATAAAGGTATTTCTGCTTATCACTGAGCAGAGGCTTTTCTAATGATTAAAAACATAAGAGACAACACAGAGATGTAGTGGCTTCCTTGTATTTCCCTAATACGTTTTCTATATTAGTAGCAAGGTAAAGTTCAGCCATGAAGCCCAGGAGATGAACAGCCACTGAAGTTTCTTCTTCTCTGAGAAGCCGAGGTGTCTGTAGAGTGTTGGTTCTTTCCACTTCCCTGTGCTGCCTGTTGGCTGCAGTCTCTATTGAAAGCAGCATCTCTGGGGTGGGCTCACAGAGCTGCTGTGCTGCTCGTGGAGTGGTTTATGTGTTATATTGTTCTCTGCAGTTCACGTAGAGGAAGAAGAGTCAAGTGTTACTGCATAATCACAGGTGTTCCTCTACACTTTCTAATGGTTTTGACGAAAAAATTTGTTTCCAAAGTTTGGAGATTGACGTATTTAGAGAATTTCTCCAGAGGTGTCATACAACACACATTGTGTTAGTAGCCAAAGCCTAGAGATGGTCTGTCTGTTGAAAGAATGAGTTAAATACCTGTTTTCAAATGTGAATTTTTATATATTTTTTTGAAGGTGTTTTTCACTGCATAAGTTAAATAATTGTCTGCTTCATGAATTGCTGCCAATTAAGAGTATTCATTTGTTGTATTTCAGAACCCGTCTTGAAGAATTAAGAATGTTTTTGGAGAATGAGACCTGGGAACTTTGTCCTGTTAAATCAAGCTTTAGTATTCTGCAGCTTCATGTATGTTCTATGAATTACACACACAAATGTGCTAATAGCTCAGAGTCCAGGTGTCCTGAGAAGTAGTAAGATGCATCAATGACTGTGCAAATGTTTTCAATGACTGATAAAACCCCCTGAATTTCACTTCATGATGTTGGAAACTTAGGTTCAGAAGCTTTTAAAACAGTAGTGTTCCTTTTTAAGGCAGGTGGAGGTTTTCAGGAGACGTAGGAGTTGTAAGCATAATGTCAGCCTTTACTTGTCGTGTTTGACTGTGGGGTTAATATGCGAGTTTTCCATTTCTAAAAGATTTGTCTGAGAGTAAGAAGCTAAAAGATGAGAGCCTGCTGTGCTGCTCAGGAGCGCTCACAGCTTGTTCCAATTTTGGCGTCTGTTTCTGGAACCATAGGTCACGTGTGCTTCATTTGGGAAGGGAGAAAGAAGTTAATTCTTGTGTGGTGAAGTCGGACTGAGAGCGAGTAATTGGCGTGCTCCCCTGCTGTCCTAAAGGGGTTTGTGAGGAGTTCAGCACGTGGTGGGTGAATTTCACCTGTTTTGCCCAACAAAAAGTGGGTGTCTGTGGTTAAAGCTGCCACCACGGTGCGAAAATAACTAAAGGTGGGCAGTGTCCAGCAAAAGATACTTGTGTGGCTTCTGCAGAGTTAGGAAGAGGCTGCTGGGCAGTAATAGCACGGAGGGGAAGGGAAGGAGGACCCTCAGCAGTATCCAGTAGCAAAAGAACTAGTAGTTTTAATAAAGGAATTGGATTATAAATCCATACAGACTACTCAAGGGACTGGAGCAGCAGAAAATGGCAGAAAGTAACACATTCATTTAAACAAACAGAAACCTAACATTGCAGCACTTTTAACTGCGTACACTTTGATCTTTAAAACTTTAGATAAATCATAATGTACATTTTGCCATTTAGGAAGATCAATAGCTAGAGTTTAATAAATAAAAATGATATGTCAACTGAGATAAATCAAGATTTTTAGAAAAAAAAGTCTAATATCATACCTTATAAACCCTACGTAGTCCATGTGTTTGCAAAAGTCTGTGCACTCCCCCAGTCATCAGAAAATTCATGTGCAATGGATTTGAGAAGTAATAAATGTTGAAAAGAACTTTTTAAAAATAAAATATTAAGAAAAGAAAATCAGCTTTAGTAAATTACTAGGTAACTTCTGTAAAGAAAACTACATTTTTGCATAGAATTTAGATCTTGTTTTATCTCCTAATTTATGTGGAAAACCTCCAGCTTGGTTTTCACCTAGTTTTGGGCAGAGAATACCTTCAGAATGCAGGAGATATGGTGCGTGTCATAGCCCCACACTCAGATTAGTGAGCCCAGCCCTGTAAGATTGCCAGTCTCAGGGTTCACCTGGGCCAGCACAAGAAGCGTATTTAAATGCGCAGCAAGCTTTGGCAGAAAGTTTCATATGGGGTTAATTGTCCACGTTTGTTGTTATCCTCTGGTTTTGTGGAACTGGAGTTGTAATAATACTGAAAGTGCCTCACTGGTGATTAAAATTGCACTTTCTTTCTGCGAGCAGGAGTTTAAGTTCCTGGAGCAGTCTCGGTCCCCGTCTGTGTCTCCCAGCAAGCAGCCTGCCTCCGCCATCTCGCCGGCCGTGACGCTGTTCGAGCAGTACTGCAACGGAGGAAACCCCTTCGAAATTCAGGCCGACAGCAAAGACGATGAGACCGAAGACGTGTTGGCTTCCAACGGGGTGTGTACAGAGCGGTTCAGGAAAAAATCAAAAGCAATTGTGCTCTTAGTAAATGATGATCTATTTTGTGTGTCAGTGATGGCCAAATGTCTTAGTTAAATGCAGTACTAGGTACCGAAGTAATATCATTGCCTAGGAAGTTACCTGGTATCTTTGTTAGCATGTGGATACATTTTGAGGTTTTGTTACTGTTTTTTCAGGTTATAAATCAAATAATGAAAGCTCAGATACATGGGTACTTGATACGGCAACAAGAAAGTAAAAAAAAATTATCAGTAGCTGGGAGAAATAGGATGATGCAAATATTTACTCTTCATCAACACCAGAGAATAGATGTTTGTTTAGAAATGCACTTACAAATGGCTTTGTATAATTTTCCTGCTGCATTTTTAATGAACATTGTCAGTAGCCTTTCAGCCAGCAAAGTTATTTGTATCCTGATGGAGGTAAAAGCCAAGAAGTGACCAAAACACTATGTTAAATGAGTGACGATATTATAGGGAAACTAATGGCATTCAAATTATTTTTTTAAACTTTTTTTTTTAACAGTATGAATCGGATGAACAAGAAAAAAGTGCATATCAAGAGTATGATAGCGACAGCGATGTTCCTGAAGAGTTGAAAAGAGATTACGTGGATGAGCAGACAGGAGATGCCCCTGTGAAAAGGTAAGTAGATTGTGTGAGCCCCTGGTCTCATTTACATGCTTTTCATCTCAGCACTCTAATTAGTTCATTTTCTGTTCAGTCTATACCACAATGGAATAATAATCAAACAATCTTGATGCTACCTGCACATTTAGAAAGGCTCAGCACTTAGATCTCTGGAAGGGAGAGGAAGGTGAAGCTGCTCATCATTATTGCAGGAAGAAGCTTAAGAGAGCAAGGTTTGAGGGGAGGAGAGAGGCTCCCTGAAGCAGGTCGTGGGAGCGCGTTAGCCAGCGTTAGGTGTTACCCCATGCTGCTTCTACGGCTGCTGGCGTGCGCACGTCTAATTGCTGCTGTGGCAAAAGCAGTTGTTTGCAGATTAAGGAGGCTTGGGCTTCTGCTTTTGCAGAACAAAAGGAAACTTTTACAGATTAAAAAAAAAATAAAAATTCCAAAGCTTGAAGGCAGTCATTTGGAATTTTTAGTTCCCTTTTCTTTAAGGATATATATACACACACACACATATAAATGAATATATAGTCATCAAAATATAATATATATATTCAAATATATTTTATTTATATATATATTCATGTAAATAAAGGCCAACTCTGTCACCTTTAAAGGGATCTGAGAGAAAACTTCTGTCTAGGGCACTGTACTGCTTAGATGTCCGTTGGGACCGCGTGAGGCTGGCTAACGCTGCTGGTGTGTCGACAACTGCAGGAGAAGTAGAGAGCCACCACTTGGGTCAAAGCAGAGGAATGCTGTTTTACAAAATAACTCTTTAGGATAAAATATTGTTAGCATGATTCATTTCAAAGAAGCGATGGAGGTATTGATAAAGGTTACTTAGTAGGAACAAACAACAGTCACTGTCTATAGCTTTGTGCTGTGGAAGTGAAACATTTTGAACTTTTGGAAGGACACCGTTTTGAGGTATGGGGGCTGGTGGAAGGTTTCTCTTACAGAATATGTTGAGTTGGAAAGGATCCATCGGGATCATCCAGTCCAACTCCCTGGTTCTCACAGGACTACAGTTCATGAAAAATTTAATGTCTTTTTAGTTTAATCTTCCTCAAAAATGGTTCCATTTCCAGGTAGTAGTTTTCAGCTGTAGCTTACTAGCCTGCTCTGCTCTGTTGTGACTTGCGTTGTTTTCATTTTCTTAACTTCATAAACCACAACTTGAGTCAGAAGGTTCAAATGATTTCTGAGGCCATAGAGAGGACTCATGCCTTGGACTGCAACCGAGGAACCCCTTTCACCTGCACAACTTTGTGTAAATTAGGCCAGGCTTCTCTCTCTAAATGTTAGAATCCTAACCCAGTCATGCTTTGGTATGAATACAACACTGTGCTGGGAGGTGTACAGTCATGTGGAGGAAGGGGGGAGGAAGGATTTCTTCTCTACTAAATTTTATTTGTATGTCCTTGAATATAACAGCAGTCACATTTGGGGTATTTTGTTTCGTTTTCTTTGAAGTGTTTCTCGTGAAACTCTGAGGAGCAGAAAGAGATCAGACTATAACCTCAATAAAGTGAATGCACCCATCCTAACAAACACCACGCTGAATGTAATTCGACTTGTTGGTACGTAGAACAATTGGACTTTTATATGTGTTTTTTATTGTAATGCAAACCTATTGATAGCAAATATGTTAAGTGAATGTTAAGGCTTTTAAAAATATACCTCATTGGGATCTATTTCCACTCCTTGAACATGTTAATAAAATAGAAATAAAGCACTACACCAAAATATTTTTGATTAAATAGACAAACTTGATTATATCTTGTGAGTTGCTTTTACTTTGAAAATTAATCTGCATGCATATATTGATTTTAACCAATAATGGTGGATTATTTGTCTCAAATATTGAATGCATAAAACTACTGACTTTATGTATAGATTGTGGGAAGTAACTGCCTAAATTTATCATGTCAGGCAGAAGAGAGAGGAATTCTCTGTGTGTTATGTAAATGAAGTTTATCTTCAATGTTTATGTGCTTAGAAATAATAGTGGTACTTCAGAGCAAGCTGTTTTAAAAAGAGATTACTCCCACACCTGGTTAGTACCTCTGCTGTCCTAGAGGGCAGCATAGAAATCAGAAACTAATTTTCTAAACCATTTTTGATGTGTTTTTTTTTTTCTGTTGGAGCACCTACAATATAGGCCTGAAGCGAGAACTGAGATTGTGTCACAACTCTTTTGCTGTTGATCTGTGCGTTAGGTTGGAGAGGTTTGTTTGCTGCCGTCTAGAGCGAGGGTTTGCTCTAAGAGAAGTTAGGATTGAATCTAGAACTCACGGCACTTTTACATAGACCATCGGGTCTTGCCCCTGCCCTCACGCAGTGTAAGGGTGGGGGGAGCTGCAGTTCTAGTTTTCCAGTTTTACACAAGGTCCCTTTATATTTGTGGATTCTGGCCATAACCCCAAACTTAAACAGTATTTGTAAAGCTCATATATACATGCTTTTTCCCCTTCTGGAATTGCAATTTCAGTATTTTTGCTATTGGGGGTGTTTTATATGGTTTCTGTAATGCCTGATAAATGGCGTTACTTGGAACATGCCATTGGAAGGGGATGTCCTGCAGGAAGGCATTTAGTACTGCCTGCAAATACGCTTGTTTTGAGCTCCAGCTTACGAATAGTTCTGCTTTGTTCCCACCACTCTATCTGACAGAAATTCTATTCCAGAAACCATATCAACTTAATGGTTAAAAAAAATATAAAAATAATTATCCACCTCTTTTCTGCCCACTTGATCTAATGCCAAAATAAATGTTGAGGTTTAACAGATCCACTTGCTCTGTGATGCCCGCTGCCCTGCTGTTTTTACAGAAAGCAATCCTGGTTCTTCTCAGTCCTTGATTTGCTGAACTAAACGTACCGAGCTTCTTCCTATCCTCTGTATTTATCCACCAGAAGCTGAAGTCCCTACCTCCCTGCCAGTTCTTTTCCTGCTGACTTGTCACAGTCCTGTGCGGTGCGTTGGGTGAGATCTCACCGCAGCGTGCCCCTGGTGGATCGCAGCCTCCTGCTCACAAGCTGCCTCCCTTTTGCACCTCTGATTTCTCACAGCTTCCCTGTGCTGACACTTCAGTCCATCTGCCATGAGCTCCTACAGCCAGCAGGTCCTTCGCTTTCCCAGCTTTTTCCAAGGGATGATCTGCTAGTTTATAGCAGAAAGATGCCTGCTTTTAATTAATTGACACCCAAATGCATGGCTTTACATTTTGTACTACTGAATTTAATCCAATTTTTATTAGGGCAGTCATCAAGGTCTTCCAGTTCCTCCTGTATTTTATGTCAATCCTTTTCTGTTTTGATGGTACCTCCTTATTTTTTTCCATTGTCACACTCCTGTTTTTGTGCCAGGGTCATTAATGAAAACATTAAAGAAGAGGCCAGTTGCTGGGAACTCCACTAGTAGCTTTTCCAGATACTGCCCTTTTCAACACACCCCATTCTGTCCTTCTTTTATTAAACCCTTACTCATTTAAAGAACTTTAGTTTCACTTGTTTACTGTGCACTATTGTTAAACTAATATTGTGGCTAAACCTTAATTGCCTTCATCTTCTGCTTCTGTCACTTCCATATTTTCTTCAAAACTTGATCTGAAGTCCTACAAATTAAAGCAGTAGATCAATAGTTGGATGTCTGTTTTCCCTGTTCTTACTTCCTGATTTTCCGTCGTAGCGGTACAACCCGTGCCTTGACTGCTTATTGAACACCCAGGTTATTACACTGATCACCAGACTGGTGATTTCACGGCCATTCCTTTGTTATGTCCCGGTTCCTTCGCTCCTGTAGCGTGGCTGTTTTCAGGTCTTTTCCGGCTCATTCTCAGTGTGCCCCGAAGTGGCCAGTTCCGTTCTCTCAGTCACCCTGTTCCCCTGCTCCTTGTGTTTCTCACTGTCGGGATCCTTGTTCCCAGGGGAAGCCAAGGCCATTCGTTCTTGCTTTGGGGCCCTCTTGTTTGTCTGCAGTTTCTGTCCTTCACGTCCCCCCGGTTTAATTTTCAGTAGGGCTCGCTGAGGGGGTGTAACAGCGCCCATAACCCATTTGGAACTATTTCTGTGTGCTCTGTGCTTTGTGGGGGGCTAGGTGAATAAATCAAAGTGTAGCTTAATAAATATAAACTACAGAAATGAGTTGCTATGTATAACTGAAGTGAGACTGCTATAGCTTTGTTTAATTTGAATTTCAAGTGAATTGTTCAATTTATCTGGTTTTCCCTCAAGTTTATAAGTGATTTCTTTATTTCCAATATAAAGTAACCATTAGATTATAAGGTAGATTTTTTCCTATCGAGCCACTGAATGTTGACTTAAAATATAAAGGAAGAATGAACCTGTGTTAAATTTCTATGGAATATTTTGACCTAGGTTCTATAAATCAAGAATAATAATTAATGACTATGTCATTGTATATATTGTTTGTGTGGTTTTTTTATTTTAATTAATCATTCTGATGTAAAAAACGCATTAAAAAAACAACCTAAGAAATAGTTTAATGGGTGTTTCTTATGTCTCACTTTTGCTTTTGTTGTGAATAGTTTTTTGGGAAACTTAGATTTTTCTTGGTTTAAAACCCATTAACTTCTAAGAAAGTAATAATGGGGATGACAAATCTCACAGCAGGAATCTTGTAGCTGAAATAAGTGATTGGTCCCATGGTATAGAATCTCCTGGGACTTACAGAAATCCAAATCATAGTCTTTCAAAATTATATGATTACAATGCTCTTTTCTCTATTTCCTTCAAAGTGGGACTTTAGCTCCTAATGTATGTCATAGGAGGCTGCATATTTGGAGTTGTGAGGCTCCCTAAGAAAGAATTTTACTAATGACTATAGATATACTAAGACTCAAGTATGTATTATTCAGGAGGTTCTGTATTTACTTACCTTTTTGGTTTCAGTGACCAGTTGTGTATAGATTAGTCTGATGGAGAGAGAGTACACTCTGTGTACTGCCTTTAAGGGCAAAAGATACGTTGGAAATAATAGTTCAGAAGAAACCTGTCAAAGGTTCGGCAGCTTTAGCCATTAACAGGGACCCTCTGGAAAGTCAGGCTCCTTGGAGCTGTTGACACTCCATGTTGTGTTCAGTGTTCCCGGGAGCTTCCAGCGTGGCAGGGGCTTGGCCTGTGGGTGCTGTTTGGAAATGTTCTCGTCCTCCCCTTTCAACCAAAACAGGGGCTTTAGTGCGAGGAGGTAACAGTGCAGAGAAGCTAAAAGTTGGCATCCTGTTAGAGAGAGCAACTGGGAGGAAATGTTCTTGGAACACGTGTTGTGTCGAGATGCTGAATGATGCAGTAATAGAGAAATGTTCTTGGCACCGGGAGATTCTTATAGGGACAAACTTGGGCAGTGCACAGCGTGTAGCCCGTTGGAAAAGCATGAGATGCTGCCTGTGAGATTACCTTGGATATCCATGCCAGCTGCACAGATACTTGGAAATCCAACTGTCCAGAATGTGACACATCACCCTCAGAGAGCGTAGGGTTGCGGGTGAGTTTAAAAACGTGTTTATCCCAGAGTAAGTGGAGAAACTCAGCCTGTGGCAATACAGAGTATTCAGCTAGCACATGTGGAGGGGGCTGCTTTCACTGGGGTGCCGTCCTTTCCCAAACATTTCCACATTGGGCTGTGCATTCAGTTTTCCCTCTGGAACACAAAGAGATTTTTTAAGTCTGCTTTGCAGTTTGTTCATAGTGCTGTAGATCAAAGCATGGATAATTAAGCATAGAATTAACAATTGGGCTAAACTGCCAAATACTAGGTATTGCAACCTGTGTCAAATCTCCAAAAATAACAAAACACATGCTTGTGTGTGTAAGCGATGGGACGGGAGGTGCGTGGTATTGAAGCTGGGAGCCTAAGCTGGGCAGAAACCTGGGAAGTGGCAATGTCAGATTATTGCTTGATTCTTGCCATACTGCTGTGTTATCTTACCATGCACCTGCTGTACCATGGATTTGTCAAATTATTGTTATCTTTACTGACCGACATGAGTTAATTGCTTTAACTCCCCTTGACAATAACAGCTGTTGTTTTTTTTTCTCTGTTACTTGTTTTCTGGGCATAAACCAACATTTTCTGCATTAATTAGTAATTACTTTGCTGGGCACAGCATTAGCTTGAAAAACAGCGTTGCTGACTACAGGAAAAAGAAAATATTTTTGCACCCTCATGTAATTTTTTCCAACCTGTCACATCAAAACGTGTCTGGAATATGGCAATTTGTTAAATGATCTGCTGTATCCGACATGCCGGGTGGAATGCGTTTATGTTTTGGTTCAAAAATTGCTGTCTCTTACTATAGTAACCCAAAGCTTATTCTATATTCTTTATGATTTTAAGATGCTAATAGGGCAAACAGCATGCCGTTTTTGAGCTAGCCAGCTGGAAACGTAAGGCTTCTGTAATATTGAGGTTTGCATCAAGTGCGCTTACTGTACGAGTCTGTGAAAGGAGCCAGGCCCTACACTGGAAGATAAAGCACCTAAAGACTATAGCCCCTGTGAACGAAACCTGTACGGAAAAAAATCTGAGTCCAGATTGTAAGATTGGTTTGACTCAGCTAACCTACAAATGAAGGTCTACAGTTTAACATTTTTAAATTTTTTTTATTTTCCCAAGTCAAATGTACAACAACAGACAACAGGAAGGAAGACAAGGAATTATTCTTCTCCCTGGATGTGCCAGGGTCCCGGCATCCTCCTTTTCTGTCAGTCTGTCCCTCTAGAAACATTTCAGACATACGTCTGAAAACTGTTTGGATTTCTTACGCAGAGATAAAGAGGAAGGAGAGCAGGAAATGCTATGTTGCTGGTGTGAAACACGTTATTCCTAGAGCTCTTGGATGCATATAATTTTTACACTGGGGTTTTCTATTGCTTGAAAAATATCCACATGGCATATTTAAACACACACCACTGCATAAAGTCTTCAGTGGCTTTATATATTGTCTGTTAGAGACTGCTTTGGGGCATTACTATTTTTTGGCTAAATGAAGCTGACACTTGTAGAGGATGCAGAAAGCTGTATATTGTGAATTTGGTACCAGAAGGCCCAGAATGGTTGAAGGCATTTTTATACGGATTAACATCCACTTTTGGAGAAGTCTTGAGGCATTTGTGGTGTCTTAGTCATCATATTTAGCTTTGTTTTTAAACATCTTAATCTCTAAAATACTACTAAATTGTTCTTAATTGATATTCAGGACTAAATAATAAAATTCCTAAAGCTGGTTTTGGGTTTGCCAGACTCAGTGCTGTCTTTGTAGCACTTAACGCTGGGGAAACTGATCTTCTGTATTTCATTTTTAAGGGAAATACATGCAGATGATGAACATTCTGAAACCAATTGCGTTTGATGTGATCCACTTCATGTCCCAGCTCTTCGATTACTATCTGTACGCAGTCTATACGTTCTTTGGCCGAAACGACACGGTAGGTAGAACCATTATTCATTCCCATAGCACTGTACACACGGGATGAGAATACAGAGGGGATCTCTTCACTTAAAATACTACCTGATATGTAATCCCAGAAAAATCAGTGGCACCAGAATGGATTTGAATGCAGGAGTAAGAAAAGGCTGATGAGATCAGGGGAATAAACACCAGCAGCATCTTTATCACTGGGACATGAATCCTATTATGTTTTGAATAGATTTTGTACTCTGTTTCCAGCAGTATTATGAAAGGAAGGAAAGACAATATGAAATACTTACAAGTAGGGGCAAAAGTTGGGGAGCAAAGGAGCTGGGGTGGTTTGGAGCGTGGAGACTATGGGTTGGTTTAATTTTCCTTTATGTATTTCTCTAACTTAGATAAGAGTAGCAAAAGGGAGAGGAGCAGGGGTCCATGAAAGTTAAGTAGTAACTAAGGTTTAAGAGGTTTGAAATAGACATTTTGAGATCTAGTATTCTTCTGTCAAACTAATTGCATTAACGAAAACGGGTTTTTTGAGTAGTCTTGAAATAAATGTTTGTTGGCAGTGTCTGCACATAACCTAGATCAGCTTTCAACAGAGTTGTCTTAAAGCATTTATGAGGAGCTGCATGTAAAAACAATTTTCTCCTCTCTTGGCCCCTAAATTACTCCCCAGGTAATAATGCTGTGGGGTTCCAAACTCATCATCATCTGTTGGTGAATTGTAATGGATTTTCAGACTCAACGTACGGTTCTGAATGGTTTTGAGCTGTTCTCTAGCAGGACAAATGCATTTGCAATTTGTTTGTGTTTAGAAGATGGGTGCTTTTTGATATTTTTTTGGTTTTTGTTAAGATAATTGATTTCCATGGGCTCAGTCAGCTGCTCTGCTCTACACATTGTGTTGCATTCATTTGGATTTTTTTCACTCCCGTTTTGTGTTTTTAAAGCTGGTGCCGAGTTCCTCCCTCCCTGCTGCTGGCAGAGAGCAGCACAGTGCTGGGCAGGGAAACGGTACAGCAGACTGGGGGGAGAATTTGATGTTTTGTAGCGTGCCCAATTTTTGTTTTGGCAGATGATTTTCCATGGGAACATAATGCTTACAAAGGATCTATGAATGCAATAAACCCTCTTGTAACGCTGCTTAAATGTCCTCACTCCCCATAGTGTTTATCAGCCTCTGGAAAGTAGAGGTGGGTGATGGTATGTGATTTACACCACTGAGGGTGGTCCCGTTTTATTTTTGTTTACAAAGTAGCATGGGATTGCTAAAAGTGTGCTGGTAATAGAGCTTCCTGAAGTGGTTGAAATGCTTTGTGAATGTTGTGCTCGTGTTGCCTGTGTTAGTACACACATCAGGAGGGTGATTAATTGTCCGGAGCTCATTGCCAGTTCTGTGAAAACCAAAGATTTAAAATACACACGTTGAGTTTTGTGACCGGCCACGCTGCTCAGTCATTGATTGCTCTTTCCAGACCTCTTGGACCCTCTGTACTCAGCAGCTGGCTTTCTTCACTGCCAAAAGGTGCACAATTTTAAGCAGAATTGCTCTTTCAAAACCTTTTTAATTTCTGGGATGCAAGTTAAGGCTTCCCTGCCCCCTTATCTCAAGTTATGGAGCAACCTAACATGAAATTGAAAGGAATGGCCTATATTTAGTGTCTGTTCACTAAAGTGTGAGACGTTCACGAACATGCCACAGAACAGTCTTCCTTAGTGGAGTAAAATTGAGATGAGTTTGAATTTTTTTCACAGGACATAATAATTTATAAACCTAAGGCCATTCTTACGGAAAACACTTAATTTTATCTTTTTTTTACACTTTAAGAGGTGATGTAGAGTTGGTGACGGGTAAAATTGTTCTGTAAATCGTCTAATGCTCTGCTTCCTAACCTTACTAAGTCTTCGGTCTGTGGAGTGTAAACACCTACCATTTTGCATATGGAGATAGCTTCCCTGAAGCAAAGCACTTGTACTGCCGAGTGACGTGTTCTGGGGGAAACCAGGGGATTCTGTCCTTGGGGAAAAATGCTGAGCAGCAATCATTTTGGGGTTTTTTTGTTGTGTTTTCTCCCCCTCCTAAATATCGCTCCCCAGTTCTGACTTAAGGCTGTAACTGGTCGCTGCTAAATCTGGAGTTCTTGATATGTAATGTTTTATGGAAATTTTGTTTTTACATTCCTTTTCACTCAGATACTTTTCAAACAAGAAATTGCCATTTTTTAGAAAGAAATACATCATTGTAGGATAAGTAAGTAAAAGTTACTGATAACTATTGTTATCAGTAATTGAAAGGCAGAAAGAGAAAGAATTAGTGGCAGATTGTGGGATGTGTACTTCTGATGCTGTAGGTGCAAATCTCTTAAAATGAGATTTAATGGCTGAAAATTGCAAATAGTTTTTTAGTATATATTTTTTTCCTTTAAGCGGAGTATTTTTTCTGTTTCTTCTTACCTTCACACGGAGAATAGCCAGTCTTGAATTTGGAGTCCTTGTGGCCATGTCTTGAAAAACTGCTGTATGACATTAAGGAGGGAAAACAGGATTAAGGGTGTGTTTCTTAAAGGGGAAAAAAAAATTACTTTTTCACCCATATTCCTGCAAAATCAAAGGCAGCTCAGAACTGAGATTTCTACAGTAAAAATGTGAAGAAAAATACAAATTATTTTTGTAAAAAAGCTTACTTGTGGAAAAACAAAGGTGTGGACACTGGGTCAATGATTCAAGTCTCCTAGGTTTCAGCAGAGTGCACTTCCCATGGGATGAACCTCAGATGAAAATTGTCTTTGAGTATGTAGGAAGATTGGAACAGATGGACATTTTAAGTCAGAAACAGTAGATGCGGTGAATGGGGACCTAAATTATACCTTTTTGCATTTAAAAGGAGTGGATGGGATGACATGAACTCGAGCCCTTCCTTCCCTGATGTAGTGCATTAAAGGAAGTCTAATAATACAACGTACAACAGGGCTCTAAATGCTGCTGAGTAAAGTGCCTTTTGGTGGGAATCCCATACCAGAACCGTATCCAAACACCTCCAGGGTCTCGATGTCAACGTGTGTTTCTTATCAGTCCCGTTTCCACTTCCTTTGTTGTGTCAGTTTATTCGTTGGGTTTTTTTAATTGGAAGTAGAACATAAGTAGCTAGATGAATTATGCACGTCAAACCAGAGCCTCAGCTGGTACAATTCATTGCATTTCCTGGGAAATCAGTGTAGCTGTATTGATTCGTCCCAGCTGAACGTCCGCACCGTAATACCCCTAAGCCGTGAACATGAAGATGGCGCATTTCTCAGCTAGATCTTTATATGCAGTAAGCAATAATGACCGTTTTATAACAATCAATGGGTATAATTTTACATATGCAAGTTAGATATCTAATAAGGAATTACCAGATACTTTATAGCTTGAGAGAGAAGTCAAGACCACTTGGCTCGGGTGTGGTGTTCATGCAAGTCTCGGTGGGACATTGGGGTGCACCGTTCTGGGCTTATCACACAAATGAGAAAATTGAGAGCCCTGCACCCAATGCAGTATTACAACAAGAAGGGGTACTGTTTGTTCGTTGGGCTGTCACCTTCATGGCAGGTATTGGGTCATCCTTCTTACCGGCGCAGTGCTGAGCGCCGTCACCTCTGTTGATTTGCTTTTCACTTTGTGTGGTTGTGATTATGTGCTAACACTTCAGTGTAGGTGAATTGTAGCTAGTGTTTACAAACTGAGGTTTCACTTTATCACTGTGAAGTTTAAACCGATGGGGTTTCCTTTCCCGATTAAATAGAACGTGTTTCTTCCAGTTTGAGTCAACAGGCCTGGGCCTCAGCAGCAGCAGGTTACGCACCACGCTGAACAGGATCCAGGAGAGTCTCATCGATCTGGTGAGTACGTGGGCTTCGGTCACGCTTACTGGAATAGAGGTCTGCGTGGGAAATTTAGGAATTGCATTTCATTGTGGCCTTCTGATTTTTGTCCCTCGTCCTGTTCAGTATCTGTAATGACAAAGGCTTAGTTTGATGGCGTATCGTGATGTAGACATTGTTATTGTGTATATCACTCGTTTCTAAAATACAACAAAACTACTTTAATGGCTTTTGCTAGATGTAACAACAAAATTATGTATTTAAATCTTATAATGTGTTATGGTTCATGGAGTAGAGACATTCCAGTATTATTCTTATTAAATGAGATGTTTTATTTTTAAAAAAAAACCCAAACCAACACAACAGATGACTTATTTTTCTTCAGTAAACGAATAGCAAACCGGTCAGCTGTACTTAAAATCGTTCACGTAAAAATATAAACAAAAGTGGTATTCATCATGGAGACATTTCCTGAGAATATCGTAAGTGGCTTGCACAGTAATTAATACCGTGGATGCTGCAGGGTTTATTTTCTAAGGCTTCTGCTTTAGAAGGAGTAGAAGACTTTCAGGAGGATTTGGCATTCCACAGAATTGTAGTTTATCCCATATAAATTCCTCGAAGTGTTATAACGAATCCTAACCTGTTCTTTGAGAGAAGCTTCTTAAAGGGTCTTGGGACCACTTCTGACAGAGTCAGTAGAGGGAGCATGAGATAGCTAATAACCTCAGGTCTCTAAAAAGCGGAGTAAGGCTGGTCACATTGATATTCCTCTCAAAAGCAATGTATTCAGAAGGAAAAATGAATTCTAGAAAGATTTTGCAAATGAGTCATTTAAAGATTATGGAAAAATGGCAAGTTATGGAATTAATTTTTTAAACTTTGTAGTCACAGTTCCTGACAGTGCTTTACAGTCTTTTTTTTTTTAATCAGTCAAACTAATTTTAAAAAAAAATCATTTATAGGGGTAAATTGGAAAAATAACAGGACTTCTTTTTCTTCTGCAGTCATTTAACAATGCGGTTACAGATAATGGTAGTGTCAATTGAAATTAATAGCAATGTTCCAGGTAGGATTCGAAAGGAGGAAGAAATTTTACTGCACTACTATGAACTGCAAGGCATTCTCTGAGGTTTATTAATATCTTAGGAACTTAAGCTGCTCATATGCTATAAATGGAATTTTATCACTTTTTTCTCTCTGTACTGGAGAGGGGAGTACTGTCCTGGTTTTCAGCTGGACCACTGAGAGACAGAGTTGGGTTTCGGGCTCACGGCCACTGAGCAAAGAGGCTGCAGTGATTTAAGGCACGTCCTCTGCTCTTCCCACATCCCTCCTCAGGCATCACTGCCCCTGCTTCTCTGGAGGGGCACTGTCCCCGTGGAGCACTCCTCACCGGCAGCTGAATCACTTCTCCGTTCCCAGTCTAATGTCTCATAGCAAAGCCAAGTGTCCTTTATGAACGGCAGCAAGTCCTCCTGCAGTTTAGATGAATGTTTTAGACTGTGAACAGGAAAGATGCTTAAATTTTTACTCCTGATACTCTTCCCCCAGCTCTGTGGCTCCCTGTCTCTCCAAAGAACAGAGAATTGGTCGGAGGGCTGTGGGTTTGGTTATTTATCAGGTGTAAACATTTCAAAGCTTCCAATTTTTTGCTTGGTTTTGTTTTGGCTTTTTTGAGAATGACGTGAAGTGAAAAGGCAAAAAAGAAGGCAGATAAAGAGTGGATTTTGACAGTTAATCAAGGGTGTCTTTGGGTCAGGGAATATTTTAGGGAACTGGCCGTTTTGCCTAGATGATTAGACGTTACTGCGTGGGTGCAGCTGTGCTGGGGGGTGTCTCCAGAGCTGCCCGAGAGAGGTTCCATGAGTTCTAGCAAATGCTCAGGACTTTGGCTTGCTTTTACCCATTTTGATAGACTCAGCACAGCACAGACTTCAGTATTGAGAAATACCGTGGACGGTTTAATTGCAAATGTATCTGACTGAATGTGGATACAGATCAGAACATAGAAAATTCACTTGTCAAACACTGTAGTGATGTGAGTAGCCTTTAGAGTCGTTCCCATGCTCGGTGCCTCTGTCTGTATCTGATAGCATTTACCAGACACCTCTTTTAGAAGTTTTATCTTCTGTTCATTGATCTATTTCTGTGAGATCTGTTAGCGCTACAAGTGATGTGTTTGTGGTATTGATCAGTCAGCAGTCTTTGGTTGTGTCAGAATTTCTGTGGGGATCCTTCAAGGCTCCCTGCTTTATCTACTTTCTGCTTCTGGAACCTATTACAAGTTTTTTTTTTTCGGAAGTCTCCTCGCCCATGACAGTGAGAACCCCGCTTTCCCTGTCTGTGCTCTGTTCCACCTGCTCTAGCCCGCTTTTACATTTGTGTTTGATGTCTTGAGAGACACAGAACTGAAGGAGCCTTTCTGACTTAGCAAATCCACTGCCTTGGGCTGCACATCACAGGAGGCAACTCTCAACTAAAATCCAAGATACTGAAAGTGGAACTTGTGATCTTTTTGTTCCTCCACACCTCAGACACACTCAAACCATTGCAGCTTGGACGCTATTATCTTCCCAGTTGTCTTAATATTCTTAATGTCACTTTTGGCCTGGCTTTCATCAAGCAGTAAACACGTTCTGGTGCTGCGTTGTCCATCACAGCACAGTTTTGATCTTTCTGCTCATTCTTTATCCCTTAATTTCTCACCAAGTCCTTACACGTTTTGACACAATCAGTTTTCACCTGCCCTACCTGTAATTGTTGCAGCATAACAGCAATGGATCTGTCAGATATTTTGCTACCTGAATAACCTCCCTGCTCTTCCCCGTTTTCATCTGATCATCTGAGCAGTACCTTTTCTCTTGGCTTTTCAAGACCTACAGTGCATGTTCTTCCTTATCTCAGTCCTCTATTTGGAAAAAGCTAGGCCACCACTTCGTTCCATCAGTGTTTCTGGTGCCCATTGCTCTCCGTTTCTCTTTAGGCCAAACTATCTGAAATACGTGTGAATAGCTATTCTATTTCATGTCACTCCTCCTAGTTGGGGGTTTTTTTTCTGTGTTTTTTTTTTCCTCCCTGTTTTTTTTTTCTGTTGTGTGTTTTGTTTTTTTTTAAATTTTGCTCCAGGGCACTAGCGTAACCTGTTCTTATTACAGATTATTTTCCTGTGCTGTGAATATTTCCTTGTTCTCTACAATCAAGATGTCTGCAGGACAGAAATTTTCATGGAGTGATAACTTATTTAAAAGCATCATTTGTATTTTCCTGAAGTTAGCCACAGCTCACCTGGCCAGTAAGCACACGCACAAGTAATATTCCTCTGCTTTACCTCCTTGTTTGATTCCCGTTCAGGTTGGAGATCGGTCCCTCAATCTCCAGTTGGCAGCTGGGCTAAAGCCTCTGTTGGGCATTAACGTGTGCAAATAAGTGTGTTCTCGGCCTTTTTTTTTTTTTCCTGATATAGATATTTATCTACATGTGATGATTTTTTTTCACCTCTTTGAACCCAACACGGTTCAAATAGAAAAAAATATGGTTGTCTCTTGGTTCAGGCTCGATTGAAGTTACTCCTCAGAGTTAGAAACATTCCTTCATCTTACCTATCATCTGGAACTGCTCAGCTGGAGACGTTCTTGCTGGTTTTGTGGGTTTTCAGTTGTTTAATCCTTTGTTTTAGGAGGTCTCTGCTGATGCTCCAGGAACTCTCACAGCTGCTGAAGAGAGAAAGGAGAAGGTGCCAAGTCCACATCTCAGTCATCTCGTGGTTTTGACGTCTGGCAATTCGCTATACGGTTTGGCAGAGAGAGTGGTGGCCACAGAATCCTTGTAGGTTATTTGCTGTACACTGCATTTTGTGGTCACTGGAAGCTATGGATTTTTTAAGAGATTGTGATTACAAGCCAAAACCTTCTTGAGAGGTCAAAAATACCTGGCCCTCAATGTGATTTTAAATATGAGTGATAGAGGTAATTTATTCATTAAAGGTAGTGGGGCCTGACCATCTGTCCACCCCCTGCAGGCACAGGCAGTGAAATGTTACTGCAGCTGCTCTGGGAATTTGTGGCAGCACAAGGCCAAAACTAGCAGGAAAAAAGTTTAATCTTAAAGAGGCTAATGGGAGTATTTAATCTGTATAGTTCATTTAAACTTTATATTACTTACTCAAATGGTGTCAGCTGAGACGCAGGACTGTTTAGTTGGTCCTGGTTTGGCTGGGATTGCAGGGTGCTGTGCAGTGTGCACCTGGGAAGAGAAGATTATAGTGAGCAAGTAACGCTGGACTTAGAGTGGTTTTTATATGGTCAGAATAATGGTAAGTGGCAGATAGGAGTTTTATATTATTTTTTTTTCCCCACGCAAGATGACACTTAAAGATTAGAAGTTCATTTAAAAAATGTATTTTGAAAGGGGCTTATTTTCTTTTATTTTAGTTAGGAATGTATTTCTTTATGCTTAGTTAAGAATGCATTTCTTTCTTATGTTGTTGTTAACAAATCCTACCCCTGAGAAAGAATTTGACCTCATATTCTGTCTTTTAAATATTCACTAGTATATAAGTAATTAGGAAAGTTATTTTGGAATTATAATATTAATGTTGACTGCTCTGCAGCATGGAAATTACCTGACACTTGTCTACTGACTTGAGTAGACTTTGGGTAAGACTTTTACAGTGTATCCTGAGTAAAATAGAAGTATGAGTCCTTGATATTCAATCTTTAGTCTCTCTATTCAAGCATTTTCTTGTTTGCAATCAGATTTTAGAACTGTCAGAGTTGAGAATACCTGTTGATACACTGGCATGAAACCAATACGGTTCTTCTCAGGGCTAAATTTTCCAAGCTTGCATGTCGTTATTGCCAAATATGTCAACTACAGAGTAACGTTGTAGAGACGTGCCAAACGTTGCATTTAGTTCACGGTAAATTTTCTTTGCTTTCAAAGGGTATTTCTGGCGGAGCAGTTTGAGTTTCTTCAGCCTCATCTCGACGCGGTGATGCCAGCTGCCAAGAAGCCTTTTCTTCAGCAGTTCTATTCTCAGGTCAGAATGGTGCAATTCACAGCTGATCTTTCAACAAGATTTGAAACGTGTCCAGTGCGTTGCAAATACTTGTACATCATGGTTATATATTGCTCTTACTAGCTAGAAATTTGCTGAACTGAATTTCATCTATGTTCTGTTTCAGACCGTGTCAACTGCCAGTGAACTGCGTAAACCAGTGTATTGGATTGTTGCTGCTAAAGCCATCGATTATGAACAAACGCTGCTTCTTATGGCTAATGTGAAGTGGGATGTGAAGGAAATCATGTCACAGCACAATGTATATGTTGATGCTCTTTTAAAGGTGAATACTTTCTGGGAAACAGTGTGCTAGAGTTTCTATAAACATTAACCTACTGCAGTGCTTCACTAAAAGTGTTAAAGTAGCATGGTTAGAGCAATCCAGCACCCTGGCAAATGGTAAATTATTATAAGGAGGTCTGTCCAGAATTGTCATTGTTCTTGCTGCTGACAGATTGCTACCAGTGGGGATTTTTCGACTACGTGGTGGGGGAAGGTGACCACAGAAGTTTAAGGAGTTTCATGTCTCAGTCTCGAGTGGTAGATAAATGTGTAGTAAACGGAGTAATGTTGAGGAGAATCCAGTGGCTGGAGATAGTGATAGTGGCCTTTTAAACAAAGGCTGTTTGCTGTTCCGCGTAATTTGAGCGGTTGTCTTTGAGATGTATCATAGGGGCTGTAGGTCACACCAGCATCGATAATGGCCATGCAGTATCAGATTGTAGTTGCTATATTTAGAAGTTAGCGTTTGAAAAGGAAGGTAAAAGGGAAGTTGTTGACCCAACTTCTCCACTACTTTCAGCAGCAGTGGTTGTACAATTGCTGTGTCTGATGGCATATAGGACGAGCCACGGGGAGAGTCTCTGCCATCCTTTGATATATGCCTAAATTATGTTTCTAAAGGTCTTTAGAAGGAAGTTCTTGCAGGATTATACTAATTCCTGCAGAGAAACTGAAAATTTTATTTTAAAGATATGTGAAGCGTGTAGCACAGAAAAGGTTATGCGTCAGTGTTGAGTAACAGTTTTGATTACACCTATGTAGCTGTTCTTTGCTTAAAAAAACCATACTAGAAAGGAGGGATAGTCTGATAGAGGATCTGTCATTGCACTGAATCTGAATCTTTGTGATTACCCTTCTTTGTGCTGCCGTGGCTTTTGGAAAGCCGGTTGTACCTACAACGTTTGGTCTCTGCAGTAGCTTTTTCGTTTTGTGAGAGCGTGACTGGATTTTCTTCAGTGCCTGTATATTGACTTTAAAAAAGTTGAAGATGAGCTGAGGGAGTGAGGCAATGGAAATGGCATTCGAAGGATTTGCTACTTGGTTAATTTTCAGAGGTATCGCTTTCACAGAGAACTACGCTTCTGGGGAACAGAGCAGTATTTCTCTTATTAAAAAAAATTACTGAGGTGGTGTTGTGAATACTGTACTGGAAAGCAGTGTGCTTGGTACTTTACACATTATGCTTGTCTCTACAGCCTGTGCTTATTAACCCTCTTGGCTTTCTCTTCTTTTTCAGTATTCTCTTTCATGTGTGTTCCTAACTCTTTGTTGTTGCTGTTGCTAGGGGTGTATAGAGAGTGATCCCTTTTATGCTAAAGGAGTAATGAGCTTTCATGTTTCATCAGGAATTTGAAGAATTTAACAGGAGGTTGAACGAGGTGTCCAAGAGGGTCCGTATTCCGCTGCCAGTCTCCAACATCCTGTGGGAGCACTGCATCCGCTTGGCCAATAGAACTCTCGTGGAAGGGTAAGTAGTTCAGGAAAGTCTTGGTTTGGGGTAAATACGTCTATAATGATAAGATCTATTTTATGGAATTGAAAGTTCTGATTTTGTAGTGCACTGGTAAGCTCTTGTGCTTTTGGGGAGCCTACAAATATCAAGGCTTAACACAGTCCTCAGCAGTTTTTTGGCAGAGTCATGCACAGCATTAAGTCTAAGGAGAGTGGTCTTGTATCCAGATACAGCTGAGGAATGACATCAAGTGTTTTACTGAAGCATTCAAAACAATTTTATTTTCAAAGAAACTTCTATCTGAAAATTATAATTTCCCAACAGAGCAAAGAAAGGTAAAGTGTAATTGTCAGCATCTCTATGGTGATGCCGTTTCTCTTTGCCAGGAAGCAGTTTGCCAGGATGGAGTTGCCAGCCCTAGCAGTTATCATAGAGTAGCCATGGACCAGGATTTTCCCAAATTCTTCAGGAACAGAGAGGTGTCTTAGGTGGCTTGGTCAGTAGAGGCTCAAGCACCTTAGTCAGGAACTGCTACACCTCGCTCATCCCTCCCTCTGAGTCAGTGTCCCAGTCTCTTCACAGTCACTATTGTCACCTGAGAATTGCAGTCCTTTCATCCACTGCATTTATTTTTGTGTTCGTGCCTCTTGCTATGTATGTCTGGGCTCTCGTCACAACTCCTTTTCCTCATAGAATATGTGCTATCTTCCGCTCCTTCTACACGTTTCCATATTTCTTCCCTGGTTATCTTCACCCCATGCACTCCCTACTGTAGGATTTTCAGTGGCTTTTCCTGGGGGATGTGTGGGTTTTTAGTATCACTGGGCACGATGTGGTTCTGTTCTATGAGAGGGGCTAAAACATACTGTACTAATGCAAATAAAACTCTGCATCGGACATCCTGAGAGGAGTTCTTGTCTGCTTTTAACTTAAAGCCATAATTATCTTCCTCCTCAAGGTTCAGAGGACTAAGTCAAATGACTTTGAGAAGTAAGATTCTTTTTTATTTCCTTTTAAGTGTTACTTTCTACTGTGTTTCTCTTCTCAGTTATGCCAATGTAAAGAAGTGCAGCAATGAAGGACGTGCCTTGATGCAACTGGACTTTCAGCAATTCTTAATGAAGCTAGAGAAGTTAACAGACATTAGGCCTATTCCAGATAAAGAATTTGTGGAAACCTACATTAAAGCATACTACCTAACAGAAAATGACATGGAGCGCTGGATAAAGGAGCACAGGGTAAGAGTAAAATTTGCATTCTTTTACTGCCTATTGGGAAAAGTCACCATGATGACAGTCATGCTAACAGCTGTAAATGATCAATGCTTCTACGTGTTAAAAACGAATATATATACATGATATATAAAAATGAACGTATATCTATGTATATATTGAGTTATAATAAAATCTGTATGGGAAGCAGTATAAAGATATATGCATGTATGCATGTCCATGTTCATTATATTTATTATCATATAAAGTTTGTATGTGTTTCTACTGATTCAACATCTGATAAAGGATAAATAAGCCAGTCACATCTACCTACT
Organism: Arenaria interpres; assembly: GCA_013399435.1. NCBI lineage: Eukaryota > Metazoa > Chordata > Aves > Charadriiformes > Scolopacidae > Arenaria > Arenaria interpres. Next base: position 456,135 of record VXAK01025544.1, on the reverse strand, counting down.
GCGTCAGAAATTTTGGAGAACTGGAGTTGAAAACGTTTGTGTGCTGCTCAGAAAATGCCAAAGTGCAAGCTCCATCATCAAGCGGTATCGCTGGAAATCACACTGTGAAATTTTCCTTTGCCTTTAGGACGGCTTCAGCTAAGTTATAGGGCGCGGTGTCTGCGAGTCCTTGCTTTGTCTTCATTGAATAGCAGTGAATCAGGGTGGACATTGCTCTGAGATGAGTCTCTGTGTTGAAAGCACTGAGCTTTCACGGAGTGTAACTACCAGTGGTAGCAGGGCTGCGTACGTAACAGGCACATGCTGCTGGAGCTGCCTGTTGCTGGCATGAAAAGTCTTTTAAAATGGAGTGCTTTGAAATCTGTACTTTGGGATTACTTTAAATCCCACTAGGAATGGATGAAAGAAATATGTCTTTAGTAGCGTGTTCCTTGTTTTACCTGGAGCCACAAAAGTGATGGTGAGCTGTTGGTTGGTGACCTCCATGGAAAAACCTCGTTTAAACCTGCTGGTGGGAGCTCTGTTTGGGACAGTGTTAGGTATAAAGGTAGTACTGGCAAATGGGCTGTTTTGACAGGTGTTGAGAATTCTTGTCTTTACACTTTTGCCATTTTTTCCTCCTTTATCACTTACTGAAATTAACATGCTTTGGAGACCCTGCAGACAGAAGTAGTTAGAAGCTTATTGGAAACAAGTCAAAATAAAAAAGACCATCATTTTTTGTCACAGTTTGTTTAGAAAAATGTTTTTGTGTTATATGCAAATGGGATAAGCTTTTATATTTCCCATCACGCCTCCCAAAGAGTGGAAAATACATTAAAAATTGATTTATATATGTACATATTCACGGAGTTACTTTCTGTGAACTCAGTCCAACACTGCTGAAGTCTTAAGAATTTTCCATCGTAACCTGCCATGTAGCAAAGTACAGTTTTTCCCTCTGCCTCAACTATGGAAACTCTCCAGGCCTGACTTCACCACCCTTCACATCTCCTGTGTGGGCTGGCCATTTCTGTCAGCTGAGAAGTCCCCCGTGCCTGTGTGTCCTGGTTTTCTGTCCTTCCCCAGTGTTCTGGTTTCCCATGCTGTGACCTGTGTTTGTTTGCAGGAATACTCCACCAAGCAGCTGACCAACCTGGTGAATGTGTGCCTGGGTTCCCACATCAACAAAAAGGCGAGGCAGAAGCTGCTGGCGGCCATCGACGACATGGACAGGCCCAAGAGATAACGGGGGAAGCTGCTTTCCTCCTCCCTCGTACCTCCTCCTGTCCATGGGCCTCCTCCCTTGTGGGCTGACGACAGCCTTCTCTTAAAACCATTGTGCATGACCTTTCTTACCAGCGTTGGGTGCACTCTCAAGTGACGTAATGCTCTAAAATACCACTTTTCTAATCTGTAGAATTCTTTTCTGTTGTATGTCTTTGTTTTTGTTCTGTTTTTTTTTTTTGCCCGTAGTAAAGGGCCACAGTTTGTGTATCATTGGTGAGCTGTATATTTTGCAGAACTGTGTACTGTAAGTAAAATCAAAATCAGAGAGACACACATTGGCTTAATATATAGTTGATGCTCTTTTTTTAATAAAAGGGCTACTTGAAAATACGATTTCTTTCCTCCCTGCTTTCTCCCTCAGAAATTGTGCTTTATTATGGACCAGTGTAAAATGAGAGGAAATGTACAATATTTGATCGCTGTACCTTGCATGTGGATGAAGAGCACAGATCAACTAAATACTCTCATATTAAAGCCTCTCGTCTTCAGGTGTATTTAAAAATGTCTGTTTATTTCAGAATTAATTTAGTCATATCAAAATTATTGACTTCAGATTAGTAAAAGGTAATAAATACTCTACACTAACACGATTTCTTTGTGAGACTTTATTTTCCTAATTCAATAATCCAAAATTGTCATTTACAGTAGAACTTAGTGGTGCCTTCTTTTTGTCCCTCTGCCAGTCTTCCCTGTTCTGAAGCAATAATGCCAGGGAACAGGAATAATGGTTTTTTGGCTGAAGTTTTGGGTTGATGCTGAGATAATGGAACTATTTCCTGCTATGCAGTAGGCACCCGGAGTGATGCTGACCAAAGCAAGGTTCCTGGGCTCTGTGTTTGTCCCAGAAATGGGTTTGTCAGAGCGTCACTGACTCCGCTGAAGTTTCCAGGTTTGCCTTTGGTTTTGGTATGTAAAGCTTTAGATTATTTTTTGTATTTTTATTACATAATAAACTTTTTGCAGTGCGTTCAGACCTTTTAAAAGGAAACATGCTCGCTTTGAGCTAATAGGTACAATAATTTCCATAAGCTACAATCCAGAGGATGGTAAATTCTCAGTTTCAGGCTCATCCTTGCCATTGTGCTTTTGCCTGCGGAATCACGGTAATCGCTCTTTTCTGTAGTTTAATTTCCTTTTTGGAAGTGGACTGAGCGTCATCGTGTGAGTTCAGTGAAAGTCTGTATATGGTTTTAGGAGAATGGTAGACTTTACATCTTAAATATTGACTGTGCAGTGTCCAGCTCTGTTGTTCAACTGTATTTAAGGGGAAATGAGATCTAACCCAAAATTTAAGTCCATTCTTTATTGACCATGCTGTCATTCTGAGTTCTGTTTGAGACTTGTCTAGCGGCCTGTCAGTGTGTATGCGGAGCCTGAATCGCTTTCACCCTCTTTAAAACGGCGGTGCACAAAAAGGGCAGTGTAGTTCATTTTGGAAGTGTGGACTTCTGTGTCAGTGACTCTGCCCTGAAGTCAGATCCTCAACAACAGCTCTTGGAAGGAATAGAAACGTGTTGGAGACGAGTCACGTAGAATCTGTTTCCGTTTTCTTCTCGTGGATGAAATAAGAAACGTAGATACGCGTACTGGAGCTGGGGTGAGCTGGGCACGGGGTGAATCTCTCCTGAGCTGTGACTTGCTTACCCAAAGGTAGGGTATAAGCACTGGTTGGAATTAGGGTGAGGGAACAAGGTGGGCAGTGGCAGGAATCATAGTCAGGAGTGATTTTTTTTTTTTTTGTAGTGTATTTATAGTTTGGCTTGTTACTTTTAAGTAACCCCCCAAGTAAAAGAGTGTAAGATGCAGAGTTAAACCCGTGCAATGACTGCCTGATCTTAATTTGTGTGTGCCTCAGAAATAACTTTTCCAGAGGAGCCTCCCCTGGCTGCCCAGGGTTGGTGCTGAGGGGGAAGCTCCGTAGCTTGGTGGCCCACGTATGCTCTTAGATATGATTTAGCTGTCAGTTTGCCCTGCGCAGGGACGGGGCTGGGACTCTGTGGCCCTCGTGGCTCCCTTCTGACCCAGGATATTTGTCATTACTTGGTCCTGAGTGACTAATGAAGCTGGGTTTTGGCTGAATGTTGAATTATTAACTTCCTAAGTAGTTTCCATCGTCTGGTATGAAAGTTCTTAACAAACCATTGATTTTTGAGCATCTCTGTACATCTTTGTTCTCCTATGGAATAAGAAGCCTCTTATACTGCTGTTTCTGCAATAGAGAATGTGGATTCAATACCCTTCATGCTTCTGGGGAGTGTTTTGGAACACTCTGATAATAGAAGATGATTGCCTTCAGTCTCCGAGGGGAAGGACCAGCGCTGCGGAGGTGAGCGATGTGCCCGTCACTCCTTCTTTAGCCCAATGAAGAGTTTAAATCCCGTGTCCCTGACGGTGAGTGCTGTGATGTTTGCTGAGCTCAGCTGGAGCCAGGAGGAGCAGTTTCCCCGTCTCTGGTCGGGGCAGGGGTGGGCTCTCTGGCAGCTTTGCCCCTGATTGAATTCTCACAGATGGGGCACCTCTGGTGAGGCCAGCTGCAAAGCTGTGGGTGTGGTTGTGCTCTTGGCTTGTCCTTGTGCCACAGAGCAAACAAAATGATAAAGATCCCCTCCCCTTACTGTGCAAATGGTGTGTTTGGGGTATTTCCCCTGTGAGGCCTTGCTTGTGGTTAGTGTTTATGGAGTTTCTGTGTTGCAAGCTGTACTGAGGTAATGCAAACTTTAAATAAAGCCCCTGTTTAAAAACAAAAAACAAAGCAAAATCTCAAAAACACACTGACAAGAAAACCTTCAGCTCTGATTAAATTGATAAATAGTGCTGCCTCTCACCAAAATCCTCTGAAGGCAGAATGTCAGCAGGCACCTGCTATATTATAAATGATGCAAACAGTCATGGACAGAAAAATGCAGATTTATTGTGTGTGGGTGATGGTATCTATTTTTTTTTATAGCCACTGGTTGAAACGGGAGCATAAAGACTAAGCATTGCGCCAGACACTGGGATTATGGTGCAAGTATGGAAATAAGGCAGCTTGCACGCTGCAGAGTTTCCCTGCTTTTGCTGCTATTTAAGGGTATTTGTGAGCGTGGTGTGTGGGCAGCGCCAGAGCCGGTTCCCATCACAGCGGGGACCTGGTGTTTAAGGATCTCCTGCTCTTCTGTGAGGTCATCAAGTGTGAGCTGGAGCAGTAGCTTTAAACTCTACTAAAGGCATCACAAACCTGTGAGTAACCTTTCAAATGGGCACTAAAGCAATAACATGCCATATGATAGAGGACGTGCCTGAGAAACTAAGGACGAGATGAGTAACCTCTGTTTTTGTGTGTGGTGGATCCATTGCTCAGTCTGAATTCCATGGAGTGTTCTGTCCAGTCCCAGAGAGTTTATATGAAATAGCTGGATGTGAACTGAACTCGAATCTCCTTGGCTCTACTGGTACAGAAAGTCACCCCCAGTGCCCCCAGCTCTGCTGGACTCGTCTGGAACTTTGCATCTGGACACATACATGAAGGAAAACCAACTTTGAGAGTAGAGATGTACAGCTCTGTGTGTTACGTTGGTAGATTATCTTGCAGAGACTTCAATATCATCAGATTTAAAACTGGCAAACCACTGTCTAAACTTGTGTTTGTCTCTGAAAAACAAAATACACGAGCAAGCTGAAGATCCAGAAGAGTTGGAGTGAACTGCCCCTTTTCACCAAGCACAAAGCGACTGCAGGTATTTTTGAAGATCTTTTTGTAAGTAAACCCAAGGTTCATACCTGTGTGTATGTGCTGCCCCATATGTCCAGTATCCTTTATTCATAAGTACCACTATTTATAAATAAAAAGTCAGCCCGTTCATTGTATTTCAGTAAAGAATAAAACAGAAATGTTGCTTCAGCCCTTAAATAAAGGAAAAGAAATGACTCTGGCTGCCGTCTGAGAGCTACAGGGGTGTCATGTAGAATAGGCACCATAAAAAAACTGTTCCTTTTGAAATTCGTCTGTGTATTATAGTGTAAATCTGAACACACACGCACACAGAGCTCTTTGTGCACTGTGATTCAGCGCTGGGGACCATGAAAAAGAGTAGCAAAATTCAACAAGCAGCAAGGCATTACTGGTGTCTCTGCCATCCCTTACACGAACAGCTGACTCCAGAGCCTGGGGAGGTGGCACAGAGTGCCCCTTGTGTGAGGAACGGGTGTCCGCTGAGCACAGGGCCGTAGTCCAGGTCTGAACTCAGAGCTTTGAGTACCTGAGTGACCATGCTGCTGCCGCTGGCTTTGCCCCTGACCTGTGCTGCGGGAGAAGCGTTGTGAGAAGCCTGCGAAGAGGGGCTCCAAACAGCCCCAACCCCTGTAGGCATCAGACTGGACGCTCTGGTGGAGCCTGGTGATCCTGCCCTGCAGCAGAGACAGTGAGTAGCCACGCTCCCTGCCCTGGTGGCCCCGGGGACACCCGCTCCAGACGTCGGGCATGTGGAAGGGAGAAGAGGCAGACCCGGGCTGAAGGGCGGTGGTACATCAACGTGGGGAACACACAGCTCGCTCCGGGACAGCGTGCTGTTCTCTGGAAACCTGAAAACTCAATAAACACAGAGATTACCATTGCTTAATGCCATTATTAACGTAGTACTAAGCACCTGTGAGTTTCAGGACCATTTATTTCTTGAAGGTAGGAAAATGTTATCAATGTAAGTGTGTTTGACCAGGGGCTGCTTCCTGGCCCCGAGCTGCCACCATCCGTCTCCTCCAGAGCGCTCAGAATAGTGAAGCAGCCAAATACTCCAACCCACTGAGTGTTCACAGGCGGTTTATAATGTGCCACATTTCAGCGAGACAACCTTGTCACCAGGAATAGCAAAGCCCGGTAGCTGATGCCGTTAACCCTTCCTCCCCCAGCCCACGCAGCCCCGCGCTGTGCTGCTGCCCCAGCTCTTCCTCAGGGCCGTACTCTGAGGGTCTGCAGAGCCTTTGTGCCGGGAAGAAGAGGTCTCTATTTTTCAGTGAGAGATTTCTATTGCTGGAAATCCCTGCAGTGAGATGTGGTGCTCCGGGTGATGTGGTTTTGCCTGTCTGCACTAAGAGGGTCTGAGGCTGCCCGGCTGGGGGAGGGAGCCCCCCGGGGATGGCACGTTCCATAAGGCTTTGGAGATGCTGCATTCAGCAACGGCTGGGTCACACACCGCCCTGAGCTTGGGTTTGGGTTCTGCTCCCTCTCCGTGCCTCATATAGGGAAGTTGGGTTTATTTTCCTGTACTTCGCTCCCCTGGCTATGAAGGGACCAGTGTTTTCTGCCATGTTTTATAACGTGCTGGCAGGCTGGGGTCTGATGCCTCTCCAGAGGCGTCCATGGCAGTGCTGCTGCAAAACTCTTCTTGGGAGAGGGGCCAGGGCTGCCACAAAGGCACCAGGCTCCACGTGGGACACCTCAGGCCAGTCATAGGTATCTTCTGGCTTTGGGAACCAAACATTTGCTCTTCTTCCAGCAGAACTTCTTACCTCTTGGAAGAAAGCACAGGAAACTCCAGGGACCACCTTGATTTTATTTTCGTTGAAGGGTAAGTTATTTTTCTTAAGGTGCTGAGTTATGATCTAAATGCTGGTGTCAACGCACGAAGGAGCTGGACCAGGAGGGGCAAGAACAGTGCAGACAAGACCTAAGATCTTGTTTGCTCACAGAACCTAGAAAAAAACTCCTTCTTGAGCATTTCTTTTCTTCACAAAGAACATCTTGTAAAGCCCAAATCCGAGAGTGTTCCAAATCAAGTATTTAGGTAAAGAGATCAGGGAAGAATTCTGTCCAATGTCTCTCTGTGCTTTTTAAAAACTGTCTATTTAATAATGGGAAATGATGGGGCAGTATCTCTAGAGATATATGTATTTTTTTTTTGTAGGTATTAAATTGATGAGTTTCAGTCGCCGGGTGAGTGCTCAGACTCCAAGCTGGTAGGCTCTGGTTAAGATTCTGGGAGACTAGTTCCCATGAACTTGTGTGCTCTTATCTCATATCTTTAGGTGGAGACTCATTTCTTTATTAAATTTCAGGTTTTTGCATTTGAAAAGAGTGAATTGTATGAATAATTAAAGCACATTTTTCAACTTACAACGAATAATCAGTAAGGACTGAGTGACATGTGTGCGGGAAGTTTTGAAGCCTACTCTTTGTAGGAATGAGAAAAAAATCTTGATAAAGTAGAATTTTCTGGAGTTCAGTATGTGCCTGGATCACAGCCTGAAAAATAGGAGCACAATCTTCTCTGGAGATATCTGGTACTTCATGATGAATCTCTCTGCTCTCGCTATTTCATGAGGTCCGTGAAGGATTTTCAGGCTGAGCTCTTCTACGCTGTGGCCTCAGCTGCTTTTCTGAAAATGGGCTGGTGCTCAAGCTTGCTGTTGACAAACATTAATTTTTAAGGAAAAGTAAGCCTGGGCTTCTTTAAGTATTTTATTAGTATGTTCACCTTGCTTTACTTTTACAGTGTGGAGTAGAATAGAGATTAAAGCATTTTCTTTCTTTTGTGTTCTACAGCAAACGGCATAAAAAAAGAGACCATGTTAATGGCCAGAGGCTGCTCCTGGGGGGAGCCCTCGGCCTTGGCGCTGCTCCCCTCCTGTATGAGTATTGCAACAGCTCTTGGGCGCTCCAGTCATGGACCCCATCTTCACCCTGCTGGGCTTTCATAAAAAATACAGAATAAACGGTCTGTGTTGCCTCAATAGGGCCTAAATCTAAGAATGACGTCGGTGGAGGGCCATGTTTGGCCAATCTCCGTTGGCTCGTACATAATCACAGCACGGAGAGAGCAGGGCCTTACCCCACCTCCCGCCCCCTTTCCGGGGCAGCTCAGGAGCCTGATGCAGGGACCCCAGGTCACCAGCGGAGCAGCCCCTCTCCCCATTTACTGCACCAATCTGCAGAGATTAACCCCATTAAACCCCATCCGCGGTGCCTGGTGCAGGCACCTTCTGCCCAGACACCCAGATTTCCCGCTGGTGTCGGTGAGGCTGGGGACATTCCTGTAGCGGACAGCAGAACCCAGCCCCACCGCTGCCCAGGTGATGGGCTGTGCTTCCATGGGACCTTCTTGACCTCCTGTGTTGTGCCACCAGTGGTGGCTGTGGTGGGCTTCTGAGCAGAGGGCTGGAAGTGGCAGGGGCAGCTGGTCAGGGGGTTCTTGCAAGGCACTGGGCAAAAGTAACAGGCTGGGTGACAACGGCGCAGGAGCTGGTGACCAGTGGAGACCGGGCTGCCAAGAGGAAGGCATCTCCTGGTTTGTTTTACTTTGTTTCCCACATTGCTGAAGCAGGGGGGCAGCCTGAGGGACCAGATGGAGGGCTGCTGCTCCCTCTTGGAGTCACAATGGTGTCCTGAGGGAATGTCCTTCCTAACGCAATCACCAGCCCGTCTCTGCTGCCCGGCTTCTGCATTAGCAGAGCGTAAATTAGACGATCGCTCTAAAGTGCCAGCCTCTCTCTGCTCGTGACAGATGAAGAGATGCACGTGTAATCAAAGGGGCAAATTAATCCAATCTCCTCCATCTAATCTTCGTCCAAATGAAACACTCCAAGGGGGCGGTGGAGACTTCTTAGCATCTGCTGGAACTTGGGCTCTGGCTCTACAGAAGTGTTTCCACACCAGCCTTGGTGCAGGGTTGACTGAGGGCATCAGCAGGGTGTAGGATGCAGCCTGGCCCAGTGGCCGGGCCATGAGCCAAAGAGGGTCACCACCCTGCAGGGACAGTATTTCCAGTATGTCTCAGGGCTGGAGAGGGGCAAAGCATTGGGGAACAAGTGGTAAAAGTCCCCCTACAGAATGGAAAACTTTTTATATTGACTTAATGGTTTTGTGATGATGAGGTTCAGGATTAGTGCAATGAGGGAGCAGGGAAAGGGAAGATGGTTTGTGTGTTTGACAGGATCTCCCATGATCTACCCTAGCATCCGGAGAGGAGGAGACCAACCGAGCAAAGTGGCCTCCCTCTCACTGGCCACGGAGAGGGAACAATAGCCCTTCTGGTTCCTCTCCTCCACTCCATTAAATCAGCCTAATATCTAGTTTTTGGTACTCTTCTTGAATTGTTATTTCATATTCAAATCTATATAAATGGAAATGAAGAATATGTTGAACAGTTTCTTCTGGAAGGTACAGAACACTTTGTGTTTGTATCAGCAGCCGTTCTCCACTGTGCATGATACACCTGCCTGGGACTGGGAGAGTCATCTGCAGAGTGGGTCTATGTGTATTGTCTGCTGTTTAGAATGCCTATTTTTGCGAAAATGATGCTAGTCGAAATAATTAGGTGTAATGGAGAGGAAGGACATAGATGCTACAAAGTGCTATGAAAAGGCTGAATTCTCTCTGGAGGAAGACTTACGATCTCATTATTCCCGTTGCAGTCTCTAAGAGCAAGGTAACCTGAAAGGGACTGCTTTGACAAATCACTTCTATTTTGCTTCCTACAACAACTCACAGACAAAGAGAGATTGGTTTTTTGATGCATTGTGTCAGATAATTCTGCCTCTGACTCGGCCACCCTCCCCCAGCCTCCACCCGGCTGGAGTGGCAACTGGAGAGTGCGTGCATGTCCCACTGCCGCTGGAAACGGGCACCGCTGGGTGCCCCAAGGTTTGCTCCAGCATCAGGCTCTGCACTTCCCCTGTGAAATGTAAAGGTCACAGATGGTTCTGCGTGTACAGGGGAGAGGTGGGATTGGGCAGGTGCCATTGTGGTCAGCAGGTGGAGGCAGGTCATCCTGCCCCTTTGCTCTGCCCTGGGGAGGCCCCATCTGGAGCACTGGGACCAGTTCTGGGCTCCCCAGTTCAAGAAGGACAGGGAACTGCTGGCGAGGGTACAGCAGAGGTCTACCAAGATGATGAGGGGCCTGGAGCATCTCTCTGGTGAGAAAAGGCTGAGGGACTTAGGGCTGTTTAGTCTGGAGAAGAGAAGGCTGAGGGGGGATCTGATCAACGCCTGTAAATACTGAAAGAGGGGTGTCAGGAAGACAGGGCCAGTCTTTTTTCAGTGGTGCCCAGGGACAGGACAATTTTGACAATTTTGAAGTTAACTTTGCAGATGTAAAGAAATAAATCCCAAAATACAGAGAAGACCATCATGACTGAGATAGAGAACTGACAGAGTGAAAGTCCAGAACTGTTTCTCAAAACCACCGACGAAACACAGAAGGAGCCCAGCTTCAGCAAACACAAAGCAGCGAGGAAAAAAAGTGACTTTGCAGTGAAGGACTTGGAGAAAAAAATCCCTGAGCAAAATGAACAAAATACTGACTTCCAACCTTCCGTCAAAACATGCCTGGAAACAGAAAATCCAGCAGCTGAATTCCCATTGCACACAAAAGACTCTGAAACAAGCCTTTGAGATGAAAACCATTAGTTCTCCATAGAAAGTCAAACGTACTTTTTACTCCTCAGACTAAGGTATCCGGGGCCGGCGCTATGTGTGAACTCTGCCTGAAAGTCATCATTTCTCCATCCTAATCCATTTGCAAATGGAGTCAGTGAAGTACCAATTAACCTCAGGTCATTAATTTTATCATTTTCTTTCTTTTCTATTTTCTTTTGTTTTCCTTTAACTTGTGTAATGGCCCCAGGGAGAAAAAAATAATTGTTTGGGTCCTTGGCCTTCAATAAATCTTCTCTTAACACACCAATTTCAGGCCTCAGATTACCGCTGTGCTTGGCCTTTGAGTTGCTGAAGACATTTCTGTGCCTTTAATTTTAGTCTCCATCCTCTGCTTCCGCAGCTGAGATGTCTTACGGGGGTGGGATTAGTCCCAGCTCTTATCTTGGTTGAGAATGTGGGTTTATTTTGGTTTATTTTGGAGAGGGAGGAGTGCGAGTTCAGGAACTATAAAAACAAATTCCTGCTTATGTTTCTTTAGTTTAGTGGTTTTGTTTCAATTTAATTTTAATTACTTTAAAGTCATTTTCCATATTTTTAGGTCTTATATTTCATTTTTACTTTCAGAGGGTTTTTTTTAATATAATTGAAATTTAAAAGAACAGGATATTTTGGGGGTTTTATAATGTGCCAAGAGATCCTGTGCTCTGAGCTGCTTAGATGCTTGGTAGTGTCTGTTCATCTACATATACTATTGGTTGTACAATATTTAGCTCCTCTCAGGGTTTTAATTTGGTGGGGGTTTACGTGGGGAACAACCAGCTCAGTGACCATCTCTGAGTTCAATCTTTCAGAAATTAGTAGCGCTGAGGGGAGCAGGGACCTCCTGGTTGGGGATAGAAGTGGTTTTCCTGGCACGGTGGGGAACCAGCGCCTGGGAGTTTTGGCCATAGTTGAGTTTGCCCCAGGAGGAGCTTCATGAGCTGGACCTCGCCTCACTGTTCTGCTTGTTTTAGGCCATATTTCACAGAACTTTTATCAGAGGCCACCCCTGCAGAAGAGGCAGCAGCTCCTGGGTCGGGAGAGCGAGTCCCTGTTCAATCCATGAGCTTGGCGGTGGCCAAGCTGCTGCTGGCGTGTCAGGGCGGGCTCCTGACGTGGTGCTGGGGGTTCGTGGGCAGGGACAGCCCTGGCTGAGGTCACCACGGGTAAAAACTGGGTGTAGGTAGATCCCGTGAAGCCACAATGAGAGTCCTCCAGCAGTAACTTCCATTAAAGTGCCTGCCGTGGGGAAGGGACTCACACAGCACATTTTCACACCAATTTTCTAAGGTTGTTTCCCAGACATAGAAATGTAACCCCTTTCAATTTAGCTAGAAGTTAGAGAGTGAATTTCTGCAAAACAGGGCCATTTTCCCTCTCTTCCTGCGTATCCAGTGTGTCCTTCCCCTTTTGCTGCTCGTTGTCATTCACAGTCTGCAGTTCACCCACAACATTAAAAGCTTTTCGTTCCACATCTGGGAGTTGAAGCTGTCTCAAAACTTTCTGCATCTATCTTGTCATTCAACAAGAAGAACGAGGCCCTGGGGCCTCAGAGTGTAATTATGGGTGAGATGAGCCCCGCTAATGGAAAACCTGCCTGTCCCCTCCGTAAACATGCACCGCTTTTCTGCGGCAACTTGGATCATAATTTCAATAACGAACCCCCTGTTGTTTAACTGGAGTTGGGTTTGCTGCATGGTGCATCGCATCTTGTTATTTTCAAGGGGGTTTTGGACCACTGATTTGCAGGCATCTCTAATACCAGGTTGAACATTTTTCACTCAGTTTTGCTCAAACAGCAGCTGTCAAATTCCAGACCAAACAAAGAGACTTTAACATAAAACTGAAGGTTAATGACATCACTCTGAACAATCCAAACATCGAAAAAACCATCTCGTTCTGAAGCAGTAACTATAGACTCAGCACAAAAATACAGTGAGCTTGTCCAAACCAGTCAGACAGGGTTAGTCCATAGCCCATGTTCAGGAACTAGTGAATGCAAATGGATAAGGACCAGCCTCAAAACTTGAATGAGTCAACAGGAGTTTTTCCCTTGGCTTTGACGAGCTTCGAGTCAAGTTCTTAACTTGCTTCTGATCCTGCTAAAATCAGCATCAGAAACCCTACCGACATCAGTGACGCAGAAACTGGTGGCAGAGGTCCTGTTTCAAAATTAAACACAAAAATCACATCACTTCAATTGTTATAAAATATCTGGAGCTGGGTGGACAAGGCTGTGAGATCACGACTACAGCCTTTAACTTCTAGAGGTCTCTCTGCCCTGTGTAGTTCACAGCCTTGAGGAGCGGGGAGTTTGGTGTTCTAGCTAACGGGTTGCTCTGCACATAACTACTCGGAAAATTTAAGCTCCTAAAGTCATTTACTGGAGGGAATGGAGCACGTAGTTGTGACGTATCTTCAGGACCAGACGGGTATTCAGGTTCTGCACTTTGAGTTCAGGTGATTAAAGTGGAACTCAAAGAACTGTAGCATATTTTATAATTGGTGCCTTCTTTTCTTACCCATAGTAATAGTATTAATATATTCCTTACTTATTTCATATTCTATTATGCCTGAAGAGGTGCTAATGTGTTTTCATTTAAAGAATTACAAGATGTGGTTACTTAGAATGCTACATTGCTCACGGTTTTGCAGATATTGAGTTTCATATTGTAAATAGAAATGCTTCTGTTGCTGTATGAAGACTATTAAATTTTAAACCTACTGCAATAAAAGTAATCTACTATTTTGTATGAGTCATAACATTCATAGTTGCTATAAATGTTAATGAAAAAATGGAGTGAAGAAACTGTATGAGTGATAAAAGTCATAACTTAGACCAGACTTAATTTGTGTATTCACTATAAACTCACTCTTTTATGGATCTGTGAGTTTTGTCTGCTCTGCTCTGGCATGTTTTTCCGAGCGTTAGCAATATTGCAGCAGCACTGCTGCTCCCAACGCCGCTATAGTCACTGTGGGGCTGGAGGAATTCTGAGGAATATGGAGAACAAGAGGAGTAGGCACAGTGGGAATATGGTTCTGGTAGAAAATCATCCGCCCTCTCAAAGTGTTCCCTGAAACCCCTCATAACCCCATGGACCAGCCGATTCCTCCATCCTTTTGCATCCAGCAGATCTGTATCATGTTTTCTGTGTTCATACTTGCCATTGTCGGCTCCGCAAAATCTTAGCTCTTCCAATTTCCCTTAACAAGATATTGCTTGTTAAAATGTATGTCTCTTTTCAGCAGGATTTGTATGCCTGCTTGCTGACAGAGAAGTACAAGACCTCTGAGCATATGAGCTGTCAGAACATCAATGGATGTGCCACATTTTCCCGCTGGAAGTCTGCACAGTAAGACTCTTTGCCTTTCCAAGAACATATTTATATCTTTGTCTCAGAGTTTCTGGTCCTGATGCAGAAAAAAACTGATGTAATTCTGTGGTCCGTGTTGTGAAGAAAGTCTTATTTTATAAAATCCTATTTACACCCTTGACTCTAGAATGGATTTTCTATGAGGTTGTATTTGGTTCTATCTGTATTTTGTGAACATGCTTCAGACACTCATGTTCAGTCTCACAGACCTTGTCTCTTGTACCCCTGTTTCTGTAAGGGTGCTTTGGGGTGTTCTCCTAACTTTTTTCAGTGCAGTTTGCATGGTTGCTCACGTAATAACTTTTTTCTTCCAAGAATAGCCCAATTAAGCTCTTCTGTTCTTTCTCTCTCTCCAGCCAACACCAGAGCCGTGTTAGAAGGGTGGTGTCTTCTGGCACGCACTGAAGAGCCCACCAGTGGCTTGGAAGCCCCAGGTCCAGAGAAGTGTGGAGCATGTCTCTTTGCCACCTTGCCGGGGAAATGACAATTTGGTGCCAAACTTGTGACTTCAGAAGGAGATCTAATGTTCGAGATTTTGACATTTTAAGATGTTGTTCTTTCCACTTACAGAACTGCACCCTGAAAAGTAAGGCTGGTAGGGGACAGTCTGGGTTGAAAGTAAATCGTTCCTGGCTCAAAAATGGAATAATTTCTAGTTCAAATTCATTTGTGTTTTATTGGTATAAAGTGATGAGAGCAGAAGTGACCAGGCATTGCAGATGACTGTTCAGTCGTACCATCAGCTAAAGAATATCCAGGGCATTTTGTGTTGCTACCAGTTACACATTTCTCTCACAAAACTGCCCTTCAGGTGTTAGATCAACTAGCCTGACAGGTAAGTATTTAGATACTCTAAGTGGAAATATCCAAAGAGGGGAAGAGCCTTTTCCAAGAGTTTTGAATACTTCTGAAGCCTCAGGGCTTCCTTATGCTTAAATATTGGGGAAAAATCCTTTCAGAAAACTGCCACATAAATCTCAGTGGTTTGGGAGCCGGCGGGGAGGGCTGGTCCCAGGCTCTGCTGTGGCTCCTGGCTCCCACCTCACCCACTGCCGCGCCGGAGCCACCCGCTTTCACACGGGGGCTCGGTAGGTGACTGCTGCTCCTCTCGCAGTAAAACATCTCAGCAGCAAAGGTATGTCCAGGAGAATATTTATCACAAGGTGCAGCCCACAGCTGGGCTGCTAGCGCAGTTTGTAGCCACGCTAACCTGTGCTGAAACACACCAGAAGTGGGGGTTTTTCATGAAATCTGTTTGTCTTTTCAACAGAGCTCTCCAAAGAACCGCCTGCCCCGTCTGTCCCATAAGGCACGTCCTCGCTGCGGACCTCAGCCCCTGTCGCTGCATGAGTCGGGACAGGGTAGGTGAAAATGGGACCCACAAAGCTCTCCTGGACAACAGCCCTGGTACCAGCAGTGGCCATGGGTCGCAGATCTTCAGGACCAGACGTACAACTACTCTCCCTGTCCCCGGCTGCTCTCCCTGTCCCCTGCTGCTCTCCCTGTCCTCTGCTGCTCCCCCGTCCCCTGTAACATCAAATCTGAACTGCATTTCTTCTCTTTGAGCCCAAGAAGTTCACCAGGGCGTATATTCTTCCCCCAGTGCCAGCTGGCCTCCCCACATCGACCAATTGCCAATGACCCGCTTTGGGCTTTCTCCTATTCTGTGCCTCACATCTGGGGAAAAACGACTTACCAATAACACCCTCCTACCGACCCTGCTGCTCTTCTGCAAATCACTCCCTAAAATTCTTTCCTTTGCTTTGACATTTTTAAAAACCTTGACAACTATGAAGTTCTTTATGTGCCAAGACTGGTGTCTGCCATGGTGACCAGAGCTACCTCCCCACTTTCCCCAAGTTCCTGGCTGTCTGCACTTGTTTTTCTGCAGTGCTGAGAGCAATGGACTCTGGTGACACCTACACAGCAGCATAACACAGGAACAGCAGCAGCATGGCTTCTAAAGTAACGGACCTGCGGTTAAAATAAAAGCATCTATTAAATGAGTTGAGGGGGAAAAAATGGAAGAGCTTAGCTGTTGGACTCAGTTCAGTAGCAAGTCGACAGGAGAGAGTAGAGGACAAACAGAATCTGGGAATATTTATGGAAGGATGGCTGTATGATGCACGGTTCAGAGGTAGATGCTTTGATGGGAGAACTGGCATCCTCCAGATTTTCTGGGGGACGGCAGGTTCCTCGGAACACTGGAGCCTTGTTGACTAAGTTCACTCTTTCTGTATAGTTCTCTTGCTGCTGCCTGGTCACCATCCCTGACTACAGAGCTCACTGAGCACCATGTGCAAGCACGTCTCTTGGTAGACACTGCTTCAAGCCCATCCCTGCACCAAGCGCAGGATTGTGCCCTCTGGTCCCTTCACCATAGGCGCGGGTCATAGCGACAAACTGGAGGTGCTTTGTGCCAAGCAGCGCAGTAGGAGACTGAGTTCAATCTGTATTATAAAGCTGAAATTGCCCAGAGAAAAGAAAAAAAAAAAGGGTGTGACTGAAAAGGCATGAATCAGGTGTTTCACCAGAGGAATTTGTGTTACCCCAGAGCCCCAAGGTGTCTGAGGCGTCTGACTGGGACTGCCCAAGGGAATACAGGACCTACAGAAAACAGGCATTTTTCTGGAGGGGCAGCAGGTGGCCAGGGCACCCCAGGGCACCCAGCTTAGTGCTAGGTGTGACTTGTGCAACGAGCAACAGATTGGCTTTCTTTCTCTAGACCCTAGTTTTGGGCTTTAAGCAACCAGGAGGTTTTATAGAAAATACAGGTCTTCCTGTGAAATTGCTTTAGCAACGAGGCTTTTAATCCACTGGTATCTGTAAATTACTGTCATCTTTGATGACTGCCATTTTCATGTGACAGTCATCATAGTGCAGCTTCAGCATGTTGTGATTTTTAGCTGAACGCGGTGCGTACGACACTGAACGTAGCATCCTACATTTGCGTGCCCAGTTAACAAGTAACATACGCTCACTGTCACCTTTCAGTCCCTCTCTATCTTTCATTTTGTTCAGAAGTTGTTTTTTTTTTTTTAATAAATACAATTTTACTGTAGGATAATTGTTTAAACCACTTCACTGAAGCTGATGGATGTGACAAATGACTTCCAGGAGAAATGATGGGACAATTAAATGCCTCCTTGTCCAGCAACAGCTGTGAAAATGGGAAGCTGAGCTTCATGCAGGGACTGGGGCAGCCGATGGAACAGGTTCTGCCAGGGACCTGTGGGTGAATGGTCTCCAAACTGATCTTCTCCTGCAGCAGATGGTTCCTCGTCCTCTCCATCCCTGCCATTGCCTTCTGCGATTGGGGTGGTGGGGCTGGAGCCCTGGCCAGTGTAGGGCAAGGAAAAGGAGTCATTGAGTACCTGTGCCTTCTTCATGTCCTGGGTGACCAGGGCTCCCGTGGGGCTGATGCGAGCCCCGGGAAGGAGCAGTCCTCTGGAGAGGACATCCAGTTGGCAAACGGGCCTCTCAGAAGAGTCACCTACTGCTGTCACCCCTGGCCTTTCCTTGGTTGCTCTGGTCATTGTACAGGGAGCAGATCAGGCTGCTTTACTCGGCTCCATCTCCCCTGAGGTGGTGGGTGTCCCCCCTGTACCCTGCAGAGCAGTGAGTGGTTCTGCCAGGGCACCCCAGGCCGGGGAGGAATACTCTTCCTCTGGTTGACACCTTCCATTCTTCTTCCATTCTTCTTCCATTCTACTTCCATTTCTTCTAACAAATTAGAACCACCTGAGATTTCTTTCCCCCTACACTTTAAAATCAATTATTCCTTCCAACCTTTCAAAAATATGGTGAGAAAATGAAATTAGTAAATATTGCTTTTTACATCAAATTTCAATCTTTCAACCTCTTTTAGAAGAAAAACATTTGCTAGAGTAAGTAGTTCTGGAAGGTGACTGCATGATTTATTTTTCCTTATTGTTCTATAGCATTTCTGATCTGCAGATATCAGATGGATGAAATAAAACTGTCTCTCATTCCACTGAATAGGAAAAATTACAGGATTTAGATATCTATAAAAAAGCTCCATATTTTTAGCAGAGTCCCTCAAGATTTCCCAGAGGAATCTTTGGACAATTCCAGAGGTTTTTCCTCTAGAATTGCTTACTAAATCTTTTTTTCTGTCAACTTTAGGGAACATTTTGTCTGATCTGTAGGGCCTGCAGCCCACGCCCAAAGGCTGCACAAACTTGCCACATGTCAGACCCTTAAAGTCCTGCTACGTATGTCCTCAGTTTAATGTCACTGCTCAGGTCAGGGAGAACTTAGTCCCTCCTTGGACTAAATAAAGACGTCAGGACATGGACAATATTGGTTTCTTTCATTTACCTCTAGGCAGGGAAAATGAATACATTTCACAGTACAACCACTGGGTTTTGAAAAATAATCATTAGGGCCTCACTTCATTGAAACACTTGGGAAAGTGCTTAGCTAAACTTTAAACAGGAAAAAAATATTTGAATGTTTAACGGCCACTACATTGTTTACCTGAACAACACTATTTTATTTTAATTCTTTTAAATGAGAGCCTTTTTTCAGCTCAGTTTTTGTACCTGTGACTTCAGGCATATTGAGTGCAGCACCAAACGGGGTGCGTGTTCAGAGGAGGAATTCAGATTATTGGAGGCTTTTTCATCAGCTACCTTTTCTTTAGGTTAAGAAAATGTGTCATTTAACTTAAAGATTGTAGCTCTGTCATTTTTCCTTACAGTCTTGGAAGGGAACAGCCCTCCCAGGGTTCAAACAGCTCGGGAAGCTGGAGGGTGTGCGCTTGTGCCGCTGGTGGCTGGAGCCATCAATCTCCATCCGAGCTGGCAAACATCCCGCACCTTTCTACCACCGGCTGAAATAGTATCCTTCTCTGATTGAGTAACACAGCCATTTGGGAAGGTTTCTCAGAGACAGAATCGACAGCTTTTTCTCCTCACCCCATTAATTAAAATTGCCACATTCAGCCTGTCAGAAGGTTCTTTGAAGGCAGTGGAAAAAGGGAGAGCTGATTTTTGCCGAAGGGGGTATGAGAGCCAGCAGCGACACGGTTCTGCGCCTGCAGAGTCCGTCCCTCCGGAGGGTCTGTCCTGCCTGGCCATGGGGTCAGGAACCCCAAACGTTTTTCCTACACTTTGTCATCGAGTTTATCTATAAATGATCCAAAGACAGTAAACTCTCCCTATTCTTGGTAACTTTTGTGAAGCGTATCAAATTTGCAAAGCCTCAGTGAAAACCATAACTTGTCCTTAAAATGCCCTTCTCTTTTCCTTTGTGCAGTCGGCCAGGGAGCAGGGATTACGGCGGTTTGCCCGGCGTGGGATGCTCTCCCATGGGCACTAGAAGGTGTGTGATCCCGGCACCAGCTGCGAGAGAGCAGGGAAGAAACGGGCTATTAAATATGAAGCTGAAGTGAAAAGGAACATTATCCCCTTTTGCCGGAGTCCTCCCCACTCAGTCCCTTTGTCCCTCCTGGCTCTTGTGCCCCTGCTCCCGCACCCCTTCCTTTATGGGGAAGCCTGAGGTCCCGGCTGTAGCCGTGGCTGGGAACGGCTCTGTCTGGAAGGGGATCACGGGGCAGAAGGAGACAGGGGGATGCTGCCACCGACGCAGCGGGACCAGGGATGGTGCTGCTGGTGAGTCTGGTGTTGCCTGGTGTTAGGGGCACGCTCACCGCTCTGGACATGGAAAGGCAAAGCAAGAGCTCCAGCCTGCAGGCTAGAGGACTCTCATGATCATTGTCAATATTTTTTCTAATACTCACACTGGTATTTGGTGCTGAAGCTTGTAGATTTTTGAAGTCATGGGTGTTGCAAGGAGAGGGGTAATTCCACTCCGTGGGACACCCGTGTTTACGTCACCTGCAGTGTCTGGCCAAATGAAACCTCAAAAGTGCCTGTTTCTCCTTGCCCAGCCATCCGCTTCTGTTCTGTCTCCAGGGATTACCTGTTCATTTGTCTTCAAGGCAGGGGAAAAATTGTCAAGATCTTCTTAAGAACAATTGAGCTCTTGAAGTAATGTTAAACAGCCTCAGAAGATTCTTTTACTGGTGCGGAGGTGCTGCTTCTCTCTGCTAAAAAGGAAATTAGACGATTTAAAGTTGTTGTGCTGGAGGCAGGGTGGTGTGTACCCCGCGGCAGCCTCCACACGGGGGTGGTGGTGCCGTGTCTGCCGACAGTTTGCTCATCTCGCCCGTCTGGTTCCCGACTCGCTTGGCTGCGTCCAACACCCTCTCTGTCGCTGGCTCCAAACCCTGTCAGGCTGATGAGGAGATATTTGTCCAAGGTGTATCCGGGAGAGCTCTGGAGATTTCAAGTGAAACCGCTGGGATGCTGTGGGGACGTTACACCTCACCGATGTCTCCTCTCTGCTGTCGGGCGACAGATGGTATGTGCTTCTCATCTTAAATAAAGCTGCAAAGAGCTGCAAGAGCAGGATGAGATTTAGGTATTGAGTATTGTTTAGTTAATCCAGAGAGCCCATTATTTCTATGACTTACTCCTTGAAACCTTAGATTTAAGCACCTTTGCTCAGGTGGCACCATGGGCTTCTGAACCTCAATAAGTCCGTGGTGGGGACCTTCTTGCTCCAGACAGCTTCCCAGCCCGCGGGGTACATCACCGAATGTACATCATCCTCTGCCAGCCCCGTCTCTGAAGCAGGGGGTCCTGGTGCTGAGGAAGAGGGTGCCAGGCTCTGCCTTCCACACCTGTCTCAGTGGCAGCTGAATGGCCATGGACTGCAGGCAACCAGGACCCAAGGGCTGGAGGCCACCGCTGCCTCTTCTGTGTGTCTGTGCGGCACAGAGCAGCTCTCTGTGACAACAGATAACTCACCTTGCTTCTCCTGCCCCTTCCTCTCTGTCCCACTGGTTTTCAGAGGCTGCCACAGGGACTGGCTGGCACCACACACTATCTGTGGGCCATCGGGGATGGGGACAACTGCTGTCATTCAAAGACAAGTGGTCTCATTCGTGCATTGCAACCTTAGCTCTTGTTGGAGCCGATGTGAGACGGCACACATCAGTCCAGCCGCCCTCCAGCTCGGGCTGCTCCCTGCTCTAACGACATTTGAACGGGTCAGGAATCATAGAATCATAGAATGGTTTGGATTGGAAGGGACCTTAAAGATCATCAGGTTCCAACCCCCCTGCCCTGGGCAGGGACACCTCCCACCAGAGCAGGTTGCTCAAAGCCCCATCCAGCCTGGTCTTGAACCCCTCCAGGGATGGGGCATCCACAACTTCTCTGGGCAACCTGTTCCAGTGTCTCTCCACCCTCACTGTAAAGAATTTCTTTCTAGTATCTAACCTAAATCTCCCCTCTTCCAATTTAAAACCGTTGCCCCTTGTCCTGTCACTGCACTTTCTGACAAAGAGTCCCTCTGGCTCTCCTGTAGGCTCCCTTCAGATATTGGAAGGCCGCTATAACGTCTGACCTGACGTTAGTAGTGGTTTGATTCACTGCTGGCCAGAAAAAGGATGTCTTGCTGTGGCAGCGATGGGGCCAACAGCGTCTGCAGAGGGAGGGGTAGCCAGCACGGGAGTTATAATTGTTAGAGCCTTTCCTGCGGTCTCCTTGGTTTCGGTGCTCAGAGGCTGAATTAATTTTGTCCTTTCGGTCTGTTCTGACTCTTCAGTGAGTTTATAATATGGCTTTTACAGGGAGACATGTTTCAGTTAACCCCTGAGTGGCCTTTGGATCTGCCTAGAATTTAATACTGAAACTCCTGAAAATCGAGACAGTGGGAAACTGCAGGCAGCCAATTAATGAAGAAGATAATGAAGAGGGTCAGCCTATTAGGCTGAATCTCAGCTGTTCTCAGCTGATTGTTTCAGTCATCAGCTGCAGTGAGGTAAAGTCATCGTGCATTTGTGTTATAGGAACTAATAGATTTCATTTGGGAGTCCCTTTTTTGCAGAGATTGGAAGTTGCAATTGTTTGGAACCATAGATCTGAAAACATAACCAAAAGATTTATAATTAGAACAATTGCTGAAGTTTCTATGTCATAATGAAATTCTGGAGACTGAGGCCTTTTGCAATAAACTGTAGAACATTTCTGTTAGAAATCAACCGAGATAGCTTCCTGACTTGATAGTGGAAAATGGAGAGTGAGTGGTTTGTTGGGGTGTTTGGTCAACTGGACCCCCCCCAAAAAAAAGGGAGAAGGCTTTGAGAAATGACAGGAAAGTCAGGTTTTATTTTCAGAGAGAAATTCAATTCAGGAAGTAACCTGAATGCTTTTAGAGTGCACAATTTATCAATTTACTTGTTTGTTTTTAGAGGAAAGACTCAAACTGCTACAATTCAGTCTGGGCTTGTAGCTGTGGCTATTGAGCTGGGAGAGGGGAGAGAGGAAACGCTTAAGGTACTTTCATAAATTACCATTACTCGGGTTAGTAACAATTGCTGTTCTGCCTAGATAAGGAGTCTGGCCTGAGAGGAGGGTGGAACAGATTAATGCACATCAAAATTAAATAGCCTGTATAGCTGGAGCCCTAAGACAAAAATACTTTGCTGTTTAATTCATTAAAGACTGTACTCCCCTGGCTGAGGCACTGTGAAAAAAGTTGACAGAGGAATTAATTAGGAAGTGATAGATCTTAGAAAATAAAAACAAGTTTCTCTAAAGAAGAAGTGGAATTTGTTAATGAAGTGTTAACCTCTGCTAGTGCTTCCACAAAAGCAATCACATCAGGTGGACGAGCAGGGAGCCGAAGAGTGGGGTGGAGAGCGGGGGCGAGGAAGGCTCTCCTCCTCTCCACGGCGGGGCTGAGAGCCCCCTGAAGCCAAAGTGCAGGAGAATGAAGAAAAGCCCCAAACAAAACACACACCCCCCGGCCTAAGAGAGTTGTTTTCGGTCAAAAAGAGCTTCATTACATCAACATACAATTTGGGTCAGCCCAAGGCGCTTTGCTGATTGGGAGGACACCCGGCTGTGCAGGAGCCTGACGTGTCTCCGGGTCTCTGTCCCGCCTCCAACACCCATCACCAAATATCGTCGCTTGGTTGGTTCCTTGTAGAGAACAGCCTACACGGGACCCAAAGGAACTTTGTCCAAAGTGTTAGGAGACGCACACATCTACATGTAAATAGACATGCACTTGTGAGAAAACATACCCCTTTTTTTGGCTGTTATTGCTCCCGCACTCGCAGCCCGAATTCCCAGCGTCCTTCCTCAAAGCCGCAAGCGCTCCGTGCCCAGGCACCAGGGTAAGCCCAGCGCTGCCGTGTGCTGCGGTGACTGAGAACAGAGGCTCTGAGAGAGCGAGACGACGAAATGAAAAATTATGCTGTAAGAGAATATATCCAAAGCCTGATTCTGATACGAATTTTTGCATTTAGAGTTTTATGCCAAAATGCAATTAGAACACCTATATTCTACCACCACAGTCCACCACGGCTCCTCTCCAATCCTGGTTTCTTCTCGGTACCAATTCTAACATGGTATTTTGCTTTTTGTAGTTTCCGTCTTGGAAATTGGGGTTTAATATTTCAGCTGCTTCTAATTTGACCACACTGAAACTTGGCTTTACTATTTACACAAACAGATACGTTTCCCAAGGAATCCAGTGAGCTGTGTCTTTTGAAGTGCAATAAAAATAGCAAACCTCTGTTGATTTCAGATGTATTTTCCAAGGTGCTACATCCAACACTGCCTGGTTCTGAGAAAATAGAACCGTGTGGGAAAATTTCTGTTGATCCTTGTCTGTTCTGGATCACTCACAGATTGTCTCCAGTGGTGGAGACGAATTCCAAAACCAGGGAAAGCTGATGGAGATTAACCAGGACTTTTACTGGTGTAGCTCTTGCCAGCAAAGGAGAAAACAGCACTTTTAATCAGAAGTCGAACGTCCCCAGTTAAATTAGCCCAAGAAAGGCGCAAGGGAGGAGGCTTTGAGCACAAAGCAGTGGGGATTCTTCAAGGATTTCATGACAGGGAAGTTTGAGATTTGAGGAGAAATAAAGCGGCTGTTTGGGGGAGTGGGCAAGGGTTGTAGTCACAAAGGAGTTATGGATCTGTCATGAATCCATCCTGCTATGTTGGGCTTAGATTTGCAGAAGTATTCGCTGCCTTGCTCCTACGCTGGGAAGAGTCAGAGACTTGCTTTGAAGATTATTACTCTGAGAGAGTATTGAGAACCTCTTTCATGCTGTGCTCATGGCATTGTGAAAATGTGAAATACTTTTCAGGACAAACAAGAGCATATTTATTTGACCTACCAGAGCCAATGGGGCTATTTTCTAAGCTTGACCCAATCCTCAAATGAATTTGGGAAATTCATTATAACAAAATACCTTTGAAGAGCTTGGCTTTCTCTGTTGCTGTGACATGTAAAAGACTGTGCC
Organism: Arenaria interpres; assembly: GCA_013399435.1. Taxonomy (NCBI): domain Eukaryota; kingdom Metazoa; phylum Chordata; class Aves; order Charadriiformes; family Scolopacidae; genus Arenaria; species Arenaria interpres. Next base: position 431,750 of record VXAK01025544.1, on the reverse strand, counting down.
CATTCTGCATCTCTGCCACGCAGTCTGAACATAAACCACCCCTTACCCATCATTTTGAAATCCATATAACCAAAGAAGTTTGGTGTGTTTTTTTATTTTGGCATTACAAAATTCATTCACACTCAAGAGCCATTTGTGAAAGTCACTGATGTCTCAGGGTAGAGAAGAACCTCAGAGCGATAACTGAAAACAACAGAGAAAAGTACAAAATTCTGTGTGAAGCAGAGTGGTTTTCAATTTGGAAATTGAACAATCATCTCTGACTGTTGCTTTTTAAACTGCATCCACACATGTAATTATTCTGCATTTCAAATCAGAATTACCAGCAACATTATGGAAAAATATCAATAGGGATGAAGTCTATTTTGGTGGGCAATATTATCAATGCTTTGCTACCAGTAGAAACAAAAAGCAACCCTCCAAAAGTGAAGTCTTTGAAGGTTGGAGGGGAGTTCAACCATTGCAAATAGAATATTATTAACAAGTAATTATTTGTTATCAAAGACAACAGTTAGGCCCATCTCTATCAGGTCTGAGTTTGCTTCTCCACTATGTCCTTAAAATACCTCCCAGGACACACACTCAGCACCCTCTGGGGCTATCTGTCCCCCAGATGAGAAAAGAATTTCTGATTTGAAGACAGATGATGTGTAACCGTCCATTAATCCTGCCATTTTCCCAAAGAATATGAAAAAAAGGGTTTTCCCCTTTTTCTTTACAGGCACTGTTTAGGTGCAAAAGGCTTCATTAAATGAGAGAAAGACGTACTTGGTGCCACAGGAGCATTTATCTGCGAGGTACATTTGCCAGCCCAAGGAGCCTGGTGGGTTCTCCAGCCTCTCCTGAGCAGCTTTATAGTTCGTTGAGCACAACAGCAACTGCAGCCGTACTCAGGAGGTGCCACTGAAAGGCTTTGTCCCTTGAAAAAATGAAAATATTCTTAGGATACACTTGACCACTTCTCTGTCCCAGGCATGTCTAATTGCCTAGTGTTATTTGTGGATATTGCTCAGTGATGATGCTTCACATCTAATGTGAAACATTTCTTAATAATATAAATTGTTCTGGGCCAGGATGTATTTTTCTCTTCCAGCATCTTTCTGTGAGCTGACCTCTGCAGCTCAGCTGCCTCGCTTCAGAAGCAGCTCTCTCTTGGCAGGTTGACAAACATTTCTGCCAACATGAACTCTGCTGAAGAGCTGGTATTTGTGAATGTGAATTTAGGGGGAAAAGGGCCTTTGGGCTTTGTTGTTCTGAGGGCTGCTGACATCCACACGCAGCGTGGGGATGTGTTGCCTGTGCCTGTTTTGCCCTTCTGACAAAGGGCATTGTGTTCATCAGGTCATTGTGACACGAAGGAGATGTTAACTTTCTTGGTGACTTCATCACGGGTAGTACCCGCACCGCTGTTCAGTGTCGTCTTGCTGCCCGGAAAGAGGGAGTTTCACAGCAGAAGCTGAGAAAACGAACAGCAAGTGGTTGTTGGCAAAGCGTGCAGATACTACTGTATGGATTTCATGCATTTGATATGCTCATCTTTTATAGACGGGCCTAACTGATGGAGAAGGGTTCAGCGCTCTGAACCACACGAGGCATCTAAAAAGTATGTGCATCTCTTCGCCCTGCTGCACATCAGACACTACGTGTGACCTCCTGCAGTCACTTCCAAAGCTGCGTTTCTTCGCGGTGAGAGAAAAAGAACCAGATTCTTCAAATCAGCGCAGACATCAGATGCCCTTCAAAATTGACTGAAGATACTTTTCTTTTTCCTCTTCAAGATAGGCTTGAAATTGGATTATGAAGAAAATCTCAAATGGCATATAATGAGAGTTAAGTACCTTCCTGACCCACCAGAGCGCTGTGCCCACCTCTGCTGCTATAAAATCGTAGAAAATAAGCCTTGACAGACAGGAGTTTGACAGGCCATCCAAACGGTCCCTCTGCCAAGGCAGCTGAACGAGGCCTGAATCATCCCTAACACTGTCTGAGTCGATCTGTTCCATGAGACTCACAGCCAACCCCCTGGCTGGCCATCTCACCACGACGCTTCCCTTCCTGCAGCAGCGGGACATGCTCGGTAACGACAACCTGGCCACCACTTAGTGTTGCTGGTGGAAACAGCTGCCCTTTATTAGGCTGGGAGGAAGATACTGATCTATACTTGAAATGCTTGTTTTTTGAGTGATGCTCTGAGTGCTCAGTAAAGGGATGCTTAAATATAGATTTGTGATTCATCTGGAAGTACCGACAAAATCCTGTGCTGCACAGAAACACCTGCAGGCTGTGAAAAGGGTACTCTGAAATTAAAACCTTGCAGGTACCCTAATGACTAGGGCTGCCACAGAACTGCAGGTGTCCAGGCAGCGGAACTCCAGCACCACCCCACATCTCAGGGCTGACCAAGGGCTGCACTTCACTACATGTTTGACTAAGGAGCTGATCGTGTTCTTCCTTCTGAGATGTTTCTGACTTTCCCCACAGATGGCTGGTGACATCTGCTGTGTGGGACTCGTGCTTCCATTTTCCTGAAGCAGCTCTTCCTCGAGAAAGTATGATGGCACGTTACCACGACCCAGCTGCCCCAGGAACTCAAAATTCCCAGTTTGCCACTACCATTAGCTGCAAAATTTCCCCCTTCCCCCACCGTGTGTCTAGCACTGCTTCCAAATTGTACATGGTCCACATTGCTCAGGTCTTCTACGCTGCCAGAGGTCAGAGAGCTGCGTGCTCACACCCTGCACAGAGTCTCGTTGGCTTGGAACCAATTGCTGCTTCCATGTAAATGAATTTTAGGTTACAAATGCGTATATTTTTGAACAGTAATCAAATAACTATGCATATTTAGCTTCATGAAGACACATCTGACTTTTAAAATTCCACCGCCCTGGAAATGCAGACACCTTCACATTGTTAGCCTACAGGATTTGCATCTTTGAAAAATGGCTCAAATTTTTGTTTATTAAGGTTGGCAAAAGATGGAGGGGGATTCGGGAAAAGAGGACAGAAATTCACCACATCTGCATGGTTCGTTTCTTCTCAAAACAAAGTTATGTTCTACGTTATAAATGGATGAGCACTTCGTACTGGCAGACTTTTAATTAAGGTAGTGTTATCGTCAAGAATTTTAATACAGAGAAAGTTGTCTCTTCTACCTTTGTTGCTGTTTTATTTCAGCTAGAACATATTTAATAAGTAAATCAAATAAAATACAGGCCTTACTTTCAGCATTCCATGCCACAGCAAGTCTTTTAATTTGTGCTGCGTTTCTGTAACTTGTAAAGAATAACAACCAGCATCTTTCTGACAGATTCAGTTGCTCAGACAAAGAAATCACACAAACGCTTTTGCCACAGCAAATGTTCACTAAAGTGGGTTTCCGTGTGTTGGGTGTGTGTTTGAGAGGAAACAGGCACTGCAGGGTTGGTTAATGTAAGCTTGATTTCCTCTGAAAATGCACCTTGAATCCACTGATTGAAGTGTCAGCTCTTTTCCAACTCCCAATACCCTGACACATTCATTATGCATTAATTCTGCTCCTATGAAATGTATTAGAGACAAAGCACCCTACAGCCAAAACACTGCAATTATCAAGGTCGTACCAGCGTTCCCAGTATTACTGTCAGTAGCCTATGGAAATATTTATAAAGCAGAGGAGTGAAATTTACTATAAGTGTGCAATGACAACATTTCAAACCATTGCGAAATGAAGAAAAATAGCATTTTCCATTGGAAAATAGTCTGATTAGAAATTACTCAGTAAGTATCTCTATAACACAGCCTTTCCTGCACAGCCCAAAGGTGATGCCAACCTTAGACTCAATATGTATCTTAGGCCAAATTTGTAGTGGCTGCAAATCGTTATCCCTCCGCTGAAACCGAAGCCGCCCTAAAGGCTGATGTAACCACGATGTTCCCACCACCTGAAGCTCAAGTGGAGATCCTGAACCCCAGATCCCATATTAGCTTTTCAGCGCATTCTACTGAAGACACCAAGAAAACATCATTAGTGAAGAAAGAAAAACAACCACTACAATGGCAAAGCGTTTCCATTCTGTACATCCACATGAACATAATAGACTGCAAAACAACTCGTACTTACATGTTGCAAACATGTACATTATTAAAACCAATGTGTTTATTATTAAACTCTCTGCATTATGCACACTTCTCTTACAATCAGCTCATGTGTGTCTTTAGAAATGAGGAGTTTGCCAGGGAAGCGTGTTGTGTCCCAGAGCTCTTGAGAAATACAGGCATTCATACAGAGCCACCTTACCATCTTTAATGACTAAATCCTCTGCTTCCCAAAGTTCACTGGTAAAAGTAGAAATAGCGATATGTGATATACTGTTGTCTGAAAAAATAACCGCCTTCTTGTTCCTTGAAGTCTGCAGAATAGGTATGTGGCTTGAAGGAACGCACAGGATCTTATTTTCTTGCAAATGTTCCACGAGATGAACCGTGTGACAGACTGCAGCACCGGGGACACTCCGTCCTCCTTCCCCGGCTCCTCTCTCTCCTTCTGGGGCTGCAGCACCAGGAACGCAGCGCTCCTCAGGTATGGAGAGAGGGAACTCCAGCCCTCTCACAGAGCTGGGTTAGTCCTTGTAGACATGTAGAGTGGACCACCATGTAAGATTTACAAATGAAGAGTAAAGCTGAGGGTCTCACTGTGTCACTGAGGGAAAAACTGAGCCTGGATGAGCATAAAAATGGTTTCAAATTGCTAAGGGTGAAATTGTCTCCCGTTTTTGAGGCCAACGCCAAACTGTATTGCATAAGTCATTCCTGAGCACTGAAGAGAGCTCTTCACAGCTCATCTAAGGGATTGGTCAACAGGGATTTATCCTCTAATTTCAATAGGATCTGACATAGACTGTCAAGGTTTATGGCAGGACCAGTTTATGATGTCTGTCTATGGGAGTCGCTCAAATGCATTCTAGCTCATGGCACACAGTCCTGCCGTCCCTCCTCAGCACACCCACAGGGTCAGGGCCTCCCTAACCCCCAAAGTTACCTCAAAACAACTGCTATTTAGCTCAACTGCCTTATTTCAGTTTTTCTCTTCTCCTTTACTATCGGACAAGGTCTGGGTTTAGACTATTCTAACCCACGATGCTTAAGTACCTGATGCAGCACTAAGGAGAAAAACCCTTATGGATGGAACCAGCAGCAGAAATCCCAGGAGAGCAGCTGCTGTGTGAAGAGTGGCATTCTGTCCCCTCCTGCTCCCCTGCCACGCAGGGCAGTATTTTCACAACCCCAGGTCAGGGCTGGAATCTAGACCCTTGAGACAAGCAAGTGTCACCGCTGTCACCTGCAGCTGCCCCCTCCTCAGGGGTGTCTCTCTGCTCGGGCAGGGGTGGAAGCAGCAGATAGCTGTCTGAGCAGGGAAAACAAACGGGGACCGATAACCGTCCAGATTCCCTCAGAGTTAAGGACTGCGATGAGCATCCTGAGGTCATTCGCATTTGAAACATCCCATGCACATGTCAGCCAAGGGCAAAGGAGTGAGGAATCTGTAGGATGATTTTTCAGAGATACGCAAGAATGAATGACATTATATTCACTAAATATTTTTGAATAAAACTCCATAGGAGTCACAGCCCTGCAAAGCTTCCTTGGCACTGGCCTTGCTGCTTGCAGATTCTGCACAATTAGCTTCATGTGGGATATTCATCTGTTTTATTTCTTTTGTGATTTTGCAGAACTTTTGCAGTGACAGTTCTGTAACTTCTAACTGCAAACCAGCTTCTCCCTGACCTGATTTCTGCCTCAGTAATCACATCGAGACTCTAATGATGCTTTGAATAAGTGATAAAAGGTGCTTTTTACTCACAAAACTGTACATTCATCATGTTTCCCTGATGACAGACACACACATGAAATCATCACCTTCAACAACCAGGGACTTGGAGCAGCAACAGAGTCTAAAAATAGATGCTTCCTGTGCTAAGACATTAGTTTCTCATTTCTTACCTGGGATCCTTTACTGCCACGATCATAATTTTATTACAGAGGCAAGCCTTCATCTAGCCTTCATCTCAGAATGGCTATTAAAGAAAAAAATCATTTCCAAACAAATTTCACAGTTTATTCAGAGTGAAAGAATTGTGCCTTAATGATGAGTTTCTGGGCAGAGTAATAGGGTGATAATTTTTCCTATAAATAAATATTCTTCAACTACCAATACTGTTAAAGAAAAACTATTTTGAGATGCCTTCAGGGTTTCTGTGAGGCAGCCTAAAGACCCACTCTCTTTCTCTGAGGGTGTTGTGATCTTGGTGTGCAATAACTATTTTACCTTCATTTGTTTTATGCACTTGCTAATGAGATTATGATATTTTGGGCTATCCTTTGGGGATGGTAGTATTTTGGGGTATCTTTTGGAGATCATCAAGATTTGAATGCTTTGGAGTGACTTTCTGTTCATCTGATTTGTCTTGCAACGTGCAAAATCTTTTAAGAAGTCATCAAGCTCATTAAAAGGGGAAAAGTAGAGGACTCCAAGCCAGTTACACCTTGTGAAAGCTGATGATAGTTCAAAATCTAGTGTTAAAGAAAAGTACCCAAAGCAAAAACTGCTGAAAGTTTCCAGTTGCCATGTACTGGTTCCTTCTTTCCTTTTTGTTATGGCACAGTTACAGATGTTGGGTGGTCATTTCACATGGCTGGTACCAGGAGACGTGGAGGGGACACAGCTGTTGGATGGTCACCTCACATGGCCAGTACCAGGAGATGTGGAGGGGACACAGCTGTTGGAGGGTCACCTCAAATAGCTGGTACCAGGAGATGTGGAGGGGACACAGCTGTTGGATGGTCACCTCAAATAGCTGGTACCAGGAGATGTGGAGGGGACACAGCCGGGTGGACAGGTCTGTGTTCGCTCCCTGCTGCAGAGTGCAGGGAGAAAGGCTGTTCCCAGGGTTGTGACACTCCCTCTGTGCCACTGCTGAGGAGGCTGGTGTGGTTTGACCATGATGTGTCCTTTACCTGGTCTTGCCCTCTCCCAAGTGGCTTGGATTTCCAACTCCCACCCTTCTCTCCACGCCGGTCACGAGCAGAATGTGCAGCGATGTCTCTGCGATGGCTGGTGCTGAGCTAGGCAGACGTCTCTCCAGATTTTAGTGCAACGAGTTCAGAGTCCTCTGCATACCTTCCATTCAGCTGTTCGTTGTTGGAGTCGTGATGGTAGAGGTAGACGGGGACCTCTGTGATGGATGTGGCGGTGTAGGAGGTAGACCGTGTGGAGCAGTGCTCCCGGCGCCTCTGGCCCCACTGGGTTTTGTACTGTGTCCATTGCCGCTTCAGAGCTCCTTGTACCTGGGAAAGCAGCACATAGTTAGGGTGAGGCATAATCTAAACCCCTGTAATTCTAGCAAGTTTTTAATTTGCTGCAGGAAATTAAAAAAAAAAAAAGAAAAAAGAAATAAAAATAAAAAACAAAAATCCATCAAGTTGAGTCTGCCTCTCTCTTCCGCTTTGCTCCCAGCTCCAGAAGCAGAAGGAGTTGCTCATCTCTTGGCCTTAACTCCTTCCCTGTGGCAGCAATTGGCTTCTGCAGTTGCTGCTGCTTACGGAGAGGGGGTCCGGGGTAGCTGTTCCCCTGAGGGGTAGATGTGGAAGAGGTCGCTGCATGGGGATGCTGGGGTAGGAGAGGGAAAGGGAAGGAGGGATGAGGATTAAAATCCATCCGATGCTGCAGCTGGATCCTTGTCCCCGGAATGGCTAATGCTTTGTGATCCCTGAAGAAACTTAACCTGGAGTAAAACTGGCCACGAATGGCAAAGTGTAAGTGTATTTCAAGAGCGTGCCAGGGCTAATTTTGCAGAGGGGAGGAGTTAGAGGAGTAGTATAGATAAACAGAGATTTTGTTCTGGTAATTTACGAACAGCCTCTGTGTTGGCAAAAAAAAATAGCATCAGTTATAGCCCTCTGCATAGGAGAGAATTCCAACCTTCAGACATTCATCTTCTAGGAATAAAATATTTTATTCAACATTTACATTAAGACTGATATTACATGTGGTGCTTGGATATGACTTCAGCTATCAAGTCCTGCCAGGGAATAAGCAGCCCTTCTCCACCTGCAGGTGCAGGCACTCGCTAGCTCCTTCCCAAAGGACAAGCAGGGAGTGGGCAAACGCTGGCTCTGTTCATCCCGATCAGCGAGCCCATCCAGCCAAATGTGAGAACGGGAGCAGTTTGCCATCGTGATCTGCTGTAAATGACCACCCCTCTGGAGGAGGGCTGAGGCAGGAGAGGCTCTGTGATGGCAGGGGTGTCCCAGAGCTTCTGTGCCCCCGCTGAGCTGGATGTCATGTGTTGGTTTTGCTCAGGGAATAATCCGAAGTCACTCTCTAGGCTTTTGTGCAGAACAATGTCTTTGATTCATGTAGATGAAGCTAAATGACTTTAATATTTCCCAAGTCTCTGCAGTTCTGATCACTCCATTAATATGTATATCGTAAAATGTTATCTACTCGCACCCACAGCTGCCTGCAGGAAAAGCTGTTCCATGTCACATAAGGACAAGGCTTCATAAGGAATTGCTATGAATCCGAGATGCTTACGGAGTGTGCAGGACTCTGCAGCATGCCAAGAATGGATATTTTAATGGTTTTGGCTTTTTATTTTTAATCCAAGACACAAGCCAAGGTATGAGGACTGATGCTATAAATCCTTACTCATGCAAGCAGTTGCGCTGACTTCGGTATGACTGCTTTCTTGAGTCAACAAACGTTTGCTGGACTAGTCCTTTAAAACTAACTGAAAACAATATCCATGCCCAGTTTCCAATACTAGCTCTTTTTTGCTATTGTTTAGCTTAAGAAAAAGTAGTTAAGAGTTCTCTTCACCTAGAGAAATGTATTCCTGTTTGCCTTCTCCTAACATATAAAGAAAAGAAAACAAATGGCTGAGTGTAGGTTAATTAGATATTAAGCACAGAAAAGGCATATGGTTGCAATGGGAGTTTAATTGCTGAGGCTGTGAGCAAAGCTCACCCTGCCAATATTGAGATTTAAAGAGAAAAGGCTGCATGCAGAGATGTTCCATATCACACCGTTGCCGAAGTTTGTTGGTGAGAAAGAACTACTGCATGAAGGAGTAACGCGGTTGCAGCAGGCGATAACAGAAATATTACACATGAAGTAAACCCTGTGAAGATTTTAGTCACTTTAAAATTGCCTTTAGATGTTAGAGGATGAATATTGTAGCTCGGTCACTGTGGAAGTTCTGGGGAGGGACTCAGCAGGATTAAGTGGGTGGCTTTCCCCACTATCACCCTGGGCAGCAGCTACTCTAACCCAGGGCTGGCCATGGTGAGGATAATGCAGAAGTCCTGGGTGTGCACAGCAGCTCTGTCCCCCCACAGCCATCTCCAGTGCTGCCACCACCATCCTTAGTGCCTGCAGCCTCTGGGCACCCCTGGCCATCGCCTCTGCCCCTGCAAGCTGAACGTGTTGGCATTTCACAGCAGTTCATCCATTCAGATTGATCCTGGTGTCTTTAGTGAAGGTGACAAGAACATGTCCCCTCCTCCCCTGCACAGACCCCAGGGCTCTGACGGCTCTTGCCTGGGGAGAAGAGCTGCCGAGAAGGTGATGAGCTCCTGCTGAGCTCTCCATCTGCCCTCAGCTGAGCTGGAGTCTGAGGAGCCACCAGGGCAGCCGTGGGTCTGGAGGTGATAACAGGGTTAACTGAGGAGGGCAGAACAATGTCACCCATCTTACAAAGCCTGCTGAGAGGAGCTTGCAGTTTTATTCTCAGGAGGGAGTGACACTTAAATTGTATGTCTGGTCAGGGAGAGAAGAGGCACAGCCCTTCCAGCTCAGCCCATGATTAGAAGTGTCATCAGTCAGGGTTAAAAGGCTCCAGGGAGCAGCGAGAGCGCGGGGTCAAAGCAGCCGGGATGTTATTCCCAGCGGAGCTGCCGGCCGGGCAGGAATCCGGCCACCAGCGGTAACGGACAGTACAAGCTGCTGCGCCTGCGTAAAACAATGTGTTAATCTCGATTTCTGCCATGATTCCAAGGATCTCAGATGATCGTGATTCAGCGCCAACTCAAACTGTTCCCGCATGAGTTGGGAGTGTGTAAGCAGCATTACTGACAATCACATGCACAGCCGTAACGTATTGACGACCGAGGGGGCTCCCGGGGACAGGAGGGTCAGGATGATGCCCGCCATGGTCTGCTGTCAGACCAGAGGGAAGAAAGCAAAGTCTAAAGAAACGAAGAGCCTGAGTTTATTTACTCACTCCTGCTCTTCAGGACTTGAAAGGTTTTTCTGTTCTCCATTAGCCATTCATGCCTCTTTGGCACACAAGATATATGGCGGGTTTTTTTTTTTCCAAACAGACTTTCCATTTTGTTGGCCAGTCTTGCAGTCTAGAAGCAATCTCAAGCCTGGAAATATGGTCTGGTGAGCAGAGTATTGCAGAGACCTCGTATCATCTGTACAACACTGTTGGTGTTGGACAGAGAAACTACAGTGCTGCTGGACACACAGATTTTAGATGAAAATGCACAAGGACATCTGTCATTTTAAAGGTCCAAAACAAAGCCATTGGTTATGGGTTCTTCCACGTGAATGCAGGCAGCGGTACAGCCTCTCATTACTATTTTTATGTCCCTTTCTATAGCTCAGCTCATGGTCCTAAAGGGAGGTCGGTGAGGTAGGAGGCAATGAATGCAATATACAGCACTGTCAGGTGGTACTGAGTTTAGCATTGTTTGTCCTGGCTAAACTTCAAGTGTTTCATCCTTGAAGTTAAATATTCTGCTAGGAAAAAGTAAATCCCAGAATATCCAGGCTCCCGTGGTACTAAAATTAATCTCCTTGCCCACAGTGAATTTTCCCATGGGAAATAACTGAGCTCTGTGGCAGCAGATGGGCAGAGCAGCTCGGGAAGTGTCCCCGCCGGAGCGAGGGGCAGGCTGTGTCTCTGGGCCGTGTCACGCTGCCCACAGCCAGGCCGGGGGAGCAAACGCACCCCCCTCTGCTCTCCTGCAGCCAGGCTCAGCCTGGCGCTGCCTTCGGAGGGACCTCATGCCACCTTGGAATTAATCTGTTGCTGCTCCTCCATAGGTTTTGTGCCTTATATATCCACACCCTGTGTAACTGCAGGAGTAAGTGGGACTCGGAGGAAGGGGGTCATAATCCTTCCATCCTCTCTTCTGGCACGGCCCGGCACAGCTACTCCAGTACATGAACGTGCTTGATGTGTACGGGTAACGTGCTGCTGCTGGGAGCACCAAACTGTGCTGAGTCTGTATCAGAGAGGTGTCATCTTTGACTCTCTGCCCACCGTAATGGGAAATTCTACAAAAACTTCCCTCATTGCCCAGTAAATAAAATTTTCTATAAGAAAATAATGGGAGAGCATTCTCAGCATCCCTGTCACTGACCATGTGAGACAGTCTGCAAGTCTGCAGCAGATACAACAATTTTAAAAATGAGTGTAGTGGTGAAAAGTACCCAAGCCCCAACAAAAATCACACTCGAGATGTCTGGGAAACCCGAATCCCCACGGCTGTTTGTTCTTCCTTCCTGGCACTGATGGATGTTTCCGATCAGCAACTCCATCAAGGAGTCATTAATCCTGCATGCAGCCGCAGCTACCCGGAGGCAGTTAAACCATCCATGTGATAACTTGTGGGAGCAATAGAGTGCAAAACTGGAAGCCACATTTCAATATCAGATTCATTTTTATCTCATTTTGGGCATCATCCTTTCCAGATGTCTCCCCTTAGTGATGGCTCGCTGACAATCCAGGCATCAAAAGTGGGTATCTGGATGAGAGACTCCCACGAGGAAGCGGTCATTTTGCTGCGGGCTGCCAGAGGTGTCAAAAAGGCTGTGGGAGGTGACTGGGGGTTTGGTGACTATTTCTGTCACTCAGGATTAGCACCCAGACTGCGCATCCCCAGCCCACCTAAGGAACGACTGGCTGCTCTTATAGCTTCCTGACAGCACCCCGGGCAGTGCGGGTCCACAGAGCACAGCACGTCTCTGAGGTTGGATGTCTGAACATCAGGTATGAATATGGTGTATTTTCTTAACCCAAATATATTTATTCTGAATTCTAAATTAATTTAATACAGAATCACAGAATCACAGAATGATATGAGGTTGGAAGGGACCTCTGGAGATCATCTAGTCCAACCCCCTGCCAAAGCAGGTCCTCCTGCAGCAGGTCCCACAGGAACATGTCCAAGTGGGTTTGAGTGTCTCCAGAGACAGAGACTCCACCACCTCCCTGGGCAGCCTCTGCCAGGGCTCTGCCACCCTCACAGGAAAGAAGTTCCTCCTCGTGTTTAGGTGGAACTTCTTATATTTAAGTTTGTGCCTGTCTCCCCTTGTCCTGTCCCTGGGCACCACTGAAAAAAGCCTGGCCCCATCCTCTTGACACCCACCCTTTAAGTATTTATAAGCACTGATCAGATCTCCCCTCAGTCTTCTCTAGACTAAAAAGACCCAATTCCCTCACCCTCTCCTCATAAGAGAGATGCTCCAGGCATCCCTCTCCAGGCATACTTAATGAACAAAAGAGAGCTGCATATTTACTTTAGACGAATTCTCATTCCTTTCAGTTTTCTGCCCAGCGCACTCTAGGTTAGTTCATCTGACAGGGAAACTCATCCACATGCTGCAATCTAATTTTGAATTAAATGACACATACGGTCTGCCATGATGTTGGCAAGCAGATGCTCCCGATCCATTCGTCATTGTATTCCTGGAGATGTACAGGTGGATACACTTCTCTGACCTTGTGGCGTCGCCAAAAGTACTTTGGAATTAGAGCTACCTGATGAGACTTACCTAAGGAACAAACGGCCTTTAAGAGAGTTTACACATTCAGTGCATTTTCTTGCTGCCTTTCCTCATTTTTAGCATTGCTACAGCCTTTCTAGGCACAAGTCCATGTGTTCTCATTAGAGTTGGAGAATTACAGAGTAAGCGACCTTTTACTCTAAAGCTGTAAAACACCAAGCAAATTTGTTTTGTAAAATCTAATCTGAAAAAAATGGAAGGAGCCACTGGGGAGGATGAAGAAGGAAGAAGGCAACATTGAAGATCAGGATTTTGGGGTAATACACTGTTTGGGGGCAGGTGAGGACGCACTGGAGCACTGCCCATACACAGCCCTGCAGTCATCCCTACCAGGAAAGGACATCTCAAGCATTGCCTGGCCGGCCTCTGCTTTCTCCTCCCCTACCAGGGGAAATGAGAAGCCTTTCTGCATTCCCAGAGCGTGGAGACTGGACTGATAGCAGGGGAGAAGGAGAAGACGGCAGTTGCCTGCAGATCCTGGGGACAGAAACGTGATAGGAAAAAATACTTGTACGTCTCTCCAACTCTTTTTTAAATTGGATCCATGAAACCACAATCTTCAGAGCTCTCATTCTGTGTTACCTTCGGGTGTCATTAACTGCTTGCGTTTTGCCTTCTCGTTTGCTCTCCCGAGAAGCCGTGCTACAGAGCTGCAGTGGGAAGCTCCTAATCTTTTCTGCCGTTGCATTTCTCTGTACATTCATGCGGCAACGTACAGCTCTGTCGGCAAGTGGTGGCAGAATTTAATACTGTCTGCCATCCTGGAAGTCAGCGAACCAGCCAGTAGCACCTTATCAACAGATAACTTGCTTCAAGGCACGACCAAAACATCCTCACAGTCACATCATCACTGGGAATTTGCTACTTTCTAATAATATTCAGGGACAAACAGAAGCACAAATATCTCTCTGACTTCCTGAGTGTCAACATCACAAAACCTTTTCTGTACTGAATTCATCTGCTTTTGATTAAAAATTAACTTTTTAAAGGACTTTTTAGCTTTTCTGAGATATGCCATGTTTTATTTCGCTACAGTTGAACGCTCCTGATGTATTGAAAATGAGTTTTTCTGCTAACCGTCTCTGGAAAATGGCTTATTGTAGCAATTTAAATGGTTCTTGACATATTTTAACCAGCTATTTTTTTGTTAAAAAAAATATAGAGTAGTGAAGTGGACTTAAAACCATCTGTAGGTATCTGAAATATTGATCCAGATGTAGGAGAATGAGAGACATTTTTGCTTCAAGGCTTTTTTTTTCTCAGTTACTGGGTGAGAAACGCTGACCTTAAAAAGGCCGGTGCTAATCCTTGAAGGAGTGAGAGGAATCGCTCCTTCAGGCTCGCCTGCTCCAACAGAGTGGTGGAGGTTGGAAGGGAGCTCTGGAGAGCCCCCAGTCCAACCCACTGCTAGAGCAGGGTCACCCAGAGCAGGTCCCACAGGAACGTGTCCGGGGGGGTTTGAATGTCTCCAGAGAAGGAGACTCCACCACCTCTCTGAGCAGCCTCTTCCAGGGCTCTGCCACCCTCACAGGAAACAAGTTCCTCCTCATGTTTAGGTGGAACTTGCCATGTTCCAGTTTGTGCCCGTTCCCTCTTGTCCTGTCCCTGGGCACCACTGAAAAAAGACTGGCCCCATCCTCCTGACACCCACCCTTTCAGTATTTATAGGCGTTGATCAGATCCCCCCTCAGTCTTCTCTTCTCCAGACTAAACAGACCCAAGTCCCTCAGCCTTTCCTCATCAGAGAGATGTTCTAGTCCCCTCAGCATCCCCGTAGCCCTCCTGATTCATCTGCTCAGAGACACTCAAGTCACGCTCTGCTCAGAGCTTTCCAACCCGCGCGCTGCTGTTTGTATACGGAGAGTAAAAAGCAACTTTGTGTGGGTTTGGAAGCAGCACGACGTGCTTCATTTCTGCATTAATGAACACAAAGTGACTGTTTTACAAGTTCTGCTCATTGGCTGTATTGCAGATGCTTACCTCACCGTTGAAGAAGCAGAATATGGTCGCCACAAGTAAGCCCTAAGAGAAAGGAAAAGAAAAATGTTTAGTGATCAGAATATATAATTATTTTTGTTGCATTCTTTGGAAATTTGGATGTGAGAGTTACAAAATAAAAACATTAGTGCATTTCCTCTGCATCACAGACACTTCACCTGACCTCCCCATTATGCACTGTTACGTTACCACATTGATTTTTGTCTTTTTGACGTTTTACTATTTCCTTCTATATTACTAGCATTTATCTATAATCTATTTTGTCTATGAAGTTATTTTTGTACAAAGCGCAAACTGTGTGTCAGGATAACTGAGCTTGTCTGTGGGGCACCACAACAGATGGTGAGGATGTGAAAAGAGGTATAAACGGTCAGAAGAAGTTAAAAAACCCCACAATGGGTGAGTTAGAAAGTAGGGGCAGAGGAAAAAGAAGAGAGATTGCAGACCATAGCTTGGTCCTAAATGGCTTAAAATTAATTTAATTATTGCCGCAGTTGTTCAGATAGTATTTCAGTCCTGCTCCAAGGGCCAAGCCAGGGACACGAGGTGAGAAAGTATGAAATGAGCAAGAGAAGACTCTGGCGCACAGAGCCTGCCGTTCAGAGTCACGTCCTTACGCTGGTCCATGCTCTAAACCGCACTCACTCTTAGTGAAGTAGCATTACATAGCATCAGTGGGAGCCAAACGCCTTCATTTTAAATTACTTAAAGCAGTTATTATAAACTAAACACATGGCAGTTTGTGAAATTGAGGGGAAAACGACAATACAATAGTTTGTGTTTCCAAGGGCTGCTCTGAAGAGCTTTACAGCTGTATCTTTTGTATAAACCCTCATTTACTGATTACCAGTTAAACTGTACCTAACACTTTGTAAAATGTCTTGGACTGCCAAGTGTATATTTTGGACCACAAATATAGGGTAAGTAATAACTGTTTTAACAAAATACTTATATATTAGAGATCCATAGGCTGGTTTGAAGAGGGGCTGACCCCCTGACTTTTGGCAATTATTTTACTCCAATAAATCTTCTCTAATGCAGAATTTGTAATTTGACATGACTTGCAATATGAACACAGAAGAGCATCTGTGAGGAGGAGGAAGAATAGACATAGTGAGGAAAAGACGGTTTCTTTTCATGTTTTGGAAAAACAGTGAGCATCCTCAAGAAACTCCAAACCCAGGGCACAGTGTACGATGCACAACAGTTTGCCCATAAGCTTTGGCTTCAGGAACACCCCAAAGTCAACCAAAATCTTATGCCTCTAATGCAGGGCTTTGTCAGACCACAGATTCCTAAATAAAAAAATTAGGCAAGGGGAGCAAATGCCTCACTTGCCAGTGCCCTGCGTCGACTCTCTCCTGCTCTGGGTGCACTGCGGTAATTTGCGGAGTCCTGCAAACCATCTGCAGCTGAACTCCCTGCTGCGTGGTCTTGGAGACTCTCACTGTTTTGCCAAAATATGTTTCTGTGAACAGCAGTCAGATGCCATAGGAAATGAAACAGATCTTGATCTTGTCCGGGAGCAGAGCTGCTCGACGGACATCCCACCTGGGGCACGGCAGGTACAAAAGGCACCAGGAGGAGAGAAAGAACCAGAGAGATTTTTCTAAGCCCGTTCTTCAGCGAGGGCGTTTAGGGGAATTTGGGAACTGCAGTTCACGGGTAGGCAGAATTGCACCTGAACTACTGAAGTGAAGCCATTTTCCATGCCCACTCCTGTACGGTATTTTAATTCCTCTGTTACATTCTGCAATTGCTCTACTTCTCTTCTGTCCGAGCGTGTAGTTCCCTTAATGGGTGTTTTCTCCAGACAACTTCTGACAGAAAAGCTAGAGAGGAAGCTCTGGTGATGCCTCAGATCCCTCCAGTTCTCTTCTGGTTGGGAGTGAGCTCAGAGCAGTTCTGGCTTCCTGCTGTTTTGAGACCATGGATGTTGTACATCTTCTGGCTGAAGATACTATTCTCTCTAGTTTGTCCCATGCAGGTCTCACTGCTCTTCTTCCACCAGCAACGGCCCTCTGGGCTCTGCCATCTGTTGTTTCTATTTCTATTCTGTTTCTATTTCTTTATTTCTATTTCTGTTTCTATTATTTCTATTTCTATTCTTCTATTTCTGTTCTTATTTCTTCCAATTTATACATAGTTTTTTGCCCATGGTTCAGAGTACTATTGTTATGTTCAGCTGTCAAGACAGCTCCAGAGATGTCTGTAGCACACCAGCTTTGTCTCTTCAGAGCCAGAATAATGATAACTTTACAGTGGATCTGTTAAAACATGCGACAAACTGTAGGTTAATTATTTCATGTAAGGCCCACAGGTTAATTCTCAGATCCCTTTGATATGGTCTTCCCTCTCCTCTCTGGCTGCCGCTGGTGTTGGCTCAGGTGCAGTTCCTACTGAGGAGGACACCTCCAGGCCAGTGATACCTCTCTGCCACTGTTGTTAGACTGACCTGTGCTCTGCTGTCTGCTGGGAGCAGGATAACACCGGCTGCGGCATTGAAGGCAGAGATGAAAAATACATTTATTTTGAGATTAAGGCCTTTAACGACTTCTTCTGACCTTCTTTATTTCTGGAATGGTGTGAAGAGCTGATGAATGTGGCTTTTGGCAGAATCATGCCTTAGGGATTGTTCAGAGTCAGCAGCCTTCATGTACCTTATTGACCCCAGAGAGAGTTTTTCCCTGTGTTTAAGTGCCTAGACTGGTGCAAGGACATTCTTTGCTTGACAGGCATTTAATTTGTATCTAACTCTCCTATGAAACCTGAGTGTCCTGAAGAGAAGTTCCAGAACTTTGCTCAGGTTAAAAAGGAACAAAGAAAAAATAGCTATGCAGATCCTGCAAACTTACATGGGTTTCTGGTACCTCAGTTGTTTTTCTTACAGCTTATGTCTCCCTAAGCCCAAGAAAACATTTATACATATATATGTTTATTCCTGAGCATGTCTACGGCATTAGTTTCTGCCCCAGTTACACACTGTGTTGCTGTTTAGGCTTTAGTGGGATGATATGTTCATTATTGATGGTAGAAGATGGTGGCACATATAATTGTACAGATGGCCATAATATAAAAAATGCGTTTCTGATTCTCTGTGTGGGCTCTGGTCCACGGCCATTCCCTTCTCACTTCCGTATCTGAGTGGACAGCAAAAAAAACCCCCAAACATGGCCAAGGTTCTTCGTGAAAGCACTTCCCATTCCCATCTCTCTTATTTCAGCCAAGACAAAGAGCTTTGAGAAAAACAATACCACGTTCTTCATCAGCTTCATTCACAGCACATTCCCACAGCACCTCTCAGGTAAATGACTGCATCATAAAGCGTTCATTTATGTGAAGTTAACAAAATAAAAAAGCAAAGCAAAGAATGTGTGTGTGCAGTTTCTGCTGCTGTGGAGGCGGGGGGGCTGATGTGAGGGCTGAAGGCGACCACCCGCTGCAGAACCAGAGAAAGGCTCCCACTTGGAGGCTGCTTCTCCCGCTCTCTGCTGCAGGCTTCACTACTGGCATTTTGTACTGAATCTTCCATACAAAATTGGCACTTTATAATATCCAGCTTTCAAAAAAACAATTTTCCTCAACTTTTACTGGCTCAAAATATTAGAAAGTTTTGAAATTAGTAATAATGCAAAGAAAAAAGAAACAGGAAATAAAACCCCCACTTATGTTGTCAAAAGCAGTCCTATGACCTTAACTTTGCACAGAAGGAAAAAATGTTTCAGGTTTGGCATCACAGACGATATTTATTTCCCTTTAAATGGAGAAACAGATGGAATGAATACTTTCTAAAGTGAATTGAAATATCTTACTAGTTTTAAGAGGCTACTTTTAAATGGGGTAATTTTGCTCTGTGTAAAGCCACACAGAGTTAAATTTACAGCTTGGTGACCCAAACCTTGTGAGGGACCTGGACCAGCATCAGGGGTCAGAAGCTGGGATAATGGGATGTGCTCTCTGGCAGTAAAGCCTCTGGCAGGAGCTCAGCACCCCCATCTCTTTGCAGCCCGGGACCCCTCAAACGATGGTTGGTGGTTCCCGGGGAGGGGGAAGCGGCAGCCCCAGGGCCAGTGGAGGCACAGATGGTCCCACCAGGGTGTGAGGCACAAGCCAAATCCTTCCTGCACTGGCTCATCAGGGAGACCTGAGGGCAGTTTTGGCAGGGAATGGGGATGCTGCTGCTTCACCCCTTCTCGGGGGGCACCCTCTGTGCCACCTCATCTTCCCTGCAGTGCGATGGGACGTGTCAGGCTCACACAGAAGTGTGTTCCTGCCAGAGGAGTGTCAGGAGCCAGAACATCCTGTGCCATGGTGTCCTACACCCTGAGGAGGACTGAACCTTTCATGTGCTTCCAGCGTCACCTAACAGGCTTTTGAAACCAGTCCTCTGGGAAAACCTGCATCTCACTGGCTGTTCTGGGGGGCAAACCTTTGTGTTGTGGTGCCGACTTTAGGAGCACCGTTTAACAAGCTCACTGCGTGCTCAGCTTTGCGCCCACAGCATCCCACTCTGCATAAATCATCCCACTGAAGGGCGGAAATATCTTTCTTTTGCCTGGTGCAATCTTCATTTCAACACAGGGCCCATTGAGGCCGGCTGGCTGGGATGGAAGAGTACATGCATTCATATTTGAGCAACGGACTCAAGCTGGAACATAGGAAGTTCCATTCAAATATGAGAAAAAACTTCTTTATGGTAAGGGTGATGGAGCACTGGAACAGACTGCCCAGGGAGGTCGTGGAGTCCCCTGCTCTGGAGATCTTCAAGACTCGCCTGGATGCTCCTGAGTGATGTGCTCTAGGTGTTCCTGCTTTAGCAGGGGAGTTGGACCAGATGATCTCTAGAGGTCCCTTCCAACTCTAACAATTCTGTGATTCCATGATTTGCAACACAAAAAACAGTCTTTTTTTGTTTACACATCAACTCTATAGATCTGTTAAGAAGAATCGTGCCTATGTGGTAAAACAGACACAATTTGATGGGGGGTGGGGGGGGAGGCAGACATACGGAGCCCTCTGTAATCTCAGTTTTCTCTCCTTAGTTTAGAAATAGTGCCATCCGATCATTTTTGCTATGTTTTGCACTGTTTCCCCTGTCTTGTGACCGCTCTTTATGCAGCGATGCTCCCTGTGCTGAGGCCAATAACCCAGTAACGTGAAAGTGCTTGGAAAAGAACTGCAAAACCACGGCCATGCTCAGTTCCGGGGCAAAACAACTGGCAACAGCATCTTTGGCTAAATTAACTTACAGCAAGCACCTCACCCAAGCTGTAGCTGCTACTGTATAACATACCTGGTAATGCATTAATATATGCATGATGTAGTCGTATATTTCCCCAGCGAGTCGGTTCTCTGGTCTCCAGGGAATAATAACAAACTGAATTCCCAGTAAGGGCACCAGGATCAAAGTGGCTCTGACAGCCTTCATGTACATGTTGGACTCGGCACGGTGGGTGTCTCTCAGCTTTGTCACCAAAACTCGGACAATATTAAGCAAAAAGAAAAAATTGACCTGCAAAAGCAAAACCATTATAGGTGAAAGCATTGAAATTAAAGAGACATTCCAAATAAAAACACAGAATGCATAAATGGCAGTAAAATGTAACTTCCTAGCTTTATCATAGCTCATAATGGGCAGCTCCTTGGGAGTCAGGAGCTGGGAAGTCCTTTGAATGTCTCCAGAAAAGAGATGTTAAGCTGCTCTACACGCTCACACGAGTCAATACTTCAGGCTTGTGTAGCTGCAAGATTTTTTCTTGAAAAAAACCCGGGCTACCTCTTGCCCCCACCAGACTGCAGGGACCCTGTGGTACATACCCACCGGTAACGGTGTGTAGACGCTGGCTCAGGGCAGAAACACCAGAAACTACAGAAACTTTTGCCCCTGCTCCTTCTGGTCAGCTGTGCCCAGCAGCTCGGGACCTTACCTCACTCTCCGGAGGTCTGTCTCTGGCAGTGGGTGCTCAGCTCAGGGAAACCTGCTCCGGCCCCCGGCCCAGAGAGAGCTCCCTGCGGGATGCACTGAGGGATGGGCAGGACGTTCCTCCCGCAGAGGAACGGGGAGGGAGGACCCGGGCTGATAAGGAGCCCAGGGGGTGCCCTCTGCACCTCCCGGGTACCACAGACCTTCTCTCTCCAGTGCACCCACACCACTCTTTCCCACTCTGCTGCAGTGATAGCAAGCACCTGCGCCTCAGAACTTCAATAGCCTTTTTTTTTCAGATGATTTTTTAAAATAAGAGTGTAAGTGGCATAACTTACGTAGCTATTTTAACAGCCCAAATTCCATAGATACATGAGAAATTTCAGTTGAATCTTGCAGAACAATGAAACATGAATCAGTGAGATTTCGTAAAGCATCTCATCATCACTTCTTAACTACTGAGAGACCTTTCAGCTGTTTTACAACTGTGCCCTACTGGAAAAAGGAATAATAAATTACTTCTGAGATCCCATTCAACATTAAATCTAAACCTTATTTGCCATCTTCCTCTGACTTCACTAACTCTGCTTAACCTTCACTTTTAGAATTTCTGGAAGTAACTGTGAAAAGTGGAAAAAAGACTTTACAAAGGTAAAAATCTTCAGCTCTTCTGTCAGTCTGTTCCTGAGATTTTTGTAGCAAATCAGGCAGGACATTCTGTAGACATTGACATCTTCATAAGAAAAATAAGACTGGAGACGGTGTAAGCACAATCCAGAAATTATAATGCCTAATTTTGAAAACAGTTAAAGATTGTTCTTTTTGCATAAAAAAACCAGTCCCTCCTTTTTTTCTTGGCCAAGATAAACAGACTTTGAGCACGATGATAAAAATAAAGGTTGAATGGCCACTCCTAGAAGTTAGTTGGCATTACAGCAGCAGAAGCAACCAAAATTGAACCCTTGAACCCACGGCAGATGTGATTCCATGGAACAGCAGACTCTGTATGGCAGGGAGGAACTGGCTGCTTCACAGCGCTGAGGTGCACAATGGCTTCTCAAGAAAGGGTAGAAATACTTTCAGGTTTTTTGGCTAGTAGAGGAAGGATGGTTTCTTTATTCAAAGCAGATGCAGGTATTCTCCGCCCTACTGTTCGATCTCCCAGGTAATGACTGCAGGTAATTACTGTCCCTGCAGACCTCTGCAAGCAAGAGGCAGCTCCAAAGCTGATGGTGCATCCTGGGTGACACACTGAGGGGAGCCTGGAGCTGTAGTTGAGTAAAACCCCTTCTTTGCCTTTCAGGAAGCTCCATGTTACCATGCCAAATGGCACCACTGGCATATAGCATGCTATATGTGCACACAGTGCCCAGCTGCACTTTGAATCTGCTCCTCCTGATCAGACAACCCAGTCTGGGCTGGTTTAGTTCCCTGCCTTGGGACCATACCAGTTCAGTGACCAGCAAAACTCAGGCTGAACGACCAGCCTGCACTCATAGAATCACAGAATAGTTTGGGTGGGAAGGGACCTTAAAGGCCCCTCAGTGTCACCCCCTGCCCTGGGCAGGGACACCTCCCACCAGACCAGGTTGCTCCAAGCCCCCCCCAACCTGGCCTTGAACCCCTCCAGGGATGGGGCAGCCACAGCTTCTCTGGGCAACCTGGGCCAGGCTCTCACCACCCTCCCAGCAAAGAACTTCTTCCCCACATCTCAGCTCAATCTCCCCTCCTTCACTCTCAAACCCTTCCCCCTCATCCTAGGGCTCCCCTCCCTGATCCAGAGTCCCTCCCCATCTCTCCTGGAGCCCCTTGAGGGACTGGAAGGGGCTCTAAGGTCTCCCCGGAGCCTTCTCTTCTCCAGGCTGAACCCCCCCATCACTCAGCTCACTCTGCCTGAGGCAGAGCTAAATGTCCCATCAGTGTCACATGAACGCAGCGTGTTGGTCACAGATGAGTTATGCTGGGAGAGAGCGACTGCCCTGATTTTCAAAAGCAGTTAGTGATTCTGTTTGCCTCAAAATCATATTCTTTACTGGGAGTTCCCTTTACAGGACTTCTGATCTGAAAAGCATTGACAACTTGTCCCTGTAACACTGAGCAGAGAGAACCGCTAGCTACTTCTAAGTTTTGACCAAAATACTTAAAGTACAGAAACTTCTATTCAATATGGGTTAGCAGCATTTCTAAAAGAATCATTAAACTGCGATAGCAAATAATATTCTTACCAATAGAGCTGCCATTACAGGTCCATGAACAATATAGAGCAAGTGCGTGTCAACACTCATCCAGCAGCTGGAGGGGAAACACACCACCAAAAGTTATTATTAACTCAAGTAAAATCTGCTACACAGTTAAATAACTCTAAGTTCCTTCAAAAACAGACGTACTACTCACTTGTCATTGAAGTATTTGGCTCTTGCAACAGCATGAATAGATGCTGGCACTAAAGGGAACCCTGAAATGATTAAAGTTATAGATCAGTCTCGATAATTTTTGGCTTGAATTTCATGTGTCGCACACACTAAGTCTCTTGTCCGCAAAAAGACGTGCCTGTGAAACGACAGCTTTCAGCGGAGAGCTGCAGCCCCATCGCCCCCAGGGCGCCAGCACTCCCTCCGTGCTGGGATGCAGAAGGGAATAATGCTCAAGGCAGGGAGACAGGAGCGGCGAAGCCGGGGGGCCACGCTCTCCTGGGGTGTGACAAAGCTGCTGCGGCTTGTGGGGAGCGGGTGTGAGCCGGCAGCGTGGGAGGGAGGCAGGGACCAGCCCGTTCCTAGCGCAGAATTCCCTCGGGAAAGCAGGGACACTGCTTAAAACCACACAAATCACTGTTGAGCAAGAGAGGGCCACATTAACCCGGGTGCCAGACTGTGGAGCAAGGAACAGCATCGCGAGGAGCGGCTCCTTTGGAGCCCAGGGTGAGAGAAAACCTTTGCAGCCAGGAGTGTTTTGGGGGACAGGGATTTGGGATTCCTTCTGCGGGTTCCCAGCCCCTGTGCAGCCAGGCCCACACGATGCAGCGCTGTCACATCAGGGAGCGGAGCTGTGGGTACCATGAATCCACATCTCCTGCTTCATCTGCGACGCCTCAGGGGAGGCCACTGCTCTGACAGGGAGCCGACGGCAGCACATTCGCACGGGGCTAAAGGCCCAGGAACCTGCCAGGCCTAACACATTGGAAGCTTCAAACTCCTATTTCCAGGCTGGCATTAGGAGTGGTGAGCTGGTCCGCTCCTGAGACAGCCCAGTGCCCTGCCTGTGCTGTGCAGAGAGCTCTGCAAACACACGGAGTAACTGCTGCCTCTGCCCTGAGAGCCACACAGGCTTCTTCTGAGTTTCAGATATTCTATCATTATGAATAAAAACGTGTGAAAATGTCCTGCTGACACTGTGATTAGTCACATTGTTCCTTTGGGTGTTAGTGATCTCAGGAACACTTTTATGAAAGACAGAGAATCCTGAGCCAAATTCTGGGGAAGTCTTACCTCGGAGCACAGGCCAGACACGGCTGGAGTGAGAATGAGGTCAAACACGTATGTAAATAGGACACTCTGATGTCTCCAGGCATCTCTTTAAGCAACAGCTACTCACTCTATGGCCAAAAAAAGTTATTACTGCAGTTTTCCTTGGGAGGAAAATGCAGGTGTGGGAGAACAAACTGGATTGCCTTCTCCTTTAGATATTGTTAGAAAATTATTACTTGGCCTCTGGCTGCAGAATGCCTTTTTTTGAGTGATGATACATGGTAGAACAACAAAGAGATCAGAACAGAAAGAAAGGAGTCTCCAGCCTCAGGGTAATCTTATGGGATTGACAGCTTGAGAAAATCCTTTGGATTTGGAAATGGAGCAAGACTGGGCCAGTTTTGTTGACAGACAGATTGAAGCACAAATTTTAAGGGGCCTTTCTGTAATAGCAAAAAGTGTTCATCTGAAAGCTCTGGCCTGGAATATCACGAGTAGGGAGCTCCATATTAATCCAAGGGGTCTTTTTTCTCCTGCTAAATGCAGTAGCCCGGAATATTTGGCCCAACAAACTCACAGGCAAATCTTAAGATGATGGAAAGTTATCCTTAGTGGGTTACAGGGTAAGAAGCTCCCGACTGTGCAGAACTTCCAGCTGCAGGCTGGACGGGCTCTTCGGGGCTGGATGTTGCTCCTCTCTTGGAACGGGCCAAAAGGCAGAGAGGCACCGAGGAGCAGAGCACCAGGGCAGCCTCTTTAGACCTTGGTGGCACAACATCTATCACTCCAGAGGTCCCACCTACACGTGGTAAACAGGGAGCAACGCAGCACAGGTCTCACCCCAGCCGTCCCAGGAAGAGGTATGGCATACCCTCCAGGTCAGGCAAGGTCCTTTGTGGCACAAACTGCAATTGTGCTTAATTTGGAAGGCAATGTGCTTCAGCACTGTCCAAACAAATAATACCCTTCTCACTTTTCTGTGGATGGAGCTGCCTGAAGCAGTCAGACACGAGCACGGATGCACACATTTGGTACTGCTTTCTTGCCCTGCATAAGGGTGATTTCCAGTGAAACACCACCACATGAAAAAGGACATTCCCAGTAGTTCCCGGAGCAGAGGTTACCTGAATGCAAGAGTTAAATCATAGAATGCTTGAGGACAGCTTTTCACTTTGCTGTTACTGCCTAACAGTAATGGGACCTGATATTGGGTGCCTAACTAGAGGCTGAAGTCAGAGTTCTAAAGTTCTTCAGAACATTTAAAACTGGATTGTTTTCCCCGATCTAAACCATTGCTATTTTTTCTCTGGTTAAGCAGTAGGGTTATTTTTTATTTTCCTGATGTATATGAAATAATGTTTCATCCAAAGAGGATGGAAAATATAGAGTAAACTCTGTCTGCTTCAGAGTGTCTTGCAAGAGATGAATGCAGGTGAACACCCCTCAGTGCAGATGAAGGTCCATCCTTTGCAGCTCAGCTGCACCAGTGGTTTCAAAATACAGGGAGCGGCTCCAGAAACTGGAAGGAGGCCAGAGATTCATGGTTCCCAAACAGGAAAAAGGTCTTGATAATGATTTTCTGTCAACACTGATGCCGACTGGATTTACAATAGTGATTTAAATGGGAAAGAGACTGCATTCAACTGTAACATATTGCTTGCATTTTCCTCAGCAATTATCTGCTCCTGTGTAGGTAAAACAGTATCTTCTTTAAAACAACATCTGCTGAAGTACATCTGGTCCCGGGTTCAGTTCAGAGAAATTCTGGTTCCTCTTTCTACATGTTATGTTTGTCCACTTTGGGAAATATAGATACAGATTTTCCTCGTTTTCATTCCAGAATAAGTGTACTTTTATAGGTACTGTCACAGATTAATATTTCTGCATATAAAATGACAACACCAGACAAGTTTTGTTCAGAAGAAAGATGTGCTTGTATAGAAATCTATTTCTCTCCCAAAGCTTCGCTTAACAAAACCTAAGCACTTCTTTCAGCAAATCCCAAGATGCAGCAAATAATGGATACCGAGTCCTATTGACTTTTGTAGGTCTGTAGGCCCTTCAAAATAAATGCACTCAAATTTAGGACCCAAGAACTCAATCTTAAGCTACGATCTAGTGGTATAAATGCAGCAATTCAGGTGTGCAGCTGCTAGAGGTGTTCAAACACCTGAAAGAATTGATCTGAAACAACAGTTATAACTGAAAGGACAAGAGACATACCCCAGCCCAAGAGGTAATACCAGTGCAAACGCTGCTCCTCGGCAAACACCGCCACCACAATCAGCGTGTGGAGATAAATGCCTTCGCAGAGCATCCAGAAGTAGTTGCAGCCCAGCATGTACTGGTGAAAGAACTGCAGCACCTTGCAGCTGGCCTGTGGGAGAAATGAGGTAACGTCACACACCTGACCATCGTTGTGCAATTAAGCAGGTGAAGACAAAGGTTACTGCTGGGCTGTAAGAAAGCCCAGTGGGATAAAGACCCCCAGCTCTTGCTGAGTTTGTTCAGCACCTGCCAGTGACAGGGATTGTAAACTTTTGTAAATGAGATGAATGGAAAAATCAGCCTTCAGAGAACAGAAAAAATGTATGAGAACAGCACTCCAAAAAGTACCACATACAAAAAATACCCTTTCAAATCTGCATGTTTTTTAGAACAGGAAGAAGCAACTTGATATGGATGTACAAGAAAGGCTGTGAAGCAGAGAGTAACTTAGAGCTAGCTCCAGTTTGGGTAATTTCTTTTACTTTTGATCAAACTTTTCTAAAGTTTGTTCATCTCTCCCACCTGAGCCAGAGTCACTCACTCTGTAACTGCACCCAGCTCTGAACTCATTCCTTCTGTTGGCAATGGAGACTTTTCCGGTAGGGAGCCAGAGATATCGGCTTTGTCTCTTGGCAAGAAAACAGCTTTACTCTATTTTGTCCAAATAACAAAGCAACATGTGAAGCTGATCGGAGCCAGTGAAGCTGGGAAGTGGCTCCTGCCTGTGGTTCAGGTGGGGCTGCAGACAGACCGTGACAAGAGACTGTGTCTCTGAGACACTGGGAAGTGGTGAGCAGAGGGTGGAGTGTGTCCTGTCCACCACCAGCTGGGGTGGGACAAGGCTGTTCCTCTTCTGAGAGCATCTCATGTCCATCTGCTTCCTCAGAGAGGGCAACGAGGTGCTCCCATGCCACCAGCACCCAGGGGGAGTGGGAGAGTGTTGCTGTTCCAACAGAGACCCACTGCCCCTCAGGGAGCACCCACGGTCACAGGAGTGATGGCAAAGTGACAGTTGTCATTTGTGGCCATAGGAAAATACTCCTTCCCCTTAACTTCTGCAGAAGTTTTCTAAGCCGACTCCTGGAGCTGTAAGAGATGTCTCTAGGATTTGTCTCTTTCAAGAGGTGTTTTGGCAGTTCAGCGGGTCAAGGACTGCATGTTCTGCCACCGCCTGAGGGACTCAGACCCCTCTGGAGCAGAAAAGCTTGTTAGCCATCTGGTGCACCACCTTCTGCTGCTGAAAAACATTCCCAAAGCAATTCCCCGAACGTGTACATTTACTTCTGTTTCAATATTTACAGTGCAGCTTGGTACTCATGAAAATATGGGATTATTGATAGGTTAGGATATAGGATTCTAACAGGATTAACTTGAAGGACTAATTTTTATTTTGGGTGATTCATTTTTTTCTGCTCCCCACACAGGGCAGAGCAGACAGTCACATCCTTTCTCCATACCGCATCTGAACAGCTCTCACAAAGTCTGCTGAAAAAGGGCTGTATAGAGGTTTGAAAAGGCTTTTAGGAAAAAAAAAAAAAGAAAAAGAAAAAGGAAGAAGTATTTGCCCCTTTTTCTGTTGACAAATGTGTTCATTAAGGTTGTTAAATCTTCCCTGGACTGCTTTTCACAGGCCTGGGTCAGTATGTTTCTTGCCTTGTTCCCTTCCCTGGGCTCGACGCAGCCTCCCGGCTGGCAGCTGCCCTTTCTCCATCCCCTCCTTATCCATCACTCCTCCCTGCAAAGACTGACCAGGCCTTCCCAAAGGCTGCACACACCCGGGTGGCACTGTCCCTGACACCGGCCAGCTACCCCAGCCTCCAGAGAGGCAGCCAGCGTCCTGAGCCACCACGGCAGTTTTCCTGGCAGCTTCAATAAAGTTTTCCAGGCAGTTTCACTCTGGTCCAGCCCCACGCTCCCCTCTGGGGTCTCCTCGGAGGGTAAAGGGGGCGACCCGGGAGCTGGAGGCACCCTCTCCCCAATGGAGTAACTCGGGGTGCCTGTACGGTGCACGGGGCTGGTCCTGCTCCCACTGGTGCCAGTTTTCCACCCACCCACCCAGCCAGCCAGGCGGGCGCTGGGGACGGTCTCACGCTGCAGCCCAGAGCGCGGCTGGTGAGCTCTGCAACAAAACCCACTGCAGGTCCTCAAACCTGCCATTTCAATTTAACGCTTTTACGCTTTTCTATCACCAAACTGGATGGGAGATGACTCCAGAGCGTCCCCACCCCTGTTTGCCAGCCGTTTGCGCTGCTCCCCGATGCCCTGAGCAGAGACCGACCGGACACACCTCCCTTGGGAAAGGAGTCAGTCTTTGCTGGAGCTTTCGTCTGCAGCTCAAACAAACGCACACACAGAAAGCACGCCGCTTGGCAATTCCATACCTGAAATTCACTTACTTCATTTCCTCAACATTTCTTTCTTTTCTGAACTGCCACCCGTGGCTTCAAAAATGAAACCATACCCCTATCTTTCAGAGTAACGGCCGGGCAGGCAGCTCGTGACTCTTAGGGGAATTGAATCCTTTTCTGTACCGTCAGTTAAAGAAGTAAGAACACCATTGGCAAAGCACGACGGATGGGTGTGATTAGTACTTTGATCCATATCACATTGATTTGAGAATGAATCTGAAAAAGTTAGCATAGAGATTTTAACCACAACAATGTGTTGAGATGTATTACGTTAAATTCATATTAATCAAACTATAGTAAAAATCAGTCTTTGCTTTGGATGAGCCAACAAACGCAGCACGTTTCACCCGTGGCTGAGTGATGCAGTGCAAGTATTATCCGACAATATAAAGAGAGTGTTTTCCTGAGGGCAGAGCAGGGAGAAGAGGAGAAACTGTCACTGATGAGAACTGGATCTACGCACGGTACAATAAAACATGACAACGTAACCAACATCTTGGTGTACATTAGTCTTAGCTGGGAAAACTGCAGAACTACTAAGTTTTATGAAGTGTTTATTCTTACAGAATCAAATAAAATAAAACCGCGAGGTTATACAGAAGCAAATCTTCCACCACTTCCATGCTTGACAAGGGACTGATCTAACTTTGAGGTAAAAAGCACATCTGAGGGTTTTGTATCCTGCTAACATCAAACAGGTTTTGCTGCAAGTTCATTGCGGCAGAGGCTCTGTCCCTGTTCTGTCTTGTACAACACACAGCCCAGCTGAACCCAGGGCTCAGAGGATTATCACAGCACCTCCACAGGACGAAGAGGAGGAGAACCTGCTGAGCTCTCAGTCTGGGAGTGCGCAGTGACTGAAACCGGTGGGTGTTCACTCATGAGTGGGGCAGGAGGAGAGGAAAGAGCTGGTCCTTCCCAGTGCAGCCCGGTAACCCCGCTGCCCAGGCTGGTGTCCCTGCCTCCTAAACAGAGGGGGAAACAAAGGCTCCTTCTGTTGAGGGCCTGGGGACAGACAGCATCGGACTGCACAGGCTGGTGGCCATGTAGGAAGGGAAAGTGTGGTACAATTACCAGGAACGCCCCCAAAGCCAGGTAACCACCTAAGCACACAGCTCCTTTGTGGCTTTGGGAGGATGGCCACGAATAGACCATTTTTTGGCAGAATACAGGCTGGCAGGAGGCTTGGTCTGTGAGCATGGGGACTGCCTCCTGCCATGTGTCCTCACCGCACCCACGACCACAAAAGCTGGGAAAGTTCTTTACTGATCTGCAGGAAAGCACCTGAGAAAAAAATCTCCTTTATTGTTAATTTTCCCTCCTCGTGAAAGCAGCCTGCAATGGCCTGAGATGCTGGCTACCTGCTCCCGGGCAGGAGGGGTCAACGGGAGCACAGTCAGTCGCATTCTCCTCTCTTGCAAATCTTGCTGAGAGTCATGTAACTCCTGTGACTGCCTCAGCTGTGACATGCAACGAAAGCACTTCAAAAGGATGCCAGAACCATTTCACAGAGAAGAAATAAAATAATTTATTCTCCTTTCACAAGGAGGAGGCAGAACTGGTGTCTATGGTGTTTTGCAATATATATTGGTGTAGTATAAAGACTGTTGATGTTCCAGCCCTGTCAAAGGGGTCCCAAAGGTCCCTCTGCCTACACAGGACCCTGCGACTGTGCAGTAACGTAGTTGGCTGGCTTGTCACCCTCCTTGGCTAGTCCAGCAGCCCCTCGTCACACCGAGTCCTCACTTCTCTGCCAGGGTTCTCTTTGGTTATTGTTAATAACTTATGGGCAGAAAGCTGCAGCATTAATTACTGTTACTACCCATTAGGGCAAATCAGACCAAATCACTCAGACCAGATGAACCCCAGGATGCTATCTTCAACAATAATAACAAAATGTAATGTGAAATAAACCTCTAATTGCTTTTTAAACAGGTCTTCCAAGTAATTCAAAGTCAGAGCAAAAAGACTGACCCAGTTTTGGCATAGGAAAGTTGTACAGATTCCCGTGAGCCCCCGTTCCCGCGATGCTCTCCTGGGCGAAGGGAGTCAGGTTGGGAAGTCTGTCACCAGTCCTTGCGGGCTCCAGAGAGCCTGCCCCATGGAAAGTGAGGGGAGATTGCCCCTTAGCGGGCACAACAAAACCTCTCCCCCCAAATGCTCGCGATCCACTGAAATGCCCCCGGCTGACATTTCAAATAAATTGTTAAGAATAGGCCAACTGTGGTTATCGATTTTAAATCAAGCCAGCTACGTGGGCCATCACCACGGCTGTGCACTTCTGTGCTCAAAGGGAAATAAACATATTTGACCTTATCGTTCTGGTCCCTCTTCACCCCTGTGGACCTCCCCAGTGCAGGGCAGAGAAGGACCCTCCTCGAGGAGAGTCCGTACTGCTGCCACAGAGGCCAGGCATGATTTATTCAAGTCCAGTTTGAAGGCAATACAGTATATTCTCAGACATTCTTAACTTTGCATTTTAATGGAGTAGCTCGAAGTGTGATCACTGGTCTGCCTTACACGTTTGTTTGTTTGAGTCTTTTTCTGGCTATTAGAACAATATTCTATGAAAATATTCTTAAATTCCAAGTGTCCATATGTTACACAAATAAGCAATAAAAGGACTTTCCAAAGCAAGACAGCGCTAAGTATTGTAGCTGTAAATCACCGGCTATCAGAATGTCGTACCATTATACAATATATCTACTATGAGTCATCCATTAAATTGTGTTCCAGTCAGAAACCTGGCACACAGGGGGCTTGGGTGAAGATTAATGTTTTAATATACTTTTAAACCATTTACAGAACAAAATGTACACAGTTGCTCAGAGGGATCCTAGGTTTTGTGTTACAAGAAAGCAAAATATGAAATTAAACAACAGGGGATATTTTTAACAGCATCCGTGTCCGTGTCTGTGCTACCACAAAGCCGCCAGCCCAGAATCGGGCATTCTGGATGGGGATTAATTCGGCCACATCCGCACACCCCCGAGTCCCGGCGGCCGCAGCGACTGCTCTCCCGGGGCTGCTGCTCTGGGCTCTGTGGGGACATCCCGCGGGACCCCGGGGAGCATCCAGCATCGATGGAATGCTGGGGGGACTCTGGGAAGCATTGGGCAGGGGGGCAGGCAGAGCACATCCCAGCCTCCTCACCCCAGCAAGCGCGGTTTCTGAGCTGGGGCAGCTTCTCAGGAAGGCATCCTAAGTATGAGACTGTGATGGAGGAGGGCAGAGAGGCCACCAGAGAGGGACACTGAGGAGGAGGAAACGGCAGCAGGCAGGGCAGCCTAAAAAACCAGTACAGGAGCTCCTCGACCTGCGTTTCATTCGGGCTGGGAAGGGAGTCAGAGCGCTCACGAGGTCTGCTGCCCTCTTCTCCCCGGGGGTGGGAGGTCATCCCCAGAGAGAAGGGGTAAGGGCTTCAGTCATTGCAGGCACCTCTCCTCTGCCATCACACCTGGGCAGGAGTCACCAGGAGGATGGGACAGGGCAGAGGTTTCTCACACATCTATTCATGGGATGCCCTGGGTGATCCTGCAGCCGTACCTGGGCTCTGGGCACGCTGCTGTCCCACCCAGAGCCAGGCTCCTTTAAGCCTTCGTGGAGTGCATCTCACAGCCGGCTGTACTCACACTTTGGTGACACGGGTATCTCCACTCCTGACTCGGTTAAATGCTCCAGGGTCTTTCTAAAGATATGACTGGGAGTTGTGAGACTAAATATAGACACCTAAGCTGCCTCTCCTGCAGTGAAAGGATAACAAGTCAATACAGGTGATGGAGATCACAGCAAAAATTATGTCGTCCTAAATGAGATACCTAAAATAGGTCAGGTGGATTGCGCCTTCAATGTGCCTTTGTCTATCTGCAGCTCTAGAAGGTGTGTGGGGGTGACCAGTTCAGCTGTACATATCTACAATACACGTGTCCGAGCATAAGACAGACCTGACTTTACATGCCTACGGGTGTTTTAAGTCTCCAGATGCACTCAGACTCCACTCCAGTGCCTTTCCTGGTGTGACCCGCTGCCAGGGGGAGCCCCCAGCCCTTTGGAGGATGCTGGGGAGAGGGGACACCAGGAAATTTAGAAATCAGTCAGCTGGGTGTACGCAACCATGAGCTGTTCAGGGGTGAAATGGCCATCGTTACTGTTTCTCCTCCCATGCTCTTGCCCCGTGTGCTTGGTTGTCACCTGTAAAGACACTTCGATCCCCTTCCATTTATTTCGCTTCTGTTTCATGCTGCTTCTGCTTGGTCTTAAATACCTTCAGGAGGAGCAGGGTGCTGGGTCAAGACTGAAAATGGGCCTTCTGAGAGGAATTCCTTCCAGAAAGGTCCTTCTTTTGAGGGATTTTGAAAAATACACTTTCTGTCCGATTCACACTCAAATTTCTCACATTTTAGGCAGATCCTTTTAAAGACACATGCTAAGGAAAACTTAATATGGAGTATAAACTCCAAATTAAACTCAAGGTTAATCTGAATTATCTTGAATGAGTAGTTGGTTCTACAACAGCAAAGTTTCTAAACATAATTGCTTTATATTCCCTGAGAAATATCAAAACCGAAGCTGCTTCAACGTGCTGCTCGTGTGGGAGGCCCTGCGTGGAGAGCCCAGGAGCAGGAGTTCATTTGGAGATGCCGTGTCCATACAGCACAGCACAGAATCCACCAAGAAGGCAAATGTTAGCATTTGCACTTGTTGATCTGACATTTAAGAAGACACTACTTGACATTTTCCCATGCCTGCCTCTTTAGAAGCTAATGATGTACCATCTCTTCAGCATGCAGTCTCTCAGATGCACAGGGAACTGTGCAAGTGACAGAAACTTATGGTCACCCAGGTCCCATCCTACTTTTTTACGTCGTCTTCACTTTGTAATCACAAACCTCTCCCATCTCTTGAGGAAAACCAAAGGGGAAAATGATAAAAAGCCTCAGTAACGCATGGAGAGCTGAATCAGTGCCAGGACTCAGCCAAGCACAGCTCCACGCTGGGAAAGACCAACAGCCTTCCAGGGGCAGCTACAGCTCAGTTCTCAGGGTAAAATGAGTACACCTTCCTTAGGCAGCAGTTCCGGATCTATGTCATGAATTTCAGCAATCCTGGAGTGGTTTCACTCATTTTGCACACACAGCCAGTGTGTCCTTTTCTGTGACCAACAAAAAGCCCCCGTTGGTTGCCGATGGCCGCTGCGGCCAGGCAGGAGAGCTGCAGTCGGTGGCAATCAGCTTCGGGAAAACAAGGCATTTGGCAGCACAAAGTCCTTTCTGGAATCACATTTCTGGAGGAAACAGCACTCTGCCTCCTAAATAAGAGACTGTGTGTAGGGATCACACTGCTGAAATACCATCCACAGGATCTGATGGAGCCCGGGGTTATTTTGACATGAAATACGTTGGGACTGGCCCCCAGGAAAGCTATCATCCCTCCCTCGGCCACGCTGCAGCAGTTTGGAGAGCCCTGAGACTACTAAAAGGTACTGCTTTGAAAGAAGAGCAAGTAACAGAAATGTAGACAGAACAATTCCTAAGGAAAGTAAGACAAGGAAATCTGTCCCCAAAATACTTATTCTTAGACTCTTAGACCTCTTTTTCCCTCTCCTGATGGCAGATGTGCCTTCCCATTGGGAAAGCAACCGTAACATCATTGTTAGAAAGCTCTGATTTCTCAGAGACAGTGACGGACTGACTTCTTTGCAGCCCAGATTCAGTTGTTCTGCATAAACCACAAATTCTCTTCACAAAAATGTCATTTATGAATGTTGTGAATGTCCTTTCATCATCCATACTCTGTACCCCAGGCATGGCCATGCCACATTCAACCCGTGAACCCGACACCACCAGGATTACACGCTGCTTTGTCTCCTCCATTACGCTGAGAGTTCTGAGAATATAAACAAGAATATAAAGACCTTGGGAAAAATGATGGGAATTACTGCTCCGTTTCATGCCATTTAGACCCTGACAGATCTGTCCTAAAATGAATGCAGATATTATTCCAGCCAGAAAATTTGTGAGAATTCTTTGAATATTGGCTGGTTCTGAATTCACAACGTCCTTTAGTCTGCATTAATCTCATTGAACCTCGCAGGAGGGGGAGGACTTGATCTTTCCTAGGGTGGAAGAAGCGATTCTGATTTACATCTGAATTACTACAGTACCATGCCAGTGCAACCCAGTGATTCCAGTGGGGGTAGTACTGGTGCAGTGCAGCCCGAGCACTGCCCGTGGGCTCGCTGCTGGCAGAAGCTTCGTTTGCAAAGGATACGCCGGCATGAAACAAACTCATCCCCTTGACGGTGAACACGTGTTCCTGAGCCAAGGTGACAGTCACCCCCTCCCTCCAGGGAAGGTCACATGCAGGCACAGGATGCTGAGGGTGGTCTCACACTGGCGGTGTCTCCCTGCTGGAGCTGGAGGGCAGGAGAGCCCGTCCCTGGGCATCCCACACAGCGCTGCTCCATCACTCAGCTTCCCGCTAGCAGAGCCATCCCTCCAGCCATCAGCTGTATCCGATGTTCCTGATCTACCCCCATCAGGACCGAGTGTTAAAATTACTAGTCTTGTGAAACACACAAAAATGAAAAGTACAGATCTGATGTGCAAGACTGTATTAATAGACTAGGCAGCAAGAGTTTTATTTATATTTCCAGGGTTTTTAATGGAGAACATAATGTGCTGTTCACGTGTCACCCTTCTGCTGTGGGTCAGTCCATTTAAGAAGGTGATAGAAGATATCCCTTCGTATAAAATCTGTTCCAGTAATAGTGTAATTAATGCAGTTGTTGTTACATACAGCATGCAAAAAATTAGCTCAGGTAACATTTTTCAGTATATGTAAGTGTTCATACATGTATCTTGTTTATTTTTGTTCAAGTGTCCCTGAACCTTTTTCATTACTTCTTCACTTCTTGTATGGCCACCTGGGTGCACATAATTTCTCTTCCATCACTTCAGATCCAGATAAATCCGAGAGAAAAAGAGAGAGAGATAGACATAAAATTATATCACCAGGAAGCAGGAAAAAATGATGTAAAACAGCAAATTAAGATATATCAAAAAAAGTGGCTTGACTTACCATTTTAAATGAGCAGAATGGTCATCAAAGGGTTTAGCTCTGCGAGTAAGGATGCTCTATGGCATCTCCTCGTGCGAATGATGCTTTGGATGGTCTCACATCTTTGGTGTCTGGATCACAGGGAGAATGTGGGTGGCTTGGTGTTAGGGATGAATTTTCCTCTCTTGCTCCTCCTGTCTTTTCTCTTTGTTATTTAACAGAATCTCATTTCTTCTTTCAAAACTATATGGATTTTTTGATATCCTCATAAATATGCATTCACTGTAAGTATTTTCCCACAGCATCGTATATTTAAAATCTATTGTGAAACTTTAGGCAGGAGAAAAAAACCAGAAGGTATTGGGGTGGAAATACATTTATTATTTTGCAGAATAAATACCACCAACTTCATCTCTGTATATGGCCTTTACGTAAGGGGTATCTGTGGCTGTTTAAAATTCCTTCTGCACACATCAGTCCTTTGGTACCTATCAGAGGTGGGAGCCACACGCACACGAGCCCGTCCAGCTCACAAGATGCAAAGGTGGAGAGTGGATAAAAGCAGCAAACTGCGGGAAGTTGGCAGTCTTCTTAAAACAGGCTTAACAAAACAGAGGGTGCAGTAGGGGTAGAAAAAACCTGAGCTATAAAGCCTTCATTAGCTCTGTTAATTGGCATTAAAATAAAAATATTATGGGAATCTACTCGGTGGAATAAGCAAATTTTAAACATAAATCCTTTAAGTCTTCATATACTCATATGGATACTATATGCAATTTCATCACATTAAAAACTTGCCCTCCTAATCATGTATTTACAGGTTTATTATGTTACCAAAAAAAAAATCAACCCACATTTTCTAGTAATGTTGGGAGACTTCAAGCATATTAACAGGTCACCTTACCTCCTTTTTTTCTGATTTTTTTTTTAAGGAAGGGAAATCTAGAATGCAAGGCGAGATCCAGCAGTGAGTGTCCCCTCGTCCCACACTGCAGAAGGAAAACAGGAGATCCCGGGTCTTCTGGCCCCAAGTATTGTACCTCACCTCTGGGCAGCAGTCACTGCTGAGCCAGACTGCAAATTGGGTTTGGAAGAAGAAAATGCAAAACAAGGGCTTTGTTCATCAAAGCATGTGCTTAGCTAATTAGCTGAGGCCAGGTTTGCTGACACACACAGCTGCATCAGTAACATGGATGGAAGGATGATTTCTGTGACTCTGCTCAGCACTAAGGGTCCTCTTCGTATTTCGTCTGGGGACCCAAAAGCTGGCTGTGGACAGGAACCCCCTCACTGCTCTGGGGCTCCACAGCCTCCAAAGGCATCACTGATGTCATCTCTACACTGTCTGTTGCCATAGCAACAGAGGCTGGGGGTTTCATCGGGTGATGCTCAGTGTGCTGGTACCTGTCCTCTGGCTACGTGGCTCTGCCGAAGCCTCTGAGAGCTTTGTCACTGACTTCACTGGGGTCAAGATTTCACTTCAAATGAAGATCCAGCCCAAAGGCACTAGATACAGTTTTTTAATGAAATCTTAGAGCATGAGAGTCCTCTCCGCAGCCTCAACTTTTAGTTTAAAGCTCTTCACTTCAGATAATTTACTTCTGCTGTCAGGAAGTATCATTCTTAACCCTGAGGTAAAGATCTTACTTCAATTTAGGTGCCTGGTATAATCTGCCAGCTTTTTATCTTCAAATATCAAGTGTATTTTCACTGCATCTCTTGCACAGGCTACATACATATGATACCATGCAGTAAGGAAAAACAAAATGTGTGATTTTTTAATTATTCTTCTATTTTTTAATCCCCAGATGGTCCCTGGGACTGGTGATGTTTTCTTTAGTCTCTATATTTCCTGCTTTAATTAGCTTACTTAACCAGTAAGCTTTAATTAGCTTACTTAACCAGCACACATTTGAGAGACACACGCCTGATCAGATAGTATCAGGTGCTAATGTTTAATTGCTTTCACAAAATTAGAAGCAGATAAATGGTTGAACTGTAAACTGAACGATGTTATTAGAAGACAAGCTGATGAGTGTTGTGACATAACTTGAGAGATTCCCAGGCTCGCATTAATTCCAGCTCAGCCAGGGCTGCTGTAACGACGGCGAGTGCAATGCAAGTGCTCTGGCCGAGATCTGCCCCACACATTTACCAGCCGAGGGGTTGGCACAGTTTCTGTCACTCCCTAAGAGCGGTGAAATCAGCCACTGCCTTGATTTACCACCTCCCAGGATAAAAATATACAGCAAATGGATCTTTCGGGGGGATTTTGAAAAAAGCTGCTCCCGTCTCCATCCCTGCCCCTCCCCGGCGCGTGTCTGTGAGAAAGGACAAGCGGCCACCAAGGGCTTCCGTCCCCTTGGGGGGTTTGCTGGGAAGCGTCACATCGTTCCTGCTGAGAGCAGTGGGGACACACCTTGGTATGGACGGGCTGGCTGGAGGGAGGCTAAGGCTTCTCCCTTTTTGTATCAAATTCAAAGATTTTTGTTGCTGGGTGAAAGATCTGAGCAAGGCTGAGCGAAATTCTCAGAGTCTGCACCCTCCCCGCGTGTTTCACCAGCCGGTGGGTGGGGGTGCCCGGTTTCCCCGTGGCCGTGCCCACGTACCCGGGTGTCGGGCTGGGGGGAGCCGTGCGGTACTTACAGGATCCCTTTTCACAAGGCCGGGGTTAGGCACGACAGCAATGAGGTGGGCGATTGTAAACACCGAGTTCAGCACATAAGAAAAAAACAAGTTCTTATGCAGTGTTATCCTTTGACAGCTGAGGCTCCTGAAAAACATGTAGCAGAGGTCATAAATTAGTGTTTTTCTTCTGATGTCACTTTAACAAGCTCTTTCTGGCAACGGCATCTCAAGAATGCCTTTTGGCAAGGCACTATCGGAAAATAGATGCTTTGCATTGCAGCCATAACCTCTCACAAATTTTTGGGTTTGTTTTCACACCTGTTTATCACCACACGCTTTTTAGACCATGTTGTAAAGAGCCATCCGGCTCTATTCTCAGTCCTTGATGCCTTTCTTTATTTCATGGTAATTGAGATATTAAGTG
Organism: Arenaria interpres; assembly: GCA_013399435.1. Taxonomy (NCBI): domain Eukaryota; kingdom Metazoa; phylum Chordata; class Aves; order Charadriiformes; family Scolopacidae; genus Arenaria; species Arenaria interpres. The sequence goes on along the minus strand of VXAK01025544.1, from coordinate 392,743 downwards.
GTGAAGCAGAACCCTGAGAATTATTAGATGCGCATGATACAAGTAATGAACATCAGGAATATTCCTGCTTTATAAGTGACTGTTCCCTGGAGACTCAATTTCCCAAATATTCAGATGAAAATTATTTTCTACTTTATCAATTAATGGTGAGACAGGATGGGAACTCTGGGCAGGAATCCCCTTAAATTACAGGGGGATTTGGGTTCGTAGCCTGCGTGTTTCTCACTCCAGCTGAGGTCCCCAACCAGACGTTGTTTTCCTGCTCAGAAGGAGCAGGAGGCTTTTCTGAACGGCTGATTTAGAGGAGGGTAGGGTTCCTGCTGCTCTGGGTAGACAGAGCTTCACACGAGAAGTTCGCAGAATTCTTGTGCAACCAAATCATGACTGCGGTTTCAGACCTGAACCACCTTTCCAATTCCTGCCCGAATCCTCCTGCCACCACCTCGCCCGCTCCTGAGGCAGAGAGTGACACCCCAGCACAGCCCGGGCTGGCAGGAGGTGACTGCAGAAAGGCAGTGATGTTGTTAGATAATGCTGTGCTCAAGTAGTCACTGACAGCAAGCAGGCAAAAAAGAACCAGGTAGGAGAACCCAGCTGACAGCAAGTATTGCTCTCATGGAGGTAAATCTCCTCCTTGGCACCAGGGGTCTTTTGCAGCCTGGAAGGGAGCACAGGCTGTGGCTTCCTGATGCTTTTGTGTGTGGACGTTAATGCAGAAGGCACTTTCTTCAAACACAGAGAACGAATCTAACCAACTCAACTCTTTTCTGCTTATTTTGCTTGTTTGTTTATTTAGTCATTTTCCTTTTTTAGGTCTTTGGCCACCTGCCACTTACTCATAGTTCTCCTTACACCTGTTTCCTGAGTCATTGGAAGGAATTCTTCCTTTGGCTTGAGGTCATCTTTCTGGTTACGGTCATCATCATCCTGAAATCCTCGTCACCTTTATTGACCTCTTTATTCACCAAGACACCTTCTTTGGTTCTGAATGTCCATGCAATGGAGGCCCTGGGGGCTAGGAATGAGAGTATCTCTTTATGCTTGCCCTGATTTTATATTCTTCCTTTAGCATCAGCCATTGGCAATTGTTGAGCACCAGACTAGGTGGGGCTAGGTGTACTTTCAGTTTGATCTGCTGTAGGGCAGCACAATGGGCAAACAGACCACTCTTTGGAGCTATTTTTCCTACACTGTGTTCTTGTGCTTAGTCCATCTGTGTTTGCTCCCGTCACAAATCCAGAAGAAGAAGGAAGGGGGGATGTTCGAGGGATGGTGTCTTCCCAAGTCACCGTTACGCTGATGGAGCCCGGCTCCCCTGGGATGGCTGAGCACCCGCCTGCCCATGGAAAGAGTGAATTAATGCCTTGTTTTGCTTTGCTCGCGTGTGTGGTGTTTGCTTTACCTGTTAAACTGTCTTTATCTCAACCCAAGAGTTTTCTCCCTTTTACCCTTCCAATTCTCTCCCCTGTTTAGCTGCCAGCTGGGGTTAAACCATGACAGGCACTGTTTTAGGAATACTCTGTCTCCTGCTATGAGCCTGAATTGCTCAGTGATATTCACTACTACTGATCCAGGATTCCTTGCTGGGAGTACCTGTGATGCCAGATCATTATGAATCTCAATACCCAAAACTGAAAGAAAAATAAATCTCTGCCAGGAAAGACATATGTGGGAAACAGAAACCTCTGCAGTCTTTTTTTTTGCTGCCTCTACAGTCAAAGGCTATGACATGGCCCTGAAACCATCTCTTGCTATCTGACTGATTGACAGCTTACTTCCTGTTGAAGGCCGAATAATCTATTGCTGTCGTAGGCAGATGATAGAAAACAACCATAAGTACCGTGAACCCTGCTCCCATGCAGCTCTATTCTCTCTTTCTAGAGATCATGGCTTGGCTTCCTCTCTGTCCTCCCATTTTGCAGCACTTTGTTTTAATTCCTTTCTCTACTTCTTCCTGTAACCTTTGTGTCACGGATTAGTCATGGAAGGGGAAGAGCTGGAGGAGGACAGGGCGGAGGATGTGTGTTACTACCTGGAAGGCTGCTGCAAAGATGAGTCTCTCGGCGTGGTCTGGGACAGGTCAGGATGGAGCGTTGCCCGTGACTCAGAGCTGAGTCAGACAGCCGGATCCTGCCTCGCTCGCGGCAAACAATCAACTTCTCGGTCCATTTTGGGTCGTCAATTTAAGCAGATCCCATCTTTACTGTCCCAAAGAACTCTGAAGCCTCAGTATAGGATTCCAAATCAGATTAAATTGTGCTCTTCCCAGTCTCCTCAAAGCCCTACTGTGGCTGTGGTTTTGTGCTCTTTATCTTTACATAGATGGGAAGGGAGTTCATCAGTCCATTGGACAGAGTTTCTAGCTGTCTCTGTATCTGATTACTGCATATTACGACAGTCACCAAACTGCCTCTCTGGAAATCAGCAGAATTCACAACCTGCATTTTGGATCCTCTTATTTTGAGCTTGTAATCTTACAGGTTCCTACAGTCTATGCCAAGTCCAACCACTGCATTTTCCTGTGTTTCCTAGGCTCACTCTTCGTGGTGGTGATGTTGGGGGCTTGCCTTTTACTACCCCTCCCGTCTGGCAGCTGAGGCACAGACACCTAACTCTATAGCCCTAAGATTTATGCCACTTCTCCTGGCCTCTCCACTTACTGAGCATACCCTTTTCCAGCCTGTAGGGACACCCTCATCCATGGTGTACCTTTCCAGGGACCAGCAGCAGATGAAGGAACCAGGGAGCAGCTTTGCATAATGTTACTAAAAAAAAAATTACTATTAGAAGGCACACAACCTGAATGTATTCATAGATATGTAGTACATACAGGTCAAAATTTGGACCAGAAATAGGCTAAGGTGCCTCGTGGAGGATTTAGATTAAATAACACATGGACTCTGAGGCTAGAACTGATTTAAGCACCAGCACAAGGAATCTGGGGTTTTGTGGAGCACCTTCCACTGCAGGTGTTTAGAGCAGACAACCATCCCTTGTGCACTAGAGGTGGGGTTTCAGCAAGAGGTTCCATTTATCCCCAAATTCATGCAATTATTATGCATGTATAAGCTGGAGTTTTGTGTTTGCTATGTACTGATTGAGTCTACAAATCTTCATGTGTGTATTTGTGGCCAAAAAACCACGTCAGAAATTCAGATAAGGAAGTTATCCGGTTCAGATAATCAGCTGATAATCCAGCAGGTAAAGTTTGTCACATTGTATTGAAGTTTATGCTGCAAAACATTAAATCCACCCATTCCAAGACACTAACAAATGCCAGTTAGTTTAGACACAAAAACTCTGCACTAGAAGAGTCACAGTAAATGTTTAAAACTAAATGGTCATGATAGAAAATGCACTGGGTGCACTTCATTGCAATTCCTTGACCTTAGAGGTGACAAAAAGGAATAGCTGAATGTTTACAGAAATACTCTTTGTTTTAAGTTAAGGCTGCAAGATAAAGGAATAGAAAATATGAACAATTTTTCCCTTTTTAGACTTGGAAATTTCAGTGTGAAAAACTGATTTGGGAAATAAAGGTTCTACAGAGGATGAATCCTGGTCGTTTCGAAAATAAGGGACTCATGGCTTGGCTTGAGTGGGAAGGTACTAATATAGAACCTGCTCATAATTCACAGTTACTATTTTGGTCACTAAGATCTGAAAAAAAAGCATTTAATCTATTTGTTAAATTTGACTTGGGCTTATTTTTGGCTTTCATTTTTCTAGAAACATCAACCAAATAAAAATAAATGATAAATTCTAACCTGTATATAAAAGTCATGCTCTTTATCTGTCTATTGGAAAGATAATTAATCCCTAAAAGTATTCTACACTTCTGTATTGAAAATATGTCTTTGAGCTGCTGAAATAGATTGATGAATAAACAAAAGAATATAATTTATCTTTCTGCGAGGATGATGATAAAGAAGCAAAGAATTGTGGTTTGGATGCTTGTCAAGGGTTTGAATCTGTTGACATTCACGTAGAAAGAAGCTTTCAAATACTCTCGGGCAGGCCTATTTGTGTTCTAGCATAATTCTAGCTTGAAATAATTTCCTGCAGGCTAAATTACAATCTTGAAACAGTTTACTCTTACAATGACAACAGTGATGGACTTTTAATTACCACAGGTTGCCATTATTGTGCAACTATTCTTTCTTAAACTCTGTAAAGAAGCTTGTGAAGAAAAAGATATATTTCTGTGTTCCATTTTCTTTGTATTCTTGATTGCTCAAAGAATTATACATTCTTTGGGAAGTTTGGGGGTTTTCTGTATTCTTGAATGAGGTAAGTTTTTTTTGGCAATTAAAGTCCATTAGGTTGCAATTGTATGTGTTACCTGTTCAGAAGCATTTGTAATTGTTTCTCAAATTGCTCTCACTTTGTTCCCCAGCGCAGTGTGGAGATTGCTCATTTGTATCCTTGGAAACCTTTATGCAGGTAAAATTGGAAAACTTTACCTGTCCTATTAGATCACTTTGCATTTCTCTCCAGATGCACCCTGCTGATGGTGACATTTCCCTCTCTGGTCATAAAGGGATGCCCTGGATACCTGTCTAGGAGTAACTGATGCCCTTTGCTGAAAACAAAAAGGCGCTCAGAAGAGCTGTTTCTCACTGCCATGTCCCCTTCCAAGCTTTTCTTTGGTAACCACTTGAGATCCCTCAGGGAAAGAAGAGAGAGTGTCTGTAAGAAACACTTACTTGAAATAGAAGAAAATTGCCAAGGAAATCAACAGGGATGTTATAGACAAAGCATGGCCAACGATCGCCATATAATAAAGTATGAACGCCATCTGCAATTTAACAAAAAGAAAAGGCAAACGTGAACAATTTGCAGACAGTCTATTTTTCTTCTCACTGAGGAAGAATCCACAAAATAAACCTCCCATTTTCTATTTCTTTTCTTTCAAAAGTTCCTTTTCAATACACTTTAAATATTGGCAATCTATTAAATAGCATGACTCACGGTCCAAAGATGAGATAAGTGTTTCTTACATGAGCTGTTTCTGCTGCATTGAAGGAACTGGCAAGATCCCTGCTCACACTGTGCATCACTAACTGTCCCCAGCCCTAGGAGAGCACAGCAGACATAATACATTCGGATTTTCAAAAAGCCTATGACAAATTTCCACATAAAAAAAACCCCAAACTTAAAGAAACTAGGTTGCTGTAGGATTAGTAGAAAGCTTTTATGGTTTGAAAGCCGCTTAAACAACAGGGAGCAAAAGCTTATGGTCACTTGTGGGGATGAGTCACTGGTTAGGTGCCCTCAGGACTGGGATTGGAGCTTGCTTTTGTTCAACATATTCATCAGTGACCTGATGGAGAGAAATCTCTAAGTTTTCAGGTGATACTTAGGTCTTTCAGATAATAGTGAGGGATTCCAGAAGGACCTCCCATAACTGAGGGAACAAGAAGACGCCATATGGGCTTTAAAAGAGAAGAAAGTGGGGTGCCACACCAAGGGACAAATGATCTAAACCCAGCCTACACAATGCTAAGCTCGGAACTGAAAATGGAACTGGAGTCCTCCTGATCAGTTCTTTGAATCGTTGGCTTACTGTGGAACAACAGCCAAAAAGCCAACACAACACTGGGTATCATCAGGAAAGGCATTGAGGGAAAGGCATTGAGCTCTCGGGCTGCAGAACACTGCAGCATCTAAATGCCATCCTTTGGTCTCAGCTAAGCTCTAAAGCATCCCCCAGCTGCCAGCAGAGAGCAGGAGGCTAAACAGTGTGCCAGGCTCCACCACTGCCTTCTGTTCCGAAAGCCCTGATGTAGTACCAGCCTCTCCCCCAAAGAAAGACTAGGCTGGAAGTCTTAGTTCCTCTGCTGGGTTTATTTTCTTTTCAGCTCCACTTCATTCATTTCTCTTTTGTTGTCCATGAGCAGTTTTCCTTTTTTTTCAACAATTAGATGAATTGCTTTCTGTAGCCCTAAGTTTTGCCACTCACATTTTTTGTGGTGTTTCTGAGTAATTTTAGACTTTCATTTGAAAACAAATATGAATACAATTCAGAAAACAAAGTCATTCCTCTAAGGATAGGTGCACATCTTATTCAGTTTGTTCTTCAGTCATTTGACAACTTTGGAATCAGATCCTGCTTTCATTAACTTAAGTGGTGCTGGCCTGATTCAGATTTAAACCAAAGCCACACTTACATCATCCTGAACATGCAGAACAGTCATGATCTGAATGTAAATATTCCCCAAGTTACGGAAGTTTATGCATATTAACTGCAGATACCCTGTGTTCCCTACTTTTCCTTCACAAAGTGTGACCCCACCATTGCCAGTGAGGACAAATGCCTGACTACTTTTTCTGAGGGCACCAGCAGCCCCAGAGAGAGAAGCCCAGACTGCAGAGAACATCGAATCCTAGAACTGTCTCGGATGAGGCACCTTTCTGAACACAGAGCAGTGGGAGAGGTTCTAACCCGTGTGCCCCTGACATTTCTTCTGCTTCAACAGTCATTGCTATGTTTTTCTGTGATATTAGATTGATAAAATTTTAAAGCCTGAATACAGACGAACTGTTCAAAAATACGTTTTGCTGCCTGTCCTGTACACAACCCTCACCTGAACCAGCGAGGTGTAGGAAGGGCTTCCAGAGAGCTACACACAAATCTATGTGCTCCCCAGAGGACTTGTGGTTATTCACACCCTCTACCTTTCAGCGTACAGCTCCTAAATCAGTTAAACTGTATATCTGAGACTCAGCAAGAGCATTTTTGACTACTTCACGTAAAATTACTATAGTAACTGCTCGAAAAAAGCTTTCCAAATGTAACACTGAAGAGAGATCAGAATGGACTGAACCATCAGCTAGCAAAGCGTAGAGTCTGTCACTGCATTTTTAAGAACTGGCTGCAATATGTTTTTTTTTACGTGATCTGTCTCAGAAGTGCATCACACTTCAAACAAATAACGCACTATCTTATTAATTTCTGCACTCTTTGAAATGGCAATCTGTCATGTCCCTTCTTCTTGCAACATGCTGACTCATCACATTCATAGTTTATGCAGATTTTTTTCACCCTGGGCTTACAAAATTTCTAACTTCTGAAACATTTAAATGTTTTGGGGTTTGGTTTTTTTTTGCATCCCCCTAGAATTCTTCAACTGAGGAACGAGAATTATCTACTAGGGACACCTCCTACTCAATTATATTATCCATACATACATGGAAACAGTCTACAAATGAAGCATACTCCTAGTTTTGAAGATTTGGATTAAAGGTCATAATCTAACTTGGCATTTCTGTAGAGACGGATTCTTCTTGCATTTTCGAGTATTTTTGGTTCCAGAAGAATCTTGATGTATGTGTAATTTTCCTTTGTGTTCTATCTGCACTTTGCTTGAATGATGTTCAAAACTCTTCTTCTGGAAGGCACGGGTAATAGGTAACAGAACTACATTTTTTGCCTCCCTACATGGGCCAACATCTGGAAAAAGTATATTTTTATGGTGCTTCCATTTAATGCCTCTATGAGCTCAGATTGCTACTATTATTCTCTTTGTCACATAGGTGAGCCCTATTTTATCATGATGGTTCCTCATACTGCAAAAACTTTTAGAATTCACCTCCTGCTTAGTCCAGTAGACTTTTCCAAGGCCCTTTGGGCTGGATCATTACTAAATATAGCCACATACTGGGTTTTGGCTGCATAAAAAGAGATCCTCCAACACAAACCCAAAATCAAATCACTTTCTGACTCTTTTCCTTCCACAATTCCAAACAGTCACAAATTATTCTGTCACAAATATGTAATCAGATTTTCCTGGATCTCCACTCACATCGGAGAAATATTTATTTTCACAAGCTTCCCTAACTTAATTTTTTTAAGCTTCTCTCAGATTTCCCTCTCCTTGTTTCTTTTGGTGCTTTTTTATTTACCTCTCCTCTTTCAGCTTAGCAACTTGATTTTGGAAATATCGATGCAAATTCATTATTTTAAATAGTCTCGATGACTTCAGTCAAACTGTTAAAGTTAAATGTGTTCAGGCTCGTAGGATTTTCTGGATTAATGGTACCTTCTCAAATACTTCTTTTCAAAGGGAGTGAGTACAGCGTGATATTCTTTGCTTATGAAAAATAATATTAACGTAATATTTCTAGCCCTACAGAGAAGACGTCAACAGCTTGGAAGATAGTTGTTACAGAACGCAAAATTGAAATTCTAAAGGATCATTTTATGACTGTTGGACAATCAGGGAAAATAATAGCACTTAAAAAATGCAGTTGTAAAATAGTGCAAAACTTGTTGCACGAATTGCTGCTAAATTATCCACCCCATAGCAAACCTATATTTAGGTTGCAGCACTCAACAAGTAATTTTCATGAGCTAAAATCACGAGTACAATGCACTTCAATTCTTGCTAAATAAATAAAGCTAAAAGACTATTCTGACCTCTCTCATATGTGTCTTACTGCTAGCCTAGCCCAAAGCCATTCCCAAACAATCCCTGCCTTTTCACCCAAAGCATACCTTCAGTTTCTCCGAGGTGAAGGAGTTGCACAGGGTGTAGTTGGACCAAGTTCGGTTGCTCTCAGGATGCCGGAACCAGTTTCCAGTTTCATCACAGTATTTTGAAGCCCTCTCTGGCGATAAATTGCAATAATAGTTATTTTAGCATATGCATATTACACATTTAAAAATCCATAAAAAATAATTTTTATGTTTGGAAATACAATGCCTGTGTAACAAAATGCAAAGGATTTTCAACTTGTACAATTAATATACATTTGTTTGGGATTGTTTCTCAGAGATTTATCTGATGGTGTACATGTTGTTCACCTGTCTCCTCTTGTCTTGGATCAATGCAGTAAAATAGATATACACGGTAAATACATATACACAGTAAAGTACATATACACAGTAAAATATAGAGACACAGCCTTCATTCAGATGCAAGCAGTTATGTGATAATAGTTCATTTACAGACGCTTTTGGAAGATGTTCATGGAAGACAAAGCAACGCCAGAACCTGAAGGCAACATGCAGGGTTTCAGACCAGCTCCTTTGGTCTCCCTCCTTTGGGAGCCACTGGAAATTGTGCCGAGATCAGAAACTTAACTTATTTGATGTTTTCCTAGATAGTGACACAGCTGTTTATTCATGAAAGCCACAGTTTCTCAAGTCTGACTTAAAATAGTCTAAAAAGCCTAACTTGACTTCCCTTTGCCTATTCTAGCTTTACAATTTTATTGGCTTTATACATAGATTACCAGCATTTCCAGTCAATACGCTTTTACAGAGCCAATTACTATCTAAACATACACATTTCTTTTGTTTTTTGTGGTCAATGTTTGCATTTGTTTTTCTTAATCAGCTCTGATGATTAATCATTCTATCAATTTGGAAGATTCGTATTCCCTCTGTACACCCTAAAAAAAGCAGTTGATCATATTGGCCGGGTAAGGACCGTATGGGCTGAGCTGTCTTCCTCTGACGAGAAATACACTTCATATAGTGCCATTGCAAAAAAGAAAAAGAAGACAAAAAAAGACAATCCTCTAGAACACAGCATATTTTCAAAATTACTGTGAGTCTCAAATCATTGTTTTGGGGGACTTGTTGAAAATCAATACGTGCACCACCAGCAGCAAAAGGAACAGTACGTGTTATCTGCGCCTTCCATCGCTGCAGTCGGGGATAATCTCGGGCTGCCTGTGGAGCAATGTTCCCCGCGAACTTGCTGCCAGATGTTATCTAAAGCTGGAAAAAGTTTTCGGTCGTAGATAAAAGATTAATGGTTGTGCTACCAGGGAACACGGTGTACAAACACCGTACCTGCTATCCCACACACTCGGCAAAGCACACGCATTTTGTTAATGTGCTCTAGAGCATAATGCCATAATGCTAATCCCATCTATCATCTCTGTCCCGCAGCGCCCAGGAGGGCTCTCTGCCGAAGCTCAGTGTGGCCTCTCCAGGTTAGAGACAAACCTGTTGCCTCATAGTTGTCCTTGGAGCAAGACAGACACAACTGATCCTGGTCTGGAAGCAGCCAGAGCCCACGGATTTCTCACTGTGATGTTGTCAGAACATGGGGCTGGGGGAAGAGGCCCCCTTCTGCCCATCCTAGTGACCCAAACAGGTCCAACGCTCCTTCTGGATCTGTGCTTTGACATGGAAATACAGCTGTGAGTCTGTAACCCAACCATGGCTCTACTGCAAGTCACTCTACAGCCACCCAGTGGGAGGTGTGGGATGATGAACCTGGGAACCTTCTCTCTAGAAGAATTTAGTGACCTCTGAAAACACACACACTGTGTAAGGAGGGGGGGGGCAAGGCAGCACCAGCACGGCAAAATGGAAGCGTAGGCTTTAAGATGATTCAAAACATATGTAAACTCTAATTTTTCAGGCTCTGTCTGTACTCTGTCACTTGGGTAGGGAACCACTTGGGCACTACGTTATTCAAAGGGGAGGAACTTTGGGTGGGATTTGTCTCACCTGACGTGAGTGACCTCAGCATCACGCATTTCAGAGGCTGCTGTGCGGGGTCTCTGAAGTTCCCTCTCTGAGCAAAACGGATGAGAGAAATCTCATCCACAACGGCAACTTCAGGGGAGCAGTGAAGCGTCCCAAAAGCTTAACCAGTAGTTTTGCATGTGGTGTTGTTTGTGCTACCAACAGCACTTTTATGAATCATATTTTCATAAAAACCCTCAGTCATTTACATATAATAAGTATCTTAACCCACTAACTCTGGAGCAAACACGATAGTTCTATCAATCAGTTTTTTTACAATTAGACCAACTCTAGAGCTAGCAATTGTTAAATGAGTCAACTCTGTTTTTTTATTTATTGTTGAGATATAAGCTGGAAGTAGAGAGAAGGTTTCCTCTGTTGCAGTGCACGCCCAGCACATACCAGACGTTGGATTCTTTGCCATAGTTTGGACAGGCCTGTGTAGTGCTTAGTTTTGCAGATGAGGGAATAGCTGATGTAGCACACCTGATTTACTTACATCTGCAGTAAAATAGTCTAGAAATTTTTTTTTTCATAACTGAAAAAATAATCTGACATAGTACAATGGAGATCCTAGAAATCTTCAATTCCAGTGTCCTAATAGGTGAAGAATTATCACTATCATAGGAATGCCTCAGTCAGCAGAACCGGAATCTGTATAATAGAGTCATATTGTGCCTGGATAAAATAGGAATATAAAACACAGTTGCCTGAATGGGAGAGTATAAATCTCAGCCCTGCTCAGAGCTTCATAGCTGGGAGTGGATGAGACCACGAGTGTCCTCCTGTCACTGGAGATAAAGCGGTAGGTCTCAGTATGTTTCCAGACAAATTGATTTGTTTTTACGCGTTATCACATTGCGCGTGTTGACCATTGCGGGAAAGAGATTGCTGGAAGAGGCAGCAGTTGTTTATTGAGAAGGACAAAGTTGTCACAGCTCATAGACAGGGGTTTCTGTTTGGCCATTAGCTTTAAGATCCTCATTTCCTTCCACAGGGTAGAGATTCCTCTGGTGGGGAAAGAAGGGTGGGAAGCCCCAGCTACTGAGCAGAGGAGATAACCACTGTGGTCCTTCCTCTTTCAGAGCACAGATTTCTGTGTCGTGTGACCTGATGTGAGTTCAGTGAAACAAGTGAGACTGCATCAGGTAGCTGCTAGTGAAGTTGTCAGACACAAAGCGACTGGAGCACTGAGTGTGTTCTCCATCCTTTTGCTTCTTGGGCCTTTTTCTCCTGAATGTGAATTTGCCATATTTACTTTCTAACATACTCTAGCAACTTCTTCTTGGCATAGATGTGGTTGGGGGTTCAGACATATAGAGAGCTCGTATGCAGCACCCACGGGAGCAGACGGGAGGACGATCCTGTGCGAGCACTTTTCTAGTTATGAATGACCTAAATACCAAAGCACAGAAAGGGAGCCGTATGGCATTAATTCCATTCCAGGACTCAAAGCTACAGCCATCAGTGAGCTGATACGCAGTGCTCCTGCAGATCTCAGTGCAGCCCACAGCAGCACAGCATGAAATACCTCTTTCAGAAGGCTGTGGGGCCACTTGCCTGCCTAAAATACACACTGGGGTGGTTTGATATCATGGAGACTTAATGGGAAGCAAATCTGACAGGCACTGCAGTTTTAATCTTGTAAAATCATTGTTCTTTAGGATGAATTTTCTGCTTCTCAGCAGAAAATCCAGCTGTGTTTTGTTAAACAGGCGTAAGTTACCAAAGGAAATAATGAGTTGTGGCACAAAGCCTGACAGAATTCCCAGCTGAACCTGTGCTTTTGGCCACCTCTAAGTGGCAGCCACTTCCATCAGCAGTTGAAAGACTCCTAGTCCCCCCTGCGATTTCTTGTCTCCCTCCTACTTTATTAAGTCCCAGTGTGACTGGGCAAAGCAAAAGGTGGCTTCCCCCCGGTTTGGTGCCGCAGCTGTAACCCGTGTGGGGAACTCAACAGCTCCTCCAGGAAAGTGGCTCTGGCTCAGGCAGGAGATGCTGAGCTGCCCCCGAGCCAGGGAAACAGGGCTGACCCACCAGGAGGCAGGCAAAGAAGCTGCCAGAGGTGCTGACAAGGAGAAGAGGGATGTGCCAGGGGAAAATACCAAGCCCAGGAGAGCAAAAGTATTGTTCCTAAACAGGGCAGGAGAAAGAACAGCAGGAAATTAATTACTGCAGGAGGCTTTTCCCTCTATGGCTCCGTACAGAGAACAGGAACACTAAAATATTTCCAAATCTGCATGTTTTAAAGCGTGGCGGAAAGAGTAACCGCGGTACGCACAGACTGTGGGCCTGACTCTGCAGCACACGTCTGTACCTCCAGGAGCGATCTGCAACCAGCCGTACGAGCTACAGACCTCGGCAGCCACCAGCACGAGTAAGTGGAGTGAGGTGCCTCTCCACGGATGGTTCCAAGTGTTATGTGAAGAGCGCTGCTGTAGCAGAGCAATTAGTTGAGAGGAAGCCACTGGAGACAAGTGGACAAGTGGAAAAGCTGGGAATAGGTGGCTTGGGAGCGAGCAGGAGAGCGGCTCTGTCATCACCCCCACACGCTGGGGACGAGGACCCTGAGTCGTGGGGAGCCTCCTGTGAGGGCAGGGCTGCCCAGCACCCAATTCTGCAGGTATTAGGGGAGCAGCACATGGAATGCACACAGACTAAGACAGTGAGTTTCCAAGACTTCCTTTGAAAGACAAAGCTATAAAAAGAAATACTGTACCAGTTGGATCAAAGTCTGGGAAATAATCCGGACAATTCTGAGCAGTGACTCTTCCAGCAGGTGTGTCGTCCCAGCACAACCAGCCATCCCACGTTCGGTTGCAGAACAAACCTGGGTAATTAAGAGGAATGCAGTATTTAATTCACAGACGGTCACTCCTGAGCCCGCTCTGTTCCAGCCTCCCAAGGAATATTGCTGTCTGCAGACAATTTTTTTTCTGCAATAAAATCCCTTGCTATTGCTACACTTTGAGTGGCCTTCCAGTCCCTCAAGGGGCTTTAGGAGAGATGGGGAGGGACTCTGGATCAGGGAGGACAACCATAGGACGAAAGGGTTTTAAAGTGAAAGAGGGGAGACTGAGATGAGATCTGGGGAAGAACTTCTTGGCTGTGAGGGTGGTGAGAGCCTGGCCCAGGTTGCCCAGAGAAGCTGTGGCTGCCCCATCCCTGGAGGGGTTCAAGGCCAGGTTGGAGGGGGCTTGGAGCAACCTGGGCTGGTGGGAGGTGTCCCTGCCCAGGACAGGGGGTGGCACTGGATGCGCTTTAAGGTCCCTTCCAACCCAAACCATTCCACGATTCTATGATTCAGGTGCTGCAAGCTACTTGTTTTTGCTGATCTGATGTTAGTGGTGTTTATTTTACTGGAAAGTAACATTTTTAAGCATGTTGAACTCAACTTTGAGTGTAAGGTCTGATCCTACAAATTCCTCAAAGTTGCATCAATAACTGTTTTAAAGTCAAAACAGTTGTGGATAAAAAATTGAAAGCATAAAACTTTCAAAAATTAATTTTTTACAGATTAGGTGCATAGCAAAAAAGCTATTTTTATGACCAATTTTTCTTCATTAGCTAAGATTTTATGCACATGTATTTTTCCATTGTCAAGTTCAATGTGCTAACGCTCGTGTTCCCTTAACTATCATATCAGCAGTTTGTTATCTTTGCTTCAGGCATTCTCGTGTTCTTCTCTGGCTTTGAGATGTATCTGAATGACTTCTAGGGATCATTTTGTAATATCAAAGGAAAAGGAGAGTCAAAAATGTTTGCAACTTGAGCTTTTGCAAAGCAAACCGAACAACGTTTATATTTAAGAGATCACCATTCACAAACAAGTCTTGGTGTGAGCTCGCTGAAAGGTTCTGGAGAAGGACATTCCCTCAGCAAGAACAAGAGAGATTCTTGCAGCAAAGACGGGGGTACCGTCTGCAGGGGGAGGAAGGAAGAGCTGCTCATTCCCTGGACTCCTCCAGGCTGTTTCCTTTCTTTGCAGCACAGAAGATGCTGAGCGGGTGGCAGTGTGACTGCTGCACACCAAGGAGCACTATGGGTTAGTATGCAGAAGGAAATGTTTCTTTAGAGCCATATAAGCAAGTGTGGCAATATAGAGAGTTTTTTAAGTCTTATTTACCTTTCTTCTTATACGGAGGAGCTCTGTTCATCCTCTCATAGCACTTGAACTGCGAATCTATTATCTTCTGTCGTATGACTGAGTTTTCAGTTACTACAGGCTCTGATGTAGGATCAGTATAATTTACAGTAGAAGAAAGACTTGGAATCATTCTCTGCACAGAAAGGAAAAACTGTTAGTACAAGTGAATAAACCAGGTGGATAAAATGAAAAAGTGAGGATCAGAAAACACTCTGCATTCTTCAAAGGCCATTTACTTGCACGTGTGTAGCATTATGATAGCCCTTGTACTGCTTGCAAAGCAAGTGCTGAATTTTTACTAATTTACTTCATTATGAAATCAAGATTTTAACTAAGCCCTTTTTCCTGGCACAACAGAGGACCATTAAATACTTGATAAAGTCTTCAAAAGCTTTTCATTTAGCTTAGTGATCTGTAAAAAAAATGTGTATCTTCCCAAAGTTACACGCTTGTATTTCTGCTCATTTGTGCTGATTTCTTTCCAGGCTGCCTGGACAAAATACCTCAGTGCCACAGTCTTGAAACTGAGTATTTCATGTTTTATGTCACCTGCTTTGAGGTCCTTCAACTGTTAAGGTCATAGAAACAGAGGGCAGAGAGTTTACACTTCACTACCCGGCCTTAGCTCTTAGTTAAGTACCTAAATTTGAGAGTCTGAATAACAAGGTTTTCTCTGATCAAGTAGCATCTTCTGACTTGTCCCACTCTGAGCTGCCTGCAGGGCAAAGGGGATCATTGCCCCTGGAAGGCAAAAATCTCAGACAGAGAGGTCACTTGTCTTTTTTCCATCCCCCCATCCATCCATCCATCCATCCATCCATCCATCCATCCATCCCTCTGTCTATCCATCCATCCCCTCCTCCCTGCTTCCCTCCCTCCCTTCCTGTTGCACAGCCCAGGTCTGTAAGCCAGGGTGAAGATGAGTGTGGAGCTTTAGTTAATTCTGTTCTGTCCTAATCCCCTATCAGGACACTTCTCTTCACGAAGGTGATAGGAAAGGATTAGTTCCTTTGCGCCCCCCCCCAAGCAAAAGTGATGCTGCTGTGGCACTGTCCTTGTACCACTCTATTTTTCCCTATTCTAAACCATACTAAAGCCATCACAAACACACACAGAGTCATTTATAGGCTGCTTCAAAACTAAGGGCTCTCACAAAGACACAGACTGGACGTTTTTACCACCAAATATCAGTTTGCAGATCTTTAAGCAAGCATCTGTAGTTGTTCAAACTGAAAATACAACAGGTTTGGAAGTTCAAATATCAACTTACTTCTTAAATTGTTCCTTCCCTTTTTTTTTTTAATTGCACATCACAAGCAATCGTGTCTCATTAATATGTGATTTTCTTTTCCATTTGCACTGCTAAAACACCTTGATAAAATACACAGCAAAAGCACAGTGTGTTTGACGTAGTTAAAAAGAAAATGGCATTACTTTATCCTGATACTTCTGTGCCAAAGCGTCTCAGTTTAATCTTTTTATACTTATACATCCAATTATTTTTTCCTAATTTAATCTAATCCCTTTTGATACTAACATTTTCATTTTGAACTGTATATAGATACTGTCTGAAGACCAGAGGACAGTGAAAGCAGTTTATCTCACTGCACTGAAATAGGTACTTGGAATAAAATGATAGGAATAAGAAGGAAGATATTTTCTGGCAGATCCAATGTTATATAATTTTTATGCAGATGTATACACACACAGAGACATGCAGAGGTATATACTTGGACAGTGAAGCCATTGGGAACGTTTCATCTGGCCATTCACTGGAAAAATTAAGCATTTAGGAAGCTAGAGCAGGAAATACAGAAGCGAAGTCAAATGTATTACAGATCCCTCACCCGAGAGAAGATTAAGGGAAGTAGCTGGAGCCTGTGAGCATCATTTAAAAACCAGACAAGCCCTAAATCCAGCAAGAAGTGCTTTCATCAAAGA